>CM035415.1:36996030-37346030 GCA_020310875.1 Ceratopteris richardii
TGCATGTGTATATACATGTATATATGTATTATATGTGTATGTGTATGTGTGTATATATGTTAGGCATGTGTGAAAACCCTAAAACCCTTATCATAAAGAAGGTAATATGGTTGTTGCCCCACTGTCAAAGTACCAAACATTTGAGTCTACTGCAGACATACACTGTTAAGGAGAAGATGGGTCAAAACTGCAAACAGTAGTAAATGCCCATTCTTCATTCTACACTAGAATAATAGACTTTGTTTTTGGTGAAGAGGCCTCTGCAACAACCATTCTAGCCTCTTTTTTTTGCCTCTTTTGTAGCCAATTTTGGATAATTCTTTATGACATGATCATTTGCTTTACAATACTTGCAAAACAATTTCTACTTTTCTCTTTTCTTATTGTCTTTGTCATCCTTCTTTCATTGTGGAGCATCGGTAGATTTCTGCTTACTAGTAGAAGAGCTCCATTTACCTTTGCCCTTCTGACTAGCCAAGAAAGCTTGGTCTGCAACATGCATAATGGACTTCTTTTACCTAGACTGATCTTCTTGCAATAGAATAGAGACTAAATCCTCAAATGTTAAGGCATCTGGATTGCCTTTCATCATCAAAACAAGAGTAGAAGCAAACCTCTAATATGAATCGGGAAGACCATTCAGAACACTCTGCACAAGCTAACTATCAGGCATGACTTCATAAGCAGAAATCAACTATTCTTTCAAATCTTTAATCTTTGTCAGAAAACTGTCCATGGAATCACCTTCATTCATGTGCTCACTCTCCAACTATTTTGAAGGTAAGCAACATGAGCCTCATTCCGTGCATAGTACAAAGTGGTTAGTGTATCCCAAGCATCGTTAGTTATTATGCAAGAGCGAATGTGAGGAATAATGGCATGTTTGAGACAAGGCTATCAATGCATGTGTCTGAGCATCTCTGCCATCCCAATAAATTTGCTCTACAGTAGGTGCATCAGAAACCACAACACAAACAAGAATCTATAGAATATCACCATCTTTGACACCATCTACATGAGCTTCAATACCTGTATTTGTAGGTGTAATAGGACTTTTTCAACACCCTGCACAATATTACATAGTCCTTTTGTGACCAATACATGATGCATCATATAAGCCCATAATGGTTAATTTGTACCATCCAACTTATCCTCAACAGCCAACATACATAATACATCATTGCTTTCAGGCATGTGCATTGACTAAAATACCTTGATGCAGAAAAATGATTGTATCTGAAAACGTTGAACAAAACTACCATGACAAGTTCTACTAAACTTGTAGTAGACTTTGAGATGCTTATACTGAGGAACCAAAACCTGTATATATCTTTGGCACACAAAGAAAAAATAACTTGCACAAGCACTACGATAGTGTGCTCGGAGGCCAGAGGGGTGTGGACGACACCCTAGATGAAGCAGTGACCTACTCTGATACCAATTGTTGGAGATCAAGGTCTACGAAAGCACACAAACTGTATAAGGAAGAAGAAGAAGCTTGGAGCACAACACACAATACTGAATGTATTACCAAAAGAATGTACAAAGATAAGTGACCCATTAGGGCAATAGACATATATATGAGCTGGGGGAGAAACCTCCTAAAGAGGGAAAAAAATGCCGCAATGGTCCTAGTGTGTTCATACACATCACTACATAAATATATCAACAAAAATTAGTCACAATCTTCTTGGGCATGTTCTTGAGTGTTGTAAACCCCATCCATAATTGGTTCTTCCTTGCCTTGGTGTTTGATGAGAAGAATGCTTCAAGGGCATTCCATGTTTCTTTTGGTGTCTTGCAATTCCTAATGTGTCGAAGTGAAAAATCAGAGATAGGTTTAAGAATCTATGACACTGCCAAATCATCCTTTGAGCACCATATGTTCAACCTTTCCTACTCCTCTTGTGTTGGTTGGCCCTTGTTTATGAGTATTGGCATCATATCATCTCAAGATATGTAACCATAAAGGTTCCTTCCTTGTAGATATGCTTCGATTTTGCATGATCATGTTGAATAATTACCTTGACCCAAATTGTCAATGGATGAGGGGAATCCATCACCCAGGATACTTTGTTGCTCTTATATCACTATGAGGATGTGATGGTATACATCTAGAGATGAGTTGTTGCTGCAACAAACCCCCTCTACACCTACCAATGGGAATCCATGGATGCTTATTACACTTTATTAGCTTCCCAAAAATGCATAAGGAACCATTCATTCGTTTGAAACATCATTATCAAAAGCTTGCATCAAAACATATAACTTCTATTTGCAAGGATTGTGAAGAACCTTCTATTTTTGGATGAGAAGGTCACTGAGATATGTTTAGAGCTCGCAACTTGGTATGAATTGACTAGAGAGCTTTTGAAAACATCTAATTGAAGTGTATAGCTAACTAAAGAAATTTATTTGATGAATTTAGCTGCAACATACAATGAGAAATGAATCTAACAAGTCTAGGGGGTCACCCAGACTTTTCAGGAACAAGATTATGTGCAGTCATAGTTAGCTTATGAGCTTCATATCTTAAGATCTACTAAACCATTGATGATGAAACTTGACAAGCAATTACTCGACACTCTTATCCAACTAACTCAAGTAAACTTATAGCAAATAGACGCTTATAAAAAGAGAAATCAACAAGGCAAGTTCATTGTGTATATGAATGTACTACAACAACATATAGAGAAAGACTTACTCAAAGTTATGATCATAATTGTGTATGATATTGAACATATGATAAATGAGAAGTGTAGAGGACCACTCCTTCATGAAGTGAGCACAATGTATGCTAAAAGATGTAGCTGAATTGCACTCGAATCAGTGACACCACCTAGGACTAAGAAGTGGATACATTATTCTCAGATTTGAATTTGAAATTGAATTTCACTCACCTAAAAGTGATCCCAAACTTTAGGGATGATATACATTTGATTCCTCTCAGCAAATGATTCAAGGATTTAGCTTCCTATCATCACTAGATTCCTCTTCTACTTTTAGCTTTTACAAATGATCAATGTAAATATAAGTTTTACTTTTCACAATCATGTGTTTTTATGATCATCACTAGAGATAAATCATGAGAGTAGTCCAAGAAGTCTACCAAAGCTCTTAGACTTGCAATTTGCACCACCATAAGCCCCATCAAAGCAAGTCCTAGATAATTGGTGAGGACAAGGGTTGTATCTGAAATTGATTTAGATCTAGACTCATCATCAAATGAAGAAAGTGACATTGAACCACCATGAAATGAGACACACATTCCAACAATCCATATGGTAGCACATGCGGACAAGACACTACCCTATGGACAAGGCCAAATACCAATAGAGGAGGAAAGGGATCAAATCAAGCACACAAGTCAACAAGAGAACGTGGAAGATGAGACTGGACCTTCAAGGAATGTAAAACCCAAAGAAAAAAGAATTGTCAACGAAGTTGTAGACCACAATGATCATAGCCTAGAATTCCTCCCAATGCAAGAGCTCCACAAAAGTGGAGGAGGTACTCTAGAGCATTTGCAAGGATATGACACTGTAAAAAATCAATTGAACTTCTCATATCACGAAGATCATTTGTTGTAAATAAAGAACTTCATAGCTATTGTGCAGGTCTTAGATTACAAGGAACAAGCCTCAAGGCACTCTAAGAGGCAGCATAGGCCTAGCTCATCTCCATGGTTGAAGATTCCAACCTCCATACATATCCATACAACCCAAAGACATTCAAGTAGCTAGAAGAATAAGAGGAAATAACTCATGAGATTTGTAATTACTCTCTTTTGGGGAATACATTTGCAATGTACTTCAATGATCAATGAAATCTTATACTTACCCTATATTTTCTATTTATATCCCTCTGTCTCTCTCTCTCTCTCTCTCTCCGAATTATCTTGTAGTTAAGTTTTGAAAGGAGATAAGTTAATTTCTATCTTTCTCTATTCAATAGACTTTGAATGCAAGATAAAACTACCATAAACAAATACGAAAGAATTTCCATGGATTACAAGTGCAAAGAAACCTTGAGCCATAGAAACACAGGATTAGGCCCTCCAAAAGTTTTTTGCAAACTAATCTCGTGTTTCTATGGCTATTTTTTTTTTTTACTCTTGTAAGCCATTGAAAGGATTACATATGTATTTATGGTATCTTTAGCTTGCATCCAAAGTGTATTGGATTGCATAATTACTCAAGGTTTACACATTGGTTAATATGTTTAGAAAGAGACAAGAGTTCCAATAAGGTAGATTAGACCAACTAGAGCTAGATAAGGGTTTGAGGGCCTCAACAATGCCAAAAAAGGCCCTACCATAGAAATGCGGGTAGGGTCTTTGCAAAACATTTGCAAAGGCCCTACTAGTGTTTCTGTGGTAGGGCCTTCCTTGGCATATTTTACTGCTCTCGACCCCTTCTTAGTCACAAGATACATCGCTTGCATTGTTCAAACTTGCATTAACCACTTATGTATCCCATTTAGTATATTGAGAGAGGAGAACAAGGTACATTCCCACACCTTACACAAACTCACAATGTACTACACAAAACATATGAAGAAGATAAAATATTGATTGATTCAAAAGTTTAGGCATTGATTCTCATTGATTTTTCTACAATTTTCTTTCTCCTTCGGAGAGATTGTGGTAACTAATAGGTTAATACAATGCTCAGAATTACATGAGGGTCTTTCAATTCAAGATCTATGGCAATTCCTACTTGGCCTAGAACATTTGCTCTAAAGTTAACATCCACTATAATTGAAACTAGATATTTCCTAACAAAAATGAAACAATTGGTGTCTTGCATGATTCAAGATAAACACAAAACGTTTCTCAAGGCCATCAAGCACCAGGTCATGAAATGTCCTTGAGGAGATAATCTTTATGAATGGTTACAAAACTATCCTTTAGAAACTTTCCAATGTAGTTTTTCAAGGGTAACATAGCCCCACGAGATGCATGATCCCCACTAGATCTTGCAGCGAAAATTATAGTTTAATGGCTTCCTACAAGAGAAGAAAATGATGAGTTCTAGTACCAATCTAATTAAGATAGATTATTCAATACCACTTACATCATGAAGCCTATCTTCTTCTTTTCTCCTTACAAGGGCATCAAGATCTATGTTAGGGTGGGCCATGCCACTTTGCTCCACTACTAGGGATGTAGGAACTTTGTTCTTCATTAATCTTTCCAATGCTGCACTTTATTCCTCTTCCATGGTGTTATTATTATCATCATTAAAAATATCTCCATGCACCATAACAATGGTGTCTACCACATAATCACCTAATGGGATAGATTTCTTTCCAAGAAGATGAGACGTATTATCCTATGGAACATTTGACATATATATATGTGTGTGTTCTGTTCTTTCCATCGAGGGAAGGAAACACTTCAAGAACACTTCATGATTTCATTATTATTATCTATGGTTGTGAGTACTCACCGATTTATTCTTATTGTTTTGAGAGAAGTGTTTGACTTTAATCTCATACACGCATCTATGTGGGGTATAAAATTTGGTGGTATGGGACATCAAACTTTGTATTCTACCTAGGTGTAGGACAGATGGTATGGGAGAGAAGTCTCTGAGATTGTATTTTTTATATGATTTGGAGTTCATTAATATGATCTTCTGGCATCATCTTATTATTCTACAACAGAGGGGCAGTTGAGACGGTCACTCTGTATGTGATCACAAACAAGGCAAGCCTGTAGGCCGGCTGCCTAGAAGCGGAAAGGCAAGGTTTGCACATAAGAACTATGAATAGGAATTGCATTGAGAAGAAATTCAAAGGGTATGTACTACTTTATTCGATATGCCTAAGAATAGGCCATGGTTCTTACATAGTGTGTATGAGGTGAGCTAGATGTTTAGCCTAGTGGGCTATGAGTGTGCACACATCTACTTACCATTTTTCAGTGTATTTGGTGGACTCATATTATGGTCCTCATTATATCAGGGAGTGCTAGATTATTAGTAGTTTACTTGAGACACCTGATTCCTAGTTAGGTATGATTTGACCATGATCAGATGGTGGTAAGAGATAAAGCAAGTTTCATCCACTTGGAACATCTTGCATGTTATTATTGAGAAGGTGGTGGTAGTTCCACTAGTTGCTATACTTTCTTCGCACGTCTTCACTTGGCATGATGGATTTGATTCCAGAGAGTGGATTAGGATTTACTTTGTATGGGAAATATTTTGATCCATAGTTTGTATATTATATATGATAGATCGAGCTTTTGATCCATAGTTTGGATTATCATATATGACAGATTGAGCTTTTGATCATATATGACACATCGAGATCTTGTTCCATAGTCTAGATCATTGATAGATTATAATCTTGGATTCGCAACTTGGATCATGATGAGATTTTCTTGAGTTTTATTTCATTAGAGTGAGTAAATCAAACAGATTTACTTGAGCTTAGAGATAAAACACTACCTGGAAAAGATTTTCATTTCTTTTTAGTATTCTTCCATAGAGAGTTGGGCATAGTCACATTGTTTTGGATTAGCATAATAGCTTTCATTACTCTAGTGGACTAAGTGATTTTTGCACAATTATAGCATATGACAAGCTGTCAATGGGTATTCCAAGAAGACAAGGGCAAGTTTCCAAGGTTTCTACAAGTGACAAGTTGTCACAAGTTAGTGGTCAAGGTCTAAGCATAGGGAGTCTGAGGATATTCCGAGTACTTATGCTGCGCACATCTAGACTCATTGGGCCTCAGAGGGATTCCTATAGTTATTTCACACACCTAGCACACTCTACTCTTATTATTTGGAATCACAGATTCTGATTCCCAAGTTTATAGCTCCTTCTATATCATTGAGGACAATGATCTTTAGAAGGGGGAGAGAGTGTTATATTCTAGAGATGTAGATGCTTGGAGGAATGAGAAATTCCTTGCTCGGGGGATAGCCAAGGCCAAAAGCCAGAGATTTCATACGAGGTACCTACTCATGATGACCAAATGAGTAGAGGGACCTTAGAGAGAACTCTAGATGGTGACTAGGCAAGGGCTATAAATAGGTTGGGAGGTGAGTTCTAGGCATGTCATTCTCTCAGTCTCACACAACTCCACAAAATTATGGATGGATGAAAGAGATACATTTGTACTTCCCGAACACTGTGAGCAAGTTGTTTGTATACCATATTCGAAAGAACCAGAGTGGCTATTTGTTTTACAAGTCCCCCACATAGTAGACAAATTTGTGAGAACATAGATGTAGAAGAAAGTCCATCTGTAGTGGACTCTGAGATTCATTCGATAGTTGAGGAGGAAGAGATCATTGTTCAAGAAGAAGAGGTCCTTGAAGAAGACGAGATACAGGATGAAGCAATAGATGATGATCAAGAAGAAACTAGCATACCAAGTGATCAGAATAGGGGAGTTTTAATCAAACACTTGTACGTACAAATTTTTGTTTATTTTTTTTGCTATGTTCTTTTGTACACTACCATTTCTCTATATTACCTTTATTATCATATGCTAATCATTTGAGTTCTTTTGTTACAGAGCACGATTGGAGACGGTCCTCCATTCACTCCACATTCCATGATAGAGGAGCAGTTCTTAGAGTTCATATCTCAAGTACCTCCCGCGTATATGGTCGTTGCATCACAGTACTGGATCGATCGTGGTAGCACTCCCCCTAGCCTCACTCCTGCCGACCTCACCCCTGGCGGTCTCACTCTTGTCGGCCTCACTCCCGTCAGTGTCACTCCTACTGATGTCACTCCTATCGACATCACTCCTGTGGGTGGTGCTACTCCCACCGGAGGTATGTCTCCCAGCTTTATGACTCCACCACACCCATCTTTTAGGTCGAGGTCATGCTCTAGAGTAGGAGGTTCTAGGAGTGGATCTGGAGGAGGCGGTTGTTGTGGAGGCAATGTGACAGACATTGTGTCGCCCACTTCTACTCCTAGAGCGAGTACCTCACATGTAGGTATGCCAAGTTGTACACCACGTGGAATAGCATGTACACCTTGGGGTGCTCATGATCATGATGATTCCAAGGTGTATAGTATCCGTGATGGAGCTCCGATGATGGATGCGACCAGAAAGGCCATGCATGTCTGTATACGATATCATGTTGAAATGGAGTGAATAAGATAAAGATCAGAAAAAGTATATCACAGAGAGGATTTATCAAGAGTTGTGACTAGCACATGGGCAGCCTCTTGTCAGTTCAGAGTGGAGTATGCACACCGCACATGAAGGTATGTCCCATCGATGATCTGAGGCATGTGATAGAGCAGGCTTACCAAAGCCTGTATGGTTAGATGTTGAGGAGTGGGATATGATTCATGATGAGAAGCAACAAACTCCTGACCAATATCGCCAGCAGTGAGATGCCATAGCCACACGTTTACATATGGTTGGACCGTCACATTTAGGCAGTGGCAGATATGACACGATGTGTCACGAGTTTGTAAGTGCCATTTGGTTTATTGAATTTTTTTGTGTTAAGATTTTCATGTATGTTCCTCTAATGTTTTGTATATTTGTTGCAGGAGCTGGCAATGGTTTGTCCTCCAACACGAATGTAAGAGGCTTATGGATATCATCATGGATTGACTCCACTATTGGAGGACTTGGAGGGACGCAGTGCAGTCGTTTCATGGGAGCATTTGCAATGAACTTGGTTTTTGGTTTTTGTAAATCTCATGTGAATTTATCTCATTTCATGAATGTTCTTTGTTGCAGGACTACTGATATGGATGTTTCGATCATTATGTGCATATGTATGATAGTGGTGTGCCACAATTTTGAATTTGGCTAATATATGGCAGTGGTGCGCCAAAATTTTGTATTCCATTCTTGGCAGTGGTTTGCCACATTTTGTATTTCCCCCATATATGACAGTGGTTTGCCACGCTCTTGTACATGCTTCATTTATGAAATACATAACTTTTTTGTACATGCTTCATGGTTCATGGTTCATTCTGATTATCCCTTTTATGTGCAATAGTATTTTGCTTTATGAAATCATATTTTGGTTGCCATTAGAGTAAACATCACATGTACTCAGTTTTTTTTGGGTAGAGTGTATTGTCTTTTGCTAAACAACATCATGGTAATGTTGTTGTAGCAAACGATAACACACTCAACCCAAAAAAAAAAATTGCAGATATGGTCGTCGGTATAAGTGATGGTACTCCCAGCAGGGTCGCTGGTATAAGCTACGGTACACCCAGCGAGTGCCGGTATGTGCAATGATACACCCAGGCAGGCACTCGTATGCCGTCAGTATGAGCGTCGATATTCTCGATGCTTCGACACAAATACCGATGCCTATACGGGCACTTTAATACCGACACCTATACCGATAGTTACACCGATGTCGGGGCAAAAGTGTGCCCATTCAATTTCCTCAGTAAAAGCCTTGGTATATGGTTGATATGTTGTAGTGCCATGAGGAAGTGTATGTTTTTCAGCCCACTGGACTAAATCCAGCAAGCCTTCTTGTTGTTATTATGGCTACCTCTTCCTCTTCCAAAACCTCTTGCTCTTCCTCTGCCGGTGCCTTTACCTCTTGCATAATAAGCCTGAGAACTCGACTCTTCTTCGTCTTTTGACTTGCTTTTATCTTTCTTCTTGTTCTTCATGTACATTGCAGAACTTTGTCCTTTATCTCCATCTCCTTTCAGGTCGTGCTCATATGTGAGCATCAAACCAAGCAACTGATTTAAATCTGGTACAAAATGATTTAAAGATAGTTCAGTCGAGAGTACGAAAGGTTTCCACCTTTCATCTCCTCTCAAACCTGTGAGCACTTGAGCTATCAATCTGTGATCTTCGACATCTTCATTTATGGATCCAAGACTATCTGCTAGATCCTTCATCTTAGTGAAATAGTCACTAATGCTTTGATTTGACTTCTTTTTGAACGTTGTGAATTCGGACCATAAGCTAGCCTTCCTAGCTTTCATAGTATTTTGGAAATGATCTTCCAACGCACTCCATATGTCCTCCGCTTTCTCCAGACCTCTAATGTGCGGTAGTAGATGGTCTGAAACGGTATTATAAATGTAAGCTCTTGCCGTTGCATCTTTCTTCTGCCACAGCTTCAAGGCTTCTAATTCTTCTTTTTCCGGTTGACTATCATCTTCGAAAGTCAGCTTCTTTTCTTCTCCGATCACATACATCATTAAGTCCTTACTCATAAGTAAGGCTTCCATGCGCATTACCCATGCGGGATAATTATCTCTGTCCAATTTATCAATTTGGACATGATCTGCCATGATCTTGTTGTTTCTGTTACTTCCGGTGACCTTTTGAGAATCTTTCTGCTCTTGAGAATCTTTCTCGTTCTGAAACCACTTGTGTGGTTAACCTACTCTGATTCCACTTCTTGGATCTCACGGCTCTGATACCACTTGTTGGTGATTAACTTTCGCTCTGACTGATGGCACTGTAGCTACGATACCACTTTCGGTATTATAGCACAAATACCACAAGTTATGGTCGACGCGGCAAAGACTTGAACCTTGTCAAGCCTGCGGAATTTGCTGCGCCACGGAAGAGAGTTAAGCTAGAGTGATATTAGAACACTTTTATAATCAGCAGTAGCTTAGCAGAGTTTCTGTCACTCAAACATATAAGACTGCGTTTTGAATCTACTGAAAATTCCACTAGAACTTCACCGGACTGTCATCGGACTGTCACCGTAATTATACTGGAATCTTATCGGGATCAACTGCGATTCTATTTGTAATCACTTCAAGTGAATATACAAGAAGTAAGGAAGTGATGCGTGAACTTCCTTCACTGAATGAACTCTTTCTGAAGTTTAAAGAAAAACTTCACTAGTTAAGAATGCCTCTTTCTAGTCAGACTTTGTACTGTGTGTACATATCCATTTCACCAAAATCTTTGATGAACTGATAGTAGAGATGACTAGCTACAAGATAAGCTATCTCTCATACAAAACTTTAATTTACTCTGCGAGATATTCTTTGTTGTTCTATCGGAAAACACGTTTTCTGAAGAATACTGTAACTGACCGAAACATACATTTACTGAGACAACTATAATTGACCAAAAAAACATTCGTTTATAGAGAAGGTACCGGAAACATGTTACTGAACAAACTGTAATTGTTAACTAACTTTATGACGTAACATGAAAATACTCAGAGTTCT
Organism: Ceratopteris richardii; assembly: GCA_020310875.1. Classification (NCBI taxonomy): domain Eukaryota; kingdom Viridiplantae; phylum Streptophyta; class Polypodiopsida; order Polypodiales; family Pteridaceae; genus Ceratopteris; species Ceratopteris richardii. The sequence continues at coordinate 37,007,196 of CM035415.1, forward strand.
TCACATACGAACAGTGCGAGCAAACTTCCACATGAACATGTGTTTTCTATTAGAGAAGATGTGTACAAACTAGCTTGGCCTCTTCTTGCTCAAGCTATAGAAACTCTCCTACACTGAGTAGTTTCTTCTTACCATCTCTCTCAGATGAATACCTGATGTTTCAGGTTTCTATTATTCATCTATACATACGCGATCTTTGGCGTCTTCTAAACCTAGTCTTGATCTCTATATGTGCTCTATTCAAACTGCGCGCTCTTCTTACGCACGTTCTTGTTCGCACTCCTCCTCTTATTCTTATGCACGTTCTCTCTTTATATACAGTTTGATTCGGTGTAACAAACTCAAACAAACTCTGATTCTGCAAGATTCTGCGCTGTACATAACGGTCGTGAATTTGTCCTTTCATTAAAGCTTTTGATTTTTCTGAATACTTTGATTCCGCTTCTCTTTATCTTTTTCCTTTTATGTCTCTCTGTATGTCAAATTTGTGAGTGATTCTTCAACATTTGTGGAAGATCCAAGTAATGGGTATAAACAATTTTTTTCAGGGATGAAAGAAGGAAGACTTTTCACATTGAAGATTCAAGGTAATGCTGTTCATGCCTTGTTCACTTATGGAGGACATAAGATCTCTGAGTTAGATCTTTGGCACAAAAGGCTTGGACATTTCAATGAAAGAGGTATCAAAGATATGATTAACAATGGTTCAGTGCTTGGATTGCCTAATGTTGCAGGTCAACATATGACATACAGATGTGAGGCATGTCAATTAGGTAAGGCTCATAAGCAATCTTATTCCAAGCATGGTTTTATGTATTAAGAGAATATTGAATTGGTACACACAGATGTGTGGGGACCATCAAAGGATTTCAGTATTAATGGTTCAAGGTATTATGTGATTTATGTTGATGATGCCACCAGATGGATCACTATCTATGTGATCAAAGATAAGTCAGAGGTATTCAATACATTCAAACATTATCATGTGTATGCAGAGAGAATTACAGGTCATAAGTTGAAGAGACTAAGGTCAGATGGAGGGGGAGAGTATTTCTCTAATGAGTTCAGTGATTACTTGTGGAATGCAGGTATAAAAAGGGAAATTACTTGCAGATACTCTCCTCAACAAAATAGCGTAGCAGAAAGGAGGAATAGAACTCTTGTTGAGTTTGCAAGATCCATGATGAAGGAGAAAAATTGCCCAAATTATTTGTAGGTTGATGCTGTAAACACAGCCACTTATTTGGTCAATAGATTACCATGTAAAGCTTTGCAGGGTATGACACCATATGAGGCATGGTGGGGTAAGAGACCTACTCTAGATCATTGCAAAGTATTTGGATGTTTGGCATATGCATATGTACCATCACAATTGAGGCATAAATTGGAGCCTAAAGCTGAAAAGTATGTGTTTATTGGTTATGATGATAAGCAGATGGGATATAGGTTGTGGAGTCCATCCACAAAACAATTCCTAGTGTCAAAGGATGTTACATTTGATGAGCAAGGTACTTGGTATGCAGGTACAATCAATATTTATGCATGTGATGAACAAGTTGTGAATCAAAAGAAAGGTAAATCAAATGTTCAGATATTTTATGAAGAAGAGAATGATGAAGTACAAGTTGAAGTTGAAGAAGTGCCAAGATTTGATCCAGAGTGTGACGAACCAGAAACCTCAAGGAGTGGAGAACTCAGAAGGTCATCAAGACACAAGTGGCAACCTACAAGGTATAGCTATGACACTTCTTTTTTGGCTACCAAAGATTATGCTTATATGATAAAGGCAGATGAAGACCCTTCTACATATGAAGAGGCAAAAGGTAAGGAAAATTGGGAGAAAGCTATGCAGGAAGAATATGATGCATTGATAGAAAATCAGACATGGGATTTGGTTCCTAAACCAAATAGTCAGAAGATTATTGGATGCAAATGGGTCTACAAGACAAAGAGGTATGCAGATGGAAGTGTGTCTAGGTATAAAGCTAGACTTGTTGTGAAAGGGTTTGCTCAGACATATGGTATTGATTATGATGAGACCTATAATCCTATGGCAAAGATGACAATCATCAGGACACTCATAGCCATTGCTGCATGTAAAGGTTGGAAGTTATGTCAATTATATGTGAAGAATGATTTTTTAAATGGTTACATTTTAGATGATGTTTTCATGGAGCAACCACAAGGATTCAGAGATGAAAGGTATCCAGATCATGTATGTAAGCTCAAAGAGCTTTGTATGCTTTGAAGCATGCCCCAAGGGCATGGAATTATAGACTTGTGAAGTTCTTGAAAGAACTTGGTTTCCAAGTATCTAAAGCAGATATTAGCTTGCTTGTCAAGGCAAGTGATGATGGGTTCATTTACATGTGCATATATGTTGATGATATAATTCTTATAGGTACAGATGAGAAAGGCATTCAAAGCCTAAAGAAGCAAATGGAGAAAGAGTTCAAGATTAGTGACTTGGGAGACTTGTCATATTTCTTGGGCATGGAGATTTCATACACTCAACATGGGGTGTATGTAACTCAAGAATGAGAAAATTGTTGATCAAGTTTAAGATGAATGATTGCAGGGTAGCACCTACTCCAATGGAGGTGAATCACAAATTGAGCAGATATGGAGGAGAAGAGTTCAAGGACATGAAGCTTTATCAAAGTTTGATTGGTAGTCTAATCTATGCTACATTAACTAGACCTGACTTGTCATATGCAGTTGGGGTATTGTCTCAATTCATGCATTGTCCTAGGAAAGAGCATTGGATTGCAGGACAAAGAGTGTTGAGGTACATTAAGGGTACACTCAAAGAAGGTTTGTATTATGGTTTTACATCAGATACAAACATCAAGATCTATAGTGTTACAGATTGGGCAGGTAATCCTGATGATAGGAGATCAACTTATGGATACTTATGCTATGTGGGAGATAAGTTAATTTCTTGGTGTTCAAAGAAGCAACACACAGTTGCTTTATCCTCCACAGAGGCTGAGTACAAAGGTATGGTTGAAGCTGCAAAGGAAGTGATATGGCTTAAGACTCTTATGAAGAGTTTTGACATCATTCAGAATATACCCACTATTCATGGAGATAACATGAGCTCATTATATTTAGCTGCTAACCCTGTTTCTCATGCCAGGACTAAACACATTGAGATTCAGTATCATTTTCTAAGAGAGAAGGTGATGGATAAAGAGATTGAAGTTATACATACTTCAACAAAAGATCAAATAGCTGATATGCTAACCAAAAGCTTGGATGGACCAAAGCTACAGAGATTCAAAGACATGGCAGGTATAAAGAAGATAGAGAAAACCTCAATTGATGATTGAGCGGGAGCTGTTGGTGCAGGGCAATCAACAATTGATGTTTTAATGAAGAATTGAAGTCAAGGACTGAAGGAAAGATCAAGTTTTGGAGCATGAAGGAAGTGCATATTCAGAAGATGAAGATGTGTACACATATGTACATTAATTCAGAAATAGTTTACTTATACTTTTGTATAGTCATGAGCTTGTAAATATTTGACTATATAAACAAAGGAAAATGTCGGGGTAAATGCATGAGAGTATAGAATACGAGAATTCAGAAGAGCTAGTAGAGATTAGACACTTGAGAAGTGTGAAGATTTTCCTCTCTCATCCAGATGTAAAGTTTTTAGTAATGGAAGAAAAAATTGTGCCCGATGTTTCTGTGCATTCTCTTTCTGTGCTTAATCATTTCAAGAATCCTTTTGTAGACATCTAAGTCCATAGTTAATGAGTCTATCGTTAAAGTTTGAGAGCGTAATTGTAAACAGGCTGTGAGAATTATGAGTAGGAACATTCATTTGTGAAGAAGTGTTCACTGTTTTCTAAAACAGGCGCATTCTCGATGGTAAAAGATTTGATCATTTCTCAGTGCACAGGTTAACGTTTTGTATGAGTGCGGAGTCAAAATCTAAGTTGGAAGGTAAGCCATCTATGGCTAAAAGCATTTGCATAAATGGATTCTAGATTGAGAGAACCAAGTGTTAGAAATTAGAGGTGTCTGAATCAACTTCTCAGAAGAGTAGTTTTAGACATAGGTGACTTGTTGAGATCATTTCTCAAGATCTACTGAGTCTTTTGGAATGATTTAACTTGGAGATGGTGCGCAATCTATAGGCGACATCTTGTACAAAGTTTTATCAAAAATTTTACACAATTGATAAGTCAATGAGAAAGATATGTGCAACAGACTTTCTATAGAATCATCTTCTTCATAGTTTATCCAAAATCTTTGTAATTGAACATTGATCCTCTAAATTAAAGAAGGTTTTGAGTTACTCTTGATATAGAGGTGTTCTAATTTAAAGAGTATCTTGTTCTTTTTGAGATTAACTCTCTCCATCAAAAGCAAGGATAAAAAAGGCAAGGGCAAGAAGTTTGATGATGAAGGTAGCGCCTCTCAAGCAAACTTTGCAAGTAAAGGTTCAGGTTAAAGAGGAAGAGGCAGAGGAGGTAGAAAAGGTAGGGGGAGAGCCCAAAGCTCAGCTCCATGTGCCATACGTGTTCTAAACAATCATATTAGAGAGAATTTCTCCAGTAACCGAAGGAACCAAAGAGGAAGAGGAGGCCATGGAAGCTCAAGAGGAAGAGTCAACAACTCTTATGGATACAATAACCACTCATATAACAACTATCAAGGTGGATACAAAGGAAGGAGAGACTACAACAACTATGTAAATGACAAGCTCAAGAAGATTCACTTCTTCTTATGAACATGACTATGAAGGAAGGTAAAGTAGATGGACATGTGCTTTATATGGACTCATGGTGCTAAACTCATGTGGCAAGAAATGTAGCTTTTCTCTCAGTTTTGGAGGATCCAAGGAATAGACATAAAGTCCAAATAGGAGACGACACAAGACGTCCAGTTGAGAAGATAGTTAATGTGAAGACTTCATATGGTAATATGAACTTACTAAGCAGAGTATTGACTGTACCAACTATTACCAAGAACCTCATAAGTGTAGGCCAAATTGTTGAGAATGGATAGTAGGCGAGATTCACAAAGCATGGAGCATTTGTTGAAGGCCCATATCAGGGGTTTAAGAACATAGCAAGAGGAGAAAAATCAGGTAGATTTTTCGTATTCGAACTCCAAGACATTAGAAATACTTCATGATTCTATTATGGTACTCATCATCTATCAAAGTTGGAAATTTGGCACAAAAGACTAGCTCACATAGGTGAAAGAGCTCTCAAACAAATCAATAAGGATCAGAGTGTACTTGGTCTACCAAATATATCCAAACAAGATATGATTTATAAATTTAGTGCTTGTCAATTTGGTAAGTCACACAGGCAACCTTCACCAACAAAGGCAACCTTCAATCTTTGGATGCAAGTATTATGTATCATTAATAGATGATTATAGCATAATGACTATATTGTACTTCATGAATCATAATGAAGAAGTGTTTTCATGTTTCAAAAAGTATTTAGCTCCTGTGGAGAACAAAATAGGTAAAACCCTAAAGAGACTAAGGTTAGATGGAGGGGAGAATATTTCTCCCATTATTTTTACTCTTATCTCTAAGAGAGAGGGATCAAAAGAGAAATCACCACCACGTATACTCCTGAGCAAAATGGAGTGGCACACAGAAGGAATAGAACACTTGTGGAGGTTGCAAGGTCAATTCTGAATGAGAAGAAGCTACCCAACTACTTGTGGGTAGAGGCCGTATCGATAGCTACATACTTGATAAATAGACTTCCATCAAAGGCTTTGGATGGCATGACATAATATGAAGCATGGAATGAAGGAAGAATCTGTGAAGGTATGTGTGCCTAGCATATGCACACATACCTTCACAGATTAGAGGAAAGTTGGATCCAAAGGCAGAAAAATGCCTCTTCATTAGCTATGAACTTAATAAAAAATTATATATTGTACAATCCAAGCAAAAAAGAATTCATTATAAGTAGATATGTAGTGTTTGATGAGAAAATTGTTGTTTGAAGATAATTGCAATAAAATCAAACTTCATTATGATGTAGAGGAAGACTTTCCAACCTTATTAAAGAGGAATGAACATACACTTAAAGCATCAAGTGATTTTGATGATGAACAAAAGACTCCAAGGAGGGAAATCATTTCTTGGAACTCTAAAGTTAAGGCCAAAGTGCAAGAGTTGAGAGATGTGACAAAATCCTCTCAACAAACCATTAGAAGGTGAACTAGAGAGAAAAGAAAGCTACAAAGGTATGGATATGATACTTCATTAGTCACTAAACATTCAATATATCTATCACAAGACTCAAACTCTAACGAACCCTCAACATATGAAGAATCCAAAGAGAAGAATGAGTGGATGAATGTTATGGAAGAAGAGATAGAAGCCTTACAAGAAAATCAAACTTAGGAGTTGGTACCCAAGACTCCATCTATGAAATTCATAGGTTCAAGTTGGATATATAAGGTAAACAAAAATCACAAACACAAGGTATTGATTATGAAGAGACATTTTCACATGTTGTCGAGATGCCTACCATTAGAGTACTTATGAGTGTTGCATCTTCCCAGATTTGAAGATTTATCAAATAGATGTAAAAAATGATTTTCTAAATGGATGGATATCTCAGGAGGTATACATGGCTCAACCTCCTAATTTTGAAGATCAATCATTTCCTAAATATGTATGCAGGTTGATTAAAGCTTTGTATGGATTGAAGCAAACCCCGAAGGTTTGGAATCATAGGCTTGTCACTTACTTGTAGGATAAGGGATTCAATGTGAGCAAGGAAAATCATTTCTTGTTCATTAAGAGGAACCAATCAAAGGTCATATACCTATGTGTATATGTTGATGATATAATCATTATAGGTAATGATGTAGAAGTAATTAGAAAGATCAAAATCCAAATGAAAGAAGAATTCAAAATCAATGATCTTGTTTTTGTTACCTACTATCTAGGTTTGGAAGTTGTATATAGAAAAAGAGGTATGTTTCTTACTCAAAGGAATTACGTCAAAGACATGCTTGTCAAATTCAAAATGGAGAATTCAAAGGTCGTGGTACTCCTATAGAGATGGACTTGAAATTGAATGCTCATGAAGGTAAGCCAATTGAGGATGTAACTAGCTATCAGAGTCTAGTTGGAGGTTTGAAGTATGCTACACTAACTAAAGTGGACATTTGCTATGGAGTAAGTGTCCTAAGTCACTTCATGCATACGCCAAGGAAATCTCACATGGAATCAACCAGAGAATCCTCAAATCTATGAAGGGTACAATCAATGAAGGTTTGTACTATCCTTAAACATCTTATATAGATATCAAACTCTTCTATGATGTGGAATGGACAAGCTCTAAAGATGATAGGAGAAGCACATACCTCACCTTTGTAGGTGCAAAATTGATTTCTTGTTCTTCAAAGAAGTAACCAAAAATATCACTCTCATCAATAGAGGCTGAGTATAGAGGACTTGCAAATGTTACATAGGAAGCAATGTGGATTAAGTCCCTATACTCTAATTTAGGGCTAAAGTCTTCCTTTCCATACATTTTTGGAGATAATATAAGTTCTCTACATCTTGTTGCTAGCCCAATCTATTATTTCAAGACTAAAAACATAGAACTACATTATCAGATTCAACTTTCATATGTGTCAACACATCAACAATGTGCAAATATGATGACAAAGGCATTGGAGGGAAGCAAGTTAGATAGGTTTAAATCAATGATTGGACTACACGAGTTCTTGAAAGATTGAGAATCAAGCTCCTTAGGCTTGAGTGGGAGTTGCTGGTGAAAATATAAAGCCTAAGAGCTTTGCTAAGCTTCATGAACTATTCTCACAAATTATCTCTAGTGATGATCATGAAAACACATGCTTGTGAAAAGTAAAACTTGTATTTACATTGATCATTTGTAAAAGTTAAACGTAGAAGAGGAATCTCTTGATGATAGGAAGATAAATCCACGACTCATTTGGTGAGAAAAATCAAATTTATCATCCCTAAAGTCTAGTATCACTTTTAGGTGAGTGAGATTCAAATTCAAATTCAAACCTAAGTATAAATATATCCACTTTGTAGTCGTGGGTGGTGTCACTGATTTGAGTGCGATTGAGCTACATTTTTTAGCATAAATTATGCTCACTTCATGAAGGAGTAGTTCTCTACAGTTCTCATGTATCATATCTTCAATATCATACACAATTGTGATCATTACTTTGAGTAAGTCTTTCTCTAAGTGCTAGTGTAGTACATTTATGTACACAATGAAAGTGTCTTGTTCTCTATGTAAGCATCTATTTGCTATAATTTTACTTGTGGTAGCTGGGTAAGAGTGTCAAATACCTATGTGTGAAGTTTCATCATCATTGGTTTAGTACATCTTAAGATATGAAGCTCAAAAGCTAACTATGTCTACACATTGTCTTGTTCCTAAAAAGTTAGGGTGACCCCCCAGACTTGTTGGATTCATCTCTCATTGTATGGTGCAGCTATATTCATCAAATAACTTGCTTTAGTTATCTATATAATTCAATTAGATGTATTCAAAATCTCTCTTGTCAATTCATGGCAGGGGTATGACAGCCGAAAGACGTAATAGCTATGATCAAACAGTTTATAGCGCATTATTGAGAAGTTTAATGGTTTTTTCATTGCCCTCATGAGAACTAAGTTGCTTTTAATCTTGCTTTTTTCCAAGAGAAGCATCCTATGGTGTTTGAAAGGTGGTGATTTTTTGCAATTATGAATTCATGTGCCTAACAAGCCGAGGGATTTTTCAATCGACCATTCTTTTGAGATGGCATCAAAGTTTATCACACATATTTCTTTCCATATCTTCGAGATTGTTTCCCCTCTAGTGGTGTTCATCAATTCACAAGAGCAACCAATTGTTTCACCAAAGCAATGCTTGCTTCTAATTGATTTGCCTTCGTAAATTGAAAATATTGTTAAGAGATTTCCATATCCTATAGCTTCTTTGGCATGAGAAGAAGAGATGGTGAATGTCCTCTCTAGCTTGTAGGCAACAATTGCACTAGTGAGGGGCCACACAGATTTTATTAGCTTTTTTATTGCTCTAGATGTGATGAGAGGTGGGATCTTATGACATAATCCTACATATCAAGTTCGGGATGCCATTTTTCCAAAAAATATTGTAAAACTTAAAGCAAAATAGTTATATTCATCCTTTCAGCTACACCATTCTGTACTAGATTATAAGGAGTTGTAAACTCTCTATGAATTCCTCTAGACTGACAAAAAAGGTTGAATTCATGTAAGGTATATTCACCCCCATTATCTGAATGTAAAGCTTTGAGCTTAGTTCCTTTTTCTATCTCAATTGAATCAAGCCATTTTTTGAAGGTAGGGAATACCTCATCCTTCAATTTAACACTTAATCACGTTCACTTTCAATTAGAAAGTTTTAATGCTTAATCACCACTACAAAATAAATCACTTATCTGTCACTTAATGATATTGTATTGTGCTTTACAGAACAATTCATATGGCCAAACAAAGTCTGCTCCCGATCCTTCTATTGTATGCAATCCAGCAAACTCGCCATGCATTTTTGCTACACCTTGGAATGACATGATTACAACCCTTTTGTATTAATGTATGAAAGGGTTACAATGATTAGGCCATTATAGCACTTCACCAAACTATTTACAAAATTACTACATGAATATTACAAGGCTTAATCCGGCAGCCTAACAATGGCATGCACGGTGGACTTGAACCCAATGACAAAAACTAATCTTCATCAATAATGCCCTATATATACATAGCACACGCTTCATCAAAGTTGTGCTTAATTTTCTTTTGGAGAGCTTTAAGTAACTTTTGCACATGATGAGGGTCTAGCAACTGAGCATCCGGGCTAGTAGAGCTAGAAGCAACGACCTGATTGAGTAATCATTGACTTTGGTCCTGCAAAAATGCTTCTTGGAGGTAAAATTCATCCTCTAAAGCTACCTTGTGCTAGAGTTTACTATCTACAATCTCAGCATCAATTCTTTGAATTTTTTCATTCTGAATACCCAATTGTTTTTTTAGTTGTTCCAACTGTTGAGACTAGGACTGGATGGTCATAAAGTAAGCATGTCGTTCTTTTTGAGTAGCTTCTAAGTCTTTCTTCACTTTGATTGTCATTCCTAATTCTTCTATCAATGTTTGTGCATTTTGAAACAATAACAGTACATGCATACACTCCCTAATTAGTAATAAAGGTAGTTTTAGGAATATTTGCTTTAGCCATTTGAACCTGATTGTACCCGCTATATCCATCTAAAAATGAGTACATCTCATGGCCAGCTACATCGTCCAGCATACTATCCAAGAATGGCAATGGAAAAAGGGTCAGCCACCATAGCAACATTCAATTTTTGGTAGTCAATGCATATTTGTAGTTGTTTGTTCTTTTTAGGGACTATCACTATAGGAAAAATCCATTCAACATGCTCCATGGGGATAATAAATCCCACTTTCAATAGATTGTCTAATTCGTACTTGACCTATTGAGCATAGTAAGGGTTCATGTGATAACTTTGTTGTTTAACTAGTCGAGCATCCAGTTTTAAAACAATACGGTGCCGGTAACTGTAAGGATCTAGACCCTTCATGTCCCGATAGTCCCATGCAAAGACATCTGTAAATTCTTTTAGTAGATTGAGAAAATCTTCTTAAAAATCAAGAGCCATGCTAGCTTTGATTTTAACCAAACATGAATTAATATTGTCACCCAAGTGGCAAGTTACTAGCTGGTCTTTTGGCACATAAAATTGTCATGAGGTAGAGGGATCATCCATGGAGTGGAATAAATGTTTAATATCCATAGGTTCTATGAGTTCTTTAGTCTCACTAACAGCATAATCCACTAGTGGTTGTATCGTACAGGCCATCGGAGACCATTAGTGCAGCACCTACTAGAGATCTATCATTCCTAGAGAAAGAAAATCCTAATTTGTAGTAAAAAACGCTTCCTCCTCGTCATCAAACAAGCCATCTAACATATTCACAGGTTCTGCTACATATGGCCATGCATGAATCTCACAAGGTTTCATGTCATCTAAAGGAACCGCATAACAGTGGTTGTATTTAAAGATGAGTTCTTCTGAAGACCAGTCTTACAAAACTCTGGGTTGCTTAAGCCATGGGTGCCCAAATAGTAAATTATAATCCAAGCTATACTCCAATAAGTCCAAAACCACAAAAGTCCCTGTAATGTAATAGGGATATTATGTATTGGTCGTACCAGATGGACACGTGACTGATCAACCATACAAACAAAAAAGTTAACTACTTCGATGTGATTCCAACCTAGCTTTTTGCAAATTATGACTGTGGCAATATTAACTCCCAATCCTCCATCAATTAGCACCTAGAAAATCTTGTGATTCTTAAACGAAACAGTAATGAGTGGTACCACGTGCTCAACTATAGAGTTACTCTCCGAGTTGATGGTAGCAATAGTCGGAACCCATGTTGGACTTGGGTGAATCTACTATTGGAATTGTTGGCGAATACCCAGAACAAAGGATAGGATATGTCCCACTGGAATGGTAATCAATGCTTTAGCTAAGATATCCCATGCTACACTTGAATTGGGTAGTTTTGGTGAAACTTCCAATGAGGTGACTGGCCGTACTAGTCTCATCTGGTTCAGATACTGATGATTGAACAACTATTTGTCGCATCATCAATCGGGCTAAATTGGTCATTCCTATGTAGCCCACTTAGATGTTTTGACAAAGGTCTATTGTTGTTGGTAGCTAGGTGGAGAGTTTTATGAGATCAGGTCTGCACTACTATGGTTTGCGTATCTATTGCCGTGATGTAGACCATATTTTCCATTGGACTCTACCTATCTTTTTTTGGTTTGTCGTATTCACGGGCTTCTTTACAATGACAGCGTATGTGGCCTACTTCTCCATAGAAATGGCATCTAGGTTGAGGTAAAGCTGTACTCTTACTTGTTTGCCCCGCACTCCACAGAGTTTTCCCAAAATTTCTTATCTGAGTTCCCCTGTAATTGTTGTAAGTTGGATAGGTCGTATTTCTCAAATGAGGGGGTACGTAGCCTATGGCTGATTGTCCCTCCTCTTGAAGAAGCGCATTAACGGCCAGTGTGTTCTATGTCTTTCCATTGTAAGGGCAATTATCTATTGAATGGTTAGTAGTATCACAGATAGTATAGTAAACTTTCTTAGGAGTCCAGTTTGTTGCTACATGTCCAAGATTTTTACATTTTGTGCAGTAAACCTATTTCAACGGATCATCATTTTTACTTTTGTTGGAATTTAGCCACTCCAAATCTTCTATGAAGCCGCCAACCTTATGCTCCAACTGCAATGCCATAGCTATAACTGTATCTAGGGTCATTCCTCCAACACAACAAATAATCATAACCTGATTTAGTTGAGGATTTAGTCCATTGATAAACCATTGTGTAATCACATCATCTCGGAGATTTGTGTGGATGGGAGGTAATTGTCGTAAGTGTGTGTGAAACAATGTAGCATATTCTTCCACGCTCTGATGCATTTTCTATCGGTTATTTTGTAGATAGTCAAATATCTCTGTCACATTTTTCTTTACTCTGAATCATTATAAGAAGGCATTTTTGATATCATCATACTGGCTAGAATGGTTTATGTCATACTCAGTCAACCAATGTGCTACGTCGTTCACTAAGGTTGATTGAAACATTATGGCCTTGTATGTGGGGTCCTTTGGGTTGTTTAATATTGCATAATTAATTTCAAATGTGTGCACGTGCATGCCTGGGTCATCAATGGGGAAGCCACTGAATTTTGCATAGGTGACTCTTGTAGTGGATTGTCTTCACTGACCACCCTATTGTTGTTGTTGTTGCTGCTGATTTTGGTTGTCTGCCATGACTTCTCGAGTGTGTTTAGTTGTTCAAACTCACGAGTGTAGAATGATCCTTCAAGTTGATATACTCCAGAATTATCTTTTGATTCTTCTAGCTATTCTAGTTCACTATTATTTACTTGTTCGTCTAGTTTGTAGTTAAGAAACAAGCTATCCGAGAATTTGAGTCTTAATAGGTGTGCTGGATCCCACTCTTTGGACAGGTAATCAGTGATGGAGACTTTCTTGTTACTCCACGAGTTTAAGGGTTCATCTTGAACAAATTGCTCAAACGAAGTACTTGGTTCAGGGGTACAATTAGTGGTTTTCTCAATGGTTCCAACAATCCTGTTGGTACCTTCACTAACTTGTTCGATCAATTCTATAGGTATCGGAGCACCACCGAATTCGGCACTACCACCAGACGTTCAACCACTATTGGAAGGCACCAGACTATCACCGAGTTCGGGACCAATGCTAGTCACCGAACTATCATCAAATGTACTCGACTCAGTTCTGGTATGCTTTGAAACCCAGAACTAAAGAAGTGTTGTGGTTTTACTCCACTGGTTCATGATACACCTTCCCCTTCATATGAATTCCCTTCAATATTATTGCGTGGTGTTGTCCCTAACGTATTGTTTACTCGCTAGGGATGTCTATGGTTTTGGTATTTAGGATAGGTTCTGCCTGAATGCATTACAAGCATGTAGAACAAGGTCTCCACTCAAAACGTATATCCCAAAGTTCTATCAAGAACTATATTCCAAGCCACATGGTCGGCACTAGTGTAAACTCTCTGCCTTAACTGACTATATCAAATATGACTACAATAACAAAGTGCCTTACAGGGTTCTTGGGATGGACAGGGGTCTGTAAATAGAGGCCCTATAATATTTTCCCACTCCACAATTCAAATCCACTACTACAACAGAGTACTGGAAAGACTACTATCACTTGCATTTCAATGTCTCAATTTCACTAATTATACTCACCATTTAAATTCCTAATTAGTACATTGTGCTTAGTGTTACTTACTCAAAAATGTCTATTACCACACTTATTGTGGTGTAAATAATCTACTACCGAATTCACTTATTTTAAACTTTATATAACATTCACCAATTACTCTTATCACCTATGAGATTACAGACTTAATCACGTCCACTTTCAATTAGAATGTTTTAATGCTTAATCACCACAACAAAATAAATCACTTATCTGTCACTCAATGATACCATAGTGCACTTTATAGAACAACTCATATGGCCAAATAGAGTTTGCACCGGATCGTTCTATCGTGCACAGTCTAGCGGACTTGCCATGTGTTTCAACCACACCGTAGAAGGACACGATTACAACCCTTTTATATTAATGTAAGAAAGGGTTACAGCGGTAAGGCGATTATGGTGCTTCACTGAACTATTTACAAAAATAATATATGAATATTACAAGGCTTAATCCGGTAGCCTAATAGATGTGAATGGTTTTTGGAATGCTTGGGAATCAATTTGAGCCCTTAGATTGGCTAGATGATCCAAGGAATGAGGTGCAAGCACAAAAGTCAAGGTGGCATTCAACATGGCCCTTGGATTGGCCTTCTTATCAATGTCCAAGATTGAAATCCTCCTACAAAAGGTGCCATTAAACATAGGCCCTTGGATTGAGGCTAAAATCAGACGTAGATCCTTGAAAACAAGCAAATTTGAGCACCTACATTATGGATGATTGGATGCATAGAAGATCTGATGGCTAAGATTGAAGACCTCAAAGGAAAAGACACCTTTTAACCTCCTCCATCAGATCAAAGGCCAATCCAATGGCTCATGGTAGCTCCAACTTCTACATCAGCCTCAAATGTGGTATGCCCTTGTATTTCTCTTGATCTAAGGGCTAAAAAACGTGCAGAGTGTTAAAAAACGTGGGTGAGGTCCCTCCACCATCATTACGTTGCCAGATCCTCTCTCACTAAAGTTACATCCATTTGAATATGAGCCATTGATTTCAAGCATCGAAAGATTAAGCTTTCTAATCCAAATCCTTACAAGGCCCATGTAGGGCTCCTTTTTCCCCCAATGACCCAGATCCACCAGATGTGCCTGAGATTTTTGATGCCATATTTTCTCAATATATGGAGTAAAAGAACACTGAAAAGGCTGAATTCATAGCCCAAAAACTAGCTAGAAACACTTTCAAGTGTTTGTCAACTCTATTCTTTAGGCTCAAAAAACCTATATAGACTTTTGGTGACTGCTCCCACTACAACTAAGACCTTTCAAGAAACCTGTAGATTTACTAGTGTGGCTGAAAACACACCCCAAAGGTGAATATTCTTTGTCAGAGAAGTACAAAAAAACACTCTTCTTGATGTTCTTGAACTTGTATAAAGAGAACTATGGATGAAAAATACTCCAAAATGGCTCCGAGAATCACCCCAAAAATGCTTCAAAATAGGCTCCGAAAGCAAAGCAAAACATGTTCAATGTAATGTCAACCTTAGTCTTTCCCCTTCTTCAAACACCATAAGAGTGTAGCTTAGTGGCAAGAGATTGTTGGTTAAGGTAACTATAAGGGGAACAATACTAGGATGGGTGACCTCTCGAGAAGTATCGAGAACCTTTGACATGTTCAATGTAATGTCAACCTTAGTCTTTCCCCTTCTTCAAACACCATAAGAGTGTAGCTTAGTGGCAAGAGATTGTTGGTTAAGGTAACTATAAGGGGAACAATACTAGGATGGGTGACCTCTCGAGAAGTATCGAGAACCTTTGTCTTCCTTGATCATTGAGGTCCTCCCTCATGTGTAGCCAATGGTGCCAACAATGAATTCGGTGACTCAGATGACAAGGTATGCCAAGGTCTATGCCTTGGTTGCCACTTTGGTCATAAGCCTTGGAGAAAGCCTTGGGTGGGCATGCCGATGCTCACTTTGCTCGCACAAAAGGAACAAATATTTTGCATCAAAATGCTTTGATACTAGTGAGAGTATTCCTCTAGTGATGCACAATGGTGGACTCTCCTTCTCAAGAGCTCTGCAACAATACCCTTGCAATAGAAACCCGACTTCCGATGTCACGCATAGTACTCTGCAGAAAGGGTGCAAAATACATAGAAACATACATTACAATGAACATGAGCACAGATTTCTTAGCTTAACCAAATGCAGTTGAATTTATACAAGGAATATGTGTATGTCTAATGTTGGAATGTGTACATAGATCATCAACATAGACCTCTAAGTTCTTGCGCAAGAACTCTTTGGACACATGACACCAGTCTTTAAAAGGTAGAACAAGCATTGGTCATCCCAAAAGGCATCACATGACATGCAAAAATAACCCATTCTGTGGCAAAATCCATCTTGTATTGGTCCTCTAGGGCTATAGCTACTTGATTGTAGCCCAGAAATCCATCAATGAAGTTGTACAGTTCCTTGCCTACTACACATTCCAATAGGTGTTTAGTGATAGGACGCAGATAACTATCTTTGATGGTGGTTGTGTTAATTTTCTTCAAGTTAATACACACTCATACTTTTCCATTCTTTTTTTGGCACTACCAAAATGGGGGATACCCACTCGGTATGCTCAATTTCATAGATAAATATAGCTTCTACCAAATGATCTATTTCCTCCTTGATCTTGGATGCATAGTTATCATTATATGTATATGCTTTCTGCTTCATTGGTTTGGCATCTAAAGACAAGGGAATTCTATGTGAGCAAAATTATAAGACTACTCCTTTCAATTCTTTGTAGCCCCATGCAAAAACATCTCTATACTCTCTTAAAAAATCCAGCAGCTCCTTTTCCTCTTTTTCGATCACCTCGTGTCCTATATACGTACATCATTCTTCAACTTCTTCCATGGTCAAAATAATGTTCTTAGTTTTTTCTTGGTTTTCTCTTTATCATATGCCACTCACTCCTATGAGTGCTTCTTTATTAGGCATTCGTATCATGAACTTCTTATCTTCTATTTCATATTTCTTGAAGTTTTCAGGAACTTCAAAGAGGATCTCTTCCTCTACTAGCTTAGGGTTTGGTTTCTCTCTTTTCTTCTTCTTGGTTACTATCAATGTCTTCTCCTCTTTTGATCTTTCCTCTTCTTGAGTTCTTGCTTCTATTAAATAGAGATACTCTTCCTTTGAAGTGCAAAAAGGTTCCATGAGGATGGACTCTTCATCCTCATCACTATGCTATTTGGGTTTATTCATACTAGGTTCACGTTCTTCAATAACCAAATCATACAGGATTGGTTCTATTGTGAAGATTGAAGTATCCTAGCCATTCTCATCACAATGGGGAGACCATTGTTCTTCATTAACTATTGTGTCCATGGTGGCTAGGATTTTTGCCTAATCTTGGGGTTCAAATTCTTCATTAGGGAAAATCATTTGTGCATAGGCAAGGTCTTGGGTTGATCTATTGTTATTCTAAGTGCATATTGCTCTACTGGTATCTCTTTTCCCTTCCTCTATTGTGACTTTACATGTCCATAAATGTGTGTCCTCATGCATACATGATCATTCTAATCCTATGGAATGCACCAACTCCATGTCATCTATAGCTCTATGGGCAGGGTTCCACTATAAATGGGGTACATCTCTATGTGAGTAGTCCTTGAGATTAAATTTGGTGATGACTCCTAAATGTTGCAAGTAAAAAAAATGGTTCCCCAATCTTGTACTATCTGCAGTTGTCTCGTGAATGGCCTACCTAAAATCATCTCATATACATGGTTCTTTCTAAAATCACATATGGTGAATGAATGCTCAAACTCAACACTACAAGTGGTAAGGGTTATGACTTCCAACAATCTCAAAGGCTTCTCAATGTGGCCATCTGCCATTTGCAATTTCATTATTGTCGGTCTAAATATCAGCTTGTCTCAACCCTTCCATAAGGAGGTGGTAGCAATGGCAACACCCGCACCTAAGTCCACATCCTTCAGTTGTGTAGCCTTGATAAGTGATAGGGAGATAGGTATTTCCTTCTTCTCCTTTGCTCATATCCCCTATCCTATCCAAGGGTATCTTAAGTACTTTCTTGTGTGATCCAACCTACAAGGACAACTTAGTCACTTGTGAAAAATGATTTGCTATATGTTTCAGAAATTTTGGTTTGATTTTGAGTAGCTCCTCTACTTCACTTTAGTGTTCTTCACTACTTGAGTATTCCTAGGAACAATGGATTCTTTGTTTCTCACCATGATAGCAGGGGTTCTCATTTGAATAGACTTGGACTCCCATGGTCTAGTGAATGAGGCAATTCTTGTAGAGAATCGGATTCAAAGTCTAATCATTCACTCGATTACACATCTTCTTGATTCCCATAGATTGAGGGAATATCTTGTGGGAACTGATCATGTAGATCGTCCACTAGCTCAATGGGAGGAGGATTCTCGCTCTCCTTCGCCCGTTTCTCCTCTTAAATCTCTCTTAAGAATTCTTTGGAATATTGATGTATAGAAGAGGGGATTCTAGGATCAGTAGAATTAGGTACATAAGCTTCCTTGGGAGGAAGGTTTATCCCTTCACTTCTAGCATTACTCACTTGTGACATGGCTGACTTCATTGATTTGGCTATTATTTTGTTTAGTCTCTCTAGAAATCCCTCAAAGTGCAATTGTGCCTTGGCTGAGTTAGTGCAATTGAAAAGAAGTTTGTCTTCAAAAATTGTTTGAGCCAATTCTACCATTTTGGCACACAACTTAATCCCATCAATCTTTAGGTCAGCTCTAGGGTAACATTTCTCATGTTCTATCATATTTGGCCCTTCTTGGATTCTAGTCTAATATGCCTTGAGAATCATATCAAGATCTTCTGGAGTAGGATCTGCTAGGACCGATCCTGCTTTGGGTGGTAATGAAGATGGTGTGTGAGAGTGTGTCTGAGATGCCATCTCTATGAGTTTAGCTTTAGTCTCTCTTAAGCTTTCTTTGATTTCACTTATCTTCTTTGTCCATTGTCTGTTCATTCTTTCATGGCTATCCTTCCACTTTTGTTCTCTTTTTGGTTGTGCTCTGAGTCTCACTATTGTCTAGGCTCTTCTCTTGGTCTATGATTTGGTTTTGTTGTAGGTTTTGAGCTCTAGTTACTACCTCTGTTGGGGCTATAGTGATTGTACTCTAGCTCTTTTTATAGTTTTTCACTGGCTTTAGCCTTGTCTAGACCTAGTGTCTAGCCTAGTTTAAAAAATAGGTTCCTATGTATTTGGAGGCTCAAAAAAAATAATTGCAATGAATGGGTAGGTCTAGTAATGAAGGTATTTGAGTGGTATTCCCAAAACCTTGTGGAGTACATTTCCTCAAATGTCTACTTATAACAAACAGGTAGGTACTTGATGCAAGATTTCCAAGCAAAGATTGTGTTGATAGAGAGGGTTTTGCTCATATCATATAACAAGTCAAAATTAACTTCATTGAAGTTGGGAGTAAAGATGTACGGGGCCTTAACATGCTTGAAGGTTTTGAATACCACTATCATTGACTCGAAAATCTTCATACATATTTTAGCTAACAATGTCAAGCATTTTTGAACCAAGAGGACTAGAGGCAAATGGTCTAGATCATGTAGGCTGCAGTGGGTGGTCCTTTGGGTGGAGCTAAATATGGATAGTTGATCCAATCGAAGGAGTCCTTAGTCATGTTCATCTTGACTGCAAATTCAAGCCATGGCCTTTATCATGGTACAAGGCATTAGCATGGATTATATTTAATATATAATAGTGCATTGGACCACGTTCGCATCATTTATGGATAGGTCAAGAGTAAACTTGCATGCCAATTAGGTTGAAATATGGTACCTTTTCTTGCAAACTCAAGAAGCTCTTTGGGAAGGTGCTTCAATTCAAATGTATCTTGCCCTTCCTCAGTGGTTTGTCCCTCGAGTATTGGTACATGCTCATATGGGTCCTTGAAGGTTTCTTCCATTGGATTTCAACAACCTCTTCGGGTTTGGGTCCTATTACTGGAGAAGGTGGTCTTTTGTATTGTAGTAATTGTGCTTGAAGTTTTTCCACTTCCTTCTGGAGATTTTCTAATTCTTGTGTGTTTTGTGGAAGACGGATGACCTCTAGTACCTATGTGTTGGGCCTTACTAACTACTTCTTGGGATCTTCACATTCCTCTTCCAACTTGGTGTGTGAATCCAAAAAGTTAGCATGCTCTTGTAGTAGTATGGAGACGCAATCTAAAGGGACAGCTTGGAACCTAGTTGGAATGATGTTTTCTCTGAGAGTTCTTTCCATGGATGCCTCTAGGTTGTCCTAATTTTTTCACTAGAGGTGCTTATTCTCTTCCAATGTTGCTGACATGTGTCATCGTAGATGCATTCCTTGCATTTTGTTCACGCAACATCTCCTCCAAGTTCTCGACTAATTTTGTATCCACTCCTTGTACCTTGGTATTTAATTCATTATGCACTTCTTGGAGGGTAAGATACTTAACTTGTAGTCTATCGTTATCTTCTTAGAATGATTTCACTCTAGTCTATAATTGTTGAGCTTGCATACTAAGATTGCATTTTGTTGGGGGATTCTTGTGCAGAAAGGAACTTGAGTGTTTGTAGGAGAAGGAAGAATGAGAAGAATTGGAATACAGACACCACAAACTTCCAAGTTCTTTGTGCCATCGACATTCTCTACACTAGACCTCCATCTTCTCCAAGAGCTTGCACTTGTGTACACCTTGCACTTAAGCTTCCAATAGGGTAGGGGGAATGGACACCTTCCTGTCGATGTGCACACTTCTGCAATGGTACCTTGGACTACCTCAATTGCCTTGCTTATTGGCTCTCTACACTCCTCTGCACACTAGAGCACACTCTTGCACGCTTTGCCTCACACTTTCTTCTCTGCATCTGTTGTGATAAGGGTTGCCCATAATTTCTCTCATGCTATGGCATCCTTTAGCCTTCATAAAAATACCCTCTTTTTGTATTTAGGAGATGTCCATATGAACACTCTCCTAAAACCCCTTTTTGATATTTCCTTTAGTCTAAGGTATTGAAGCCTTCTCCATAAAACCCCTTCTTTGCACAATTTCAAATTCCCACATATAAGTTTCCCACACGCTCATTTCTCTAGAGTGGGTTGTTAGAAAGAATCTAGAGAGATATGACCATGTGCTCCTTTTTTACTTTTTCAAAGGAGCACATGGGGAAATATGTTGAGCCTATAAATAGAGGCTCACTTCTTGTAAAAGGGGGTCCCTTGGCCATGGCCTTGGCCTCCATTTTGTTAATGGAAGAAGGTGTCATTTGTTACTCTCTTTCTTCCTTGTGTGCAAGGTGATGATCTATGTGTGTGGACTTGCATTTGGAGTTGGCTTGTGTGTGAGCATTGCTCTCCCTTGCTCATTTTTGACGTTGGCCATGGTGCCATTGTTCATGGGCATGGGTGTGGATGCGTTGCTTGCACTTCTTGCAACTTCACTTGGAGAAGCTTCTCACTTCCATGTGAGGTAGATAGGGTCTGTTGTTCCCCTTTTCTCAACAATTTGGCATCGTTTCCAAGGATGCCGGCCTTTAGCCGTTGGTTTTTCCAAGTTTGCGTGTCCATACTTCATGAGATGCACCTTGACACTTGGAGGAGGATGAATACGTGTGGCCTTCGGTTGGCCTAGGGTACCTCTTGTCTTTTAATTTTTGAGTAGTTTAGATCTTTATTTTTGTTTTTTGCACAAAAACAACCCCTAACCCCCCTTCTCTCTCTCTCACTTCCACACATACACACACTCACTTGTCAGTACTTTCCACCATTGCCATCTCTTGGAGGAATTGCTTTGGGTAGAGGGATAGGGGTATCTCCTTTTTTAACCCTTTCCTTCTCTTCATTTTGTCTCATTTTAACTCCCCACAAACAATAAGAAAAATGAGTTTTAACAAGTTGAACACTTCAAATTCCCACGAACGCTTCACCATTTGAAATCGCAATGATCCTTGGCAGCTATCCTTAGTACACTGACCTCACATGTGATGGGCGTTGGAAAAGGACTCACTAACAATTGGTGGGCTTATGCATAGGGCCAACCCTTATTAATGTTGATATTTTCCACTCCACCTACCACGAAAGGAGTGGGGGAGCATTGGAAATTGCAATGAAAGGGATTACTGTTTGTCCCCTTTTCCCATGAATTAGGAATGTATGTATGTGCCAAGCAGAGCATTAACATTCCCTCTTCTCTAGGCCTCTGACAACGGTCTTGCTCGCACACGTGATGGATCTGTCGAGTTGTGGTGCCAATGTCTTCCTACCACTAAAAGAGGGGTTGCTCATCATATGACTGCATTTTTTTCAATCCCCTCCCCCTCTTCATCCTCTGGGTGTGGCGA
The DNA here is from genome assembly GCA_020310875.1 of Ceratopteris richardii. Taxonomy (NCBI): domain Eukaryota; kingdom Viridiplantae; phylum Streptophyta; class Polypodiopsida; order Polypodiales; family Pteridaceae; genus Ceratopteris; species Ceratopteris richardii. The sequence continues at coordinate 37,029,386 of CM035415.1, forward strand.
TGGCCTCGTGGTTGCTTCCCCTCTATGTCTCTGCACTGCGAAGTTGGGGTTGAGCCCTCATGCTCCCCCATTTTCTCACCAGAGTTGTCGATATGGCCAAGTCCGTTGGCATGCTTCGCATGTTGAGCTTGGCTCCTTGAGAGGTTGGGCTTTTGTCTCCTATCAATATTGACGAGCGGGTTGTTAGAAATTTCAAATTCCCACGTATAAGTTTCCCACGCGCTCATTTCTTTAGAGTGGGTTGTTAGAAAGAATCTAGAGAGATATGACCATGTGCTCCTTTTTTACTTTTCCAAAGGAGCACATGGGGAAATATGTTGAGCCTATAAATAGAGGCTCACTTCTTGTAAAAGGGGGTCCCTTGGCCATGGCCTTGGCCTCCATTTTGTTAATGCAAGAGGGTGTCATTTGTTACTCTCTTTCTTCCTTGTGTGCAAGGCGATGATCTATGTGTGTGGACTTGCATTTGGAGTTGGCTTGTGTGTGAGCATTGCTCTCCCTTGCTCCTTTTTGACGTTGGCCATGGTGCCATTGTACATGGGCATGGGTGTGGATGCGTTGCTTGCACTTCTTGCAACTTCACTTGGAGAAGCTTCTCACTTCCATGTGAGGCGAATAGGGTCTGTTGTTCCCCTTTTCTCAACAGCATCCCACACTCCTGGATGTCTCTTGCTCTTCTCTCCTAGTGTAGACTATTCTCACCTTGCTTAGTCTAACCAAGAATAATGCATGCCTTGAGTTGAGTGTCGATTCACTTACGTGCCACTCCTCACTGATAGAGTATCTTGGTGCTTACTTTGATATTCCAAGAATGTCTAAAAGTGTGTACAGCCAACAACTCCTTGTTTTGTCCTGTAGTGACTTTAGGACTAAAACAAAATTTTAAATGCAGGGCCATACTTTCACTTTTACGTACCGCTTCCGCTTCACATACCTTCATATTTGCCTTCATTTCTTCAATGTGTGTACCAGAGGGAGGGTTCACCTGAACCTTCCAAACACCTTTGAAACTTACGAAAAGACAATCTGCAACCTACATCCACTTTCTACAAAACATAACCGTTGTGAACATATTGATTGTGCACTACATGTGCACCTTGACAACTAACCTTTGACCACTTGACTTTGACCATCTTGACATTGACTTGTTTGACTTTGACCATGTTGACTTTGACCATGTTGACTTTGACCATGTTGACTTTGACTAGATTGACTATGACCAATATGACTTTGATGGGCTCAATAGTTGCCCACCACTTAATGGGCTCTCTGTCTCAGAGAGCTTACAGCCAAATCATGAGCAGAGAGGTTCACTTTGATACCTATTGTGCACAAACTTCAAAAGGACAATTGAGCAGCTTACAAGTCCACCAGGAGCCAAAAAGAACAATCGCCAATGAAGAACCAAAACTGGAAATTTTGCATTGAAGAAGTAGAAGCTCGAGAATGGAGGTAGGAAGGAAAGGTTAGGGAAGGTTGAAGGGCTAAGAGGGATAGGGTAAGGAGGGGTAAGGGTGGGGCTTGGTAGAAGGATAAAGGGAGGGGCAGGGAGTAGGAGCAGGGGCTCTAGAGAAGGCCAAAATGATAAAACATGAAAGCAAGATATGGTGCATATGGAAAAATATGAAACATGTGGGAAAAATAGGTGATAATAGACCATGTGGACCATGTGCAAAATAAAAAGCACGTGAGAAATGTGCATAAAACATGTGGGTTTGGACCAAAGTAGGAGAAATGAAATTTTGGTAAAATTAAGGCAAAAATTGAATCCAGTAGTGTAAAGAAACAAGAAAATGACCCCAAATTTGAAAGATAGGTTTTTATTTTGTTTTTATTTTAATATAAAGAAGCCTAGGGGCCGCTTTTTTTGTTGGAAAATATGTAGAAACTAGACAGAAAATAAAAAAATCAAACAAAATCCAAAAAAAATCCCAAAAAATCTCAAAAACTTCCTAAGTGTCTAGAAAATTTTTCCACTCAAAACCACAAAGAGCTTCCTTTTTTACTTCTATTTATTCAAGAAAAATGATACTAAAAAAGGGATAAAAATTCAAAAAAAACTCCAAAAAAAAACCTTAAAAAAATTTTAGAAAATTTCTAGCAAGATATACATGAGATGGGCTCTAAAATAGCTTCTAAATAGCATAAAAGCACAAAGAAAAATAATGCAAATTGATGAAAACTAATAAACTAAAGCAAAAAAATACTACGAGAAGACTATGTACTACCTGGACAGATTTTGCAAGTTCCAGGTGATCCAGAAAGCTTTACTTTGGATGATGTTAGGCCTTGCGCCTGGATATGATGACTAATGGAAGTTCTTTGTCCTCCACAATTTGCAATTGTATTGCACTTCATTTGATCTATCTTCCTTTTGGGCACACTGACCATTTGATAGAGCCACCTTGAATCCTTCATTGGAATAATATCTCCCCCATACTCCATCTTTTGTATCTCTCTTTTAGCTACTATGTGACTTAATCTGCAAAATCTCATTTTTACTGTTTCCACCTTCTTCAACCAATGGAATCTAGTGTTTCCAAAGACCTACAGGTACTCCTTCCCCATCCTTGTAATGCCATGCACTATCTGTTGTCTGCCATAAAAATTATCATAAAAGAAGATATCCATACCCCTATCCATAACCAATTGGCCATTGATATAGCTTTTGAATTAGATTCATCTCTGTTGCACTTAAAGGATTTTCTTATCTTCTCCCTTCTATGGCTTTTGGGTGAGACTGTTCCACTCGAATCAGTAACCTGAATAATATCCTCTTTTCCTACATAGACTTCCTCTCTCCTTGTGTGGTTTGGAAAAATTCCATAGTAGGAAGATGGGTCTTCTCCATGGAGCCAAGCTGTTGACAGTATACGGGAAGAAGCAAGTACGGACACACATGCAGATCTAGCACTGAGGCAACCCTTCATTTTTTTCAAAACCCTCACATCATTTTAAAGTGATTCTCATCACTACAAACCCTTGTAAATATCATTTCACCTTTTTGTAGCTCCATTTTGTACAAGCCGAGGAGTCCTCGAGCTTGGGGAGCCTTAGAAGTAGTTGCCTGTCAATTTTCATAATTTTTAGATCTCGTTTGGGCCCTCAAATAAGCCCTGGAACCTAATTTTTAACTAGGCCGGACACTAGGTCTGGACAGGGCCAAAGCTAGTCAAAAACTATAAATAGAGCTAGAGAGCTCATTTTTGGGGGGTTAGCTTCTTGTAGTTTGAGCTTGTATGAGAACTTCCTTGCAATAGAAGTGATTCCATTGTCTACTCTCTTTGTTCTTGCTGTGTGTGCGCGTGTGTGTGTATGTGTGTGCATGCTTGTGTGCTTCTCACTCACGCACTTGTGCTTCCACTTGCTCGTGGTCTTCATACCATCCTCATGTCTTCCCGGATTGACATTAAAGGAGGTGCTACTCATCACTGAGCTACACCAAATTTTGGCACCGTTGCCGGGGATCGAGCTTTGAGGACGAGCGTGTGATGGTAAGACGTAGAGAGGACGCGTTGGAATGGTAAGTAGTAGGTAAATTTCTGATTTTTCTCCATCTTCATCTTCATCTTCACCTCCATCTCCATCTCCACCTCCACCTCCTTCTCCACTACATATTCCCTCTTCCTTATCATTCCCTCATTTGTTGTGTGCGAGTTTGAGAGAGAGCGAGTGTGTGTGCTTGTTTTTGCGTGTTTTTTGCATGTTTCTTGCAGGTGGCAGCTCCATCATCATCTCCAGCAAGCTCAGCAGGTACAGAAATTGTCTGCACAGTCCCCGAGGCGTTGAGCTCGAGCTATCGCGACACTCCGAAAATTTCACCCAATCACGATTCTGAGTGCACCACGACACTGCGCAGGCCTAGAGCTCCCAGGATCACTAGACAGAACAGAAAAATTCACCATATCCCGAGCTATCGCGACACCTCGAGGTATCGCGACACCTCGACCTATCGCGACACTTCACGAGCTATCGCGACACCTTGACCTATCGCGACACTTCACGAGCTATCGCGACACTCCGACCTATCGCAACACTTCACGAGCTATCGCGACACCTCACGAGCTATCGCGACACTCCGACCTATCGCGACACTTCACGAGCTATCGCGACACTCCGACCTATCGCGACACCTCACGAGCTATCGCGACACTCCGACCTATCGCGACACTTCAGGAGCTATCGCGACACCTCACGAGCTATCGCGACACTCCGACCTATCGCGACACTTCACGAGCTATCGCGACACCCCGACCTATCGCGACACTTCACGAGCTATCGCGACACCCCGACCTATCGCGACACTTCACGAGCTATCGCGACACTTCACGAGCTATCGCGACACCCCGACCTATCGCGACACTTCACGAGCTATCGCGACACCCCGACCTATCGTGACACTTCACGAGCTATCGCGACACCCCGACCTATCGCGACACTTCACGAGCTATCGCGACACTTCACGAGCTATCGCGACACCCCGACCTATCGAGACACTTCCCACCTATCGCGACACCTCGACCCGACCTATCGCGATACACGGCCTTTAACGCATGAAAAGTTAGGGTTAATTTTGAGTGAATTGAAGGGTAGTTGAGCTTAATTTTAGGCACCTTGGTATAACTTTAGAACCTTGGAAGTGGGCAAAAGACCTAGAAACCAGAGAGGGATCTCCTGAACCCTGAGAGCCTGTTTTGACCCTATAGTGCCTGAATGGTCATAACTTGACCATACGAACTCCGATTGATGAGATTTTGGTCTCGTTGGAAAGCTCGTTGAGAATCCTACGTGGACCTCGACTGGTTTTTGTAAGAATCGTACGCGGAGTTTTAGAACATGCATTTTTAAGTTGACCTTTAGGTGGAACTAAGTTGTTCTCAGATTCAGGGGGTACAGTGAGTTACTCCAGGGGGACTAAAATTATTGAAGTGTGTCTTTCAATTACTTGTGGCAATAGAGCTATACTAACGGGTGAGCTTTTGCAGGAACTTGGTGTGCGCTCAAGGCAATCCAAAGCAAGCTAGCAAGGATGAGTACCAAGCTTGGGAGAAGGCTTCCTGGGCTTGTGTAGCAGTCTGGTCAACCAGCTAATTGAGGTTGGAAGATCTCTCAACCCTCCTTTGTCAATTCCTAGCCTAGGCTAAGTACGACTTAGGTGTGGTAATTAATTAGGGCAACGTTAGGCACAAATCAAGTCCAAGAGTATTAATCAACCAAGTGCAAGAAGTAAATAGGTCTTAAGTGCGAAAACCCTAAGGGACAAAAGGTAAACAGGAATCGATCACTTATCAAGACTATAAACATAATATTCAACTAAAAAGAACAAAGTGATTGGTGCAAAATCAACCTGCAACGAGAGTGTGCTTGGGTTCCAGGGGGTAAATAAATCAGGCATATGAACCTTAGATCAGGCAGACACTTAGGCCGAGACAGACAAAGCCTTAGATCTTCTGAAGCTAGTGTCAATCACACTGCCAGGTCTTGGGCCCAGCAGTTGAGTGATTACCCATACACTCCCAGATCAGAAACCAGTGATTCTGAGATGTCCTATCACATGGAGAGACCAGTAGGTAGTTCAGGGTTGGCTTACCTAGAAAAGCCAGAGGGACCTTACAAGACTCAATTGGAATATATCAGGACGAATCGTCTAGGTGCTCGCATCTACGAAGACGGACTGAGAAGATCGGTGGTCCAGATTAAGAACCCCGATCAACCCCATGGATTAGACCACCCGGTAGTCAAGTTTGAGAATGGAGCATACCTAGATAAAGAGGGGACTATATATGTAGTCACAACTCTTCCTGATAGAACTGATGAGTTTGGAAATGTGATTGCGGAGACCGACATGGGTGATATAGAGCAAGGGAACTTAGAGAGAGAGCCAAGAACTCCCCGTGGTAAATCTGTCTTGACCAGAATCATGACTCCAGAGTGGATTCCACAGGATAATAAAAGCATAGATCTGCTTTTAAATCGAGAAACCAATGAGGCTTTTTGGAGATATAAATCTTCTCAATCTAAGGAAGTGAGTGCCCTCACAATCTATGAGTTTAAAGACCCTGATAGCCCAGGTCAAGTAACCTACCTAGACAATGCATCAGAGAGAATCTTCGTGGTCACTGAGCATGGCAGACATGCCTACACATGGAAGGGAGAATTTGTTTTTCCCCAACCAAGGTCTAATGTGTCCTTTGGTCACCAAGGAGCTGGGACCTCCCAAGCTCATGGGGCTCAGAGAGATAGAAGTAGAGACAAACCTGAGGTAAGTTTCACCAACTCCCTGGGAAGAGAAAGAACGGGAACAGAAAGGAATAGGGTAGAACCTGAGAGACATAGAACCCCATGGAATCACCGGGACATTGATGATTTTCCTTTGCCAAGGCCGAGAGAACACACTAGGACCCTACGACCAACTCAACTGGTGAAGTCCATGAAGAATTATTTCGATGGCACGGGAGACCCTTATGACCATGTGGCAGAATTTCGACAAGTGTTGAAAGCTGAACAGGTAGAGGACCTATTCACACAATATAATGCTTTCGGTCTAACCCTTAGGAACACTGCCCTTACGTGGTTCCAACCACTGAATGAGAGGCATTTCAGAAACATAGACCAACTCTTAGAGGCATTTATTGTTGAGTTTTCTAAGAGTGGAATCAGGCATAACACCTCCTCACTAATTCATAGCTTCAAACAAACACCTCAAGAGACGGTCAGACTAGCTGGAAGAAGGTTTAGACAGTACCTGGAGAGATGCCCGATGCCGGAGTTACCCACACCAGCCAAACAAGTGGCCTTGTTCCTAGACGGATTGTTGAGCACTAAGCTCAGGTCATATGTGTACCTGAAGGACCCCAGAACGATAGAGGAGTGCGTGCGCATGTGCATAGACATTGAGGACAATCTAGGTGAGGAATTAGAACTATCAAAAATCTATAAGGATTCTGATAGCTCTAGTAACATGGCATCTGGTCAATCCACATCCATCGAGGAACTTGCAGAGAAGGTAGCCCAAAAACTAGGTGTCTCTAGCAAGCAAATTCCAAGATTTGCCCCAGTTAAGCGGTGTTACAATTGTGGCGGTGAACATATGGCAAGTGTATGTCCCATTATGGCCCAGCCTCAGGCGAATCCTAGTAGCCAGTACTGCACCATAGAGCGCAGGTACACCAATCACACGGCACAAGACTGCCCATATAACAAACAAACAGTTAGGCAAAATTATCCTCAGCCATATCCACAACATGGTAGGTACCAGAATCAGTACCCATCACCACAATACAACAGACCACAACAAACTTATCAGCCACCTTACCAAGGGCAGCAGAGACCTCAACCAGTCCTAGTGCAGCAACCCCCTGCTCCAACCAATGTGATCCCAGTGAAATATGCATCTACTGAAGAAAATCCGAATAGAGCCATAGTTCCAGTCACCCCATTGCTATCAGACAGTGATCCAAGTGACCATAGTTTTGACTCCACACATATTGATAGCCCACATGCTTACTACATGCAGTCACCCGAGCATAACGAGTCATACTATTATGAGGACCCAAGTGAAAATAGTGGGGAACCTGAGTATTCTAATGTTATGTACGCAAACCCCAACTTTAGACCTCAACCTAGGCAGGTACGACCCCCATTGCCTAGAGGACCATGCTTCAGATGTCAGGGAGATCACCTTATACGTGATTGTCCACTGCCTGCCCCTACACAGCCTCAACCAGTAACCATTCAGGGCTTCTGTCAAGACTGTGGGAAAGAGCATCTCCTACGAGATTGCCCGAAGAACCCTAATAACATGCCTAAAATCACTCCTATCAATGTTGTTGGGTTAGTTGTAGACTCCACAGGGAGTGTGACTTCCACTGCACCTGTGCAGGTGATCACAAGAGCCCAGGCTCTTCAACAACACCAAGGTGTTGGTCCCGAAAAGAGCCCCGAGGTGAGTGAAACAGAGAGCATAACCAAAAAGAGAACTAGCGCCTGGAAGGATAGTCGTGAAAGAATGAAGAGGCAATGGGCAAAAAAGATAAACAAACTTGAAGAAAGCGTGAGAGAAACCAAGGCAAAAATCACAGAGATCACATCTCAACCGCACTACCACACACGTCCACCACTACCATCCCCAGCATCCTCCATTTCTCCACCCTCGAATACACCCCTCGTAACCCACCCACCACCCCGAGTAGGATCAGTATTAGCTGACCCCACTCCTGAAGGCTTGGACATGATGTTCAAGGCCTACCAGGCTCGACTTCAAGAAGGGCCAACAGCTGCAAACCTAGACAAGAGTTACCCTAGAGCAGATTTAGAGATTGAACGGATGAAAATGTGCATGAAAATGGTAGAACAAGCTCAAGCTATACTTGAGACTAGTCAAAAGTTCAATCAGACAAACTCTGTCAAGCCGGATTTGCATTTCCAAGGCTTACTAGAAAGATTAGAGCAGTTGGTAAACAAATCACAAGTTTCTTTACCTCCACAGGCTCAACCAGTTGTTGAAAGAGGAAGTTCACCACCTAAGGGAGCTTATGTTCCTAATTCCACGGATGCTGGAATACCTCCTTCAATTCAACAGTACTCTCAAGAGTTCTTGCGGGAAATACAAGAAGAGAAATGGGCCAAGGAGAAGGGTGATTCCCCTCCTATTCCTGAGATTGATGATCTTTGTGATCAATTTCCCCAAGACATTCCCTCTATCTATGGGGATCAAGCAGAACAACAAGAGGATGAGGGATTAGATTTTGAATCTAATTCTTTACAAGAGTTGCCTCATTTCACAGGCCCATGGGAATCTGAATCTCTCCAGATCAGAGCTCCCACGATATTGGTAAGAAATGAAGACTCAGTGATTCCTAGGAACACTGATGTTGTGAAGAACACTAAGGTTCAGTGTCACCTCACTGTAGAGGAACTCCTCAAGGCAAAACCGGAGCTCTGGAATCATGTGAAAAATCAAGTCCCAGAACTTGAATCCAATACACCAAAAGTAGGCTCTAAACAAAAAGTACCAGGGATACCTCTCGACAAGATAGGAGACATGAGCGAAGGTGAAGAAGGTAACACTTATCTTCCGATCACCTATCAAGGTTACACAACCAAAGCAATTGTGGATTCGGGTGCCGGTGTTGCTATTGCGACCACCTCCCTGTGGAAGCGATGGGACAAACCCACCTTAAGACCAACGAGAATGAAACTTCAAATGGCAGATGGTCATTTTGAAAGACCTCTCGGATTGCTTGAAGGGATAACTCTAACCACTTGTGGTGTAGAGTTTGAACATACGTTTGCTATATGTGACTTTGAGAAGAATAATGTTTACGAGATGATCCTAGGAAGACCCTTCCTACGACAATTGCAAATAGTACAGGATTGGGGAACCAACTCCTTGTACTTACAGCACTTAGGGGTCACCACCAAGGTCAATCTAAAGGATCACACCTTCAGAGATGTACCACCCCTACAGTGGAATCCTATCCACAAAGCGAAAGAAGATTCTATCTCCGTGCATTCTGGAAGTTCACCTGAACCATCCTGGTTGCATGAAGATACTCACTTGTGGATGTGCAAGGTCGCAGAGGAAGAGGAAAAGCGCCTAAAAGCGAGAGAAGAAGGAACTCCCCCAGGAGATAAACCAATAAAAGACCCAGCCTATACACCAATGATATTTCCAGATGAGGAATTTGAGCCTCATGGTTGGGCAGAAATCTTAGCGACCATGGACATTGCAGTCAATGAGGAACAATGGACACCCCATTGTGATGAGGAGGGTTATGATATTTCAGTGTTCATGTGTCAACCCTTGTTGGAAGAGTGTGATCCTAGTGAGTTCATAGAAGAAGAAGAGAATGACGATGATCTAGAATCCATTGTGATGGATACATACTTTGACTCAGAGGAACATTACTTAGAAGACATAGGAGTGCTAACCCAAAAAGAAGAAGAAACCCTTGCGAGTATTAAAACGATAAATTCAAAGAAAGGAAGTGAAGGAGGTCAAAAGAAAAAGAAAAGAAAAGCAGTAAGGCAAGAAGAGGAAGAATCATTGTTTGAAGTACCAGAAAATTTCAAAAAATATGAAGTGGAAGACCGGAAAATTTTGGTACGAATGCCTAAGAGAGAGGCCATTATAGGAGAAGCATATGACAATAAAGAAAAGACCAAAAAAATTGTAGTGACCATTGAAGGGAACGAAGAGCGATGTACATACATAGGAGACGACCTAAGTGCAGAAGAAGAAGCAGAGCTTGTAGCGCTATTAAGGGAATATAGGGATGTGTTCGCATGGCACTATAGAGACTTGAAAGGAGTAGATCCAGAGATTTGCTCTCATATGATTCCGATGACCGCTGATGCCAAGCCCACCAAACAAAAACCCTACACATATAATGACAATTATGCAGCCAAAATAAAAGAGGAAATTGACAGGCTGATTGAAGCCGGATTCATCTATGAGATTGAGCACACTGAATGGGTGTCCCCCATTGTAGTGGTGCCCAAGAAGAATGGGAAATTGCGAGTGTGCATTAACCTTAAAAAAGTCAATGCCGCTACGATCCGAGATAGTTATCCTCTTCCAATCACCGAACATCTATTGGAGCATGTTGCAGGCAAGGAAGTTTACAGCTTCCTTGATGGATTTTCAGGTTACAACCAAGTAGCCATTGCCCCCGAAGATCAGCACAAAACGGCCTTTGCCACAGAATGGGGAATCTTTGCATTTCGTGTGATGCCATTTGGGCTCACCAATGCACCTGCAACATTCCAAAGACTCATGTGTCATGTCTTCAAAGAGTTCTTGCGAAAGAGCTTAGAAGTATATGTGGATGATTTATGCGCTCATTCCCAAGAAAGAAGATACCACATCCCTGAGCTCAGGCAAATCTTCAACAAGTGTAGAGATTATCGAGTGTGCCTGAATCCAGAGAAGTGTGTGTTCATGGTACGACAAGGTAAGATCTTAGGTCACATTGTTTCTAAGAATGGAATTTCAACAGATGAAGACAAAGTAAGAGCAATAGCAGAGTTGCCCAGACCAAGGAATGTTAAAGAGGTACAAGCCTTTATGGGCCATTGTGGATATTACCGTAGGTTTATTCACATGTATGCCATCATAGCTAAACCTCTCTATGGGTTGTTAACAAATTTCGAGTGGAGTGAGGAATGCGAGACTTCCTTCAACGAGCTGAAGAGACGTTTGTGCACAGCACCAATATTGACTACTCCGGATTGGAGCAAACCCTTTCATGTCCATGTAGATGCCTCAAATCATGCAATAGGATGTGTGCTAGCGCAACCCACGGGTGAAGGAAACCTAGATTTGCCGATAGCATATGCTAGTAGGCAACTAAATGCAGCTGAACGAACTTATACCACAACGGAAAGAGAAGGCCTAGGTATGGTATATGCTGTGAAGAAGTTTAGACACTATCTATTGGCCAATAAGTTCAAGTTTTTCACTGATCATCAAGCTTTACTATATTTGGTCAATAAACCTTGCAATACAGGCCGCTTAGTAAGATGGTTCCTCTTACTAATGGAATACGACTTTGAAGTTGTTGTCAGGAAAGGTAGAACCCATCTTAGGGCAGACCATCTTTCTCGTATCACTTCAGGAGAGCCACCGCAAGGAGTGTCTGATGAATTGCCCGATGCTTATCTGTTCAATTTAGAAGTTGTTCCTAAATGGGCAAATAAGTTGGTACCAGTCCTAACCTTCGGGCCTGCAAATAAAAATGTTAAAACAAGTAAAGGGGAAATTGTAAAATCGCTAAAGTATCAAATATTAGCCGGAAGTATGTACAAGCAAGATACCGAGGGCGTATTAGCTTGTTGTGTCGAGGATGATGAACATGCTAGTTGGTTGCAACAAGCCCATGAGGGACTGCTAGGAAATCACTACCCTAAACAACGAACATTGCAGAATCTAAAACGTTTAGGGGTGTATTAGCCTAGCATGGACAAAGAAATACAAGAGTGGATCCACAATTGTCGAGTGTGCCAGGAGAGACCCCCAGTGGAGCATGCCACTCTTTATCACGTGTCATTAATCCCAGATTGGAGTGCTCCATTGGTCGAGTTCATGAGATCGGGAACATTACCCAATCAGGCTAGTCTTGCAAGAAAACGGAGCATGGAGCAAGAGGCTCAAGACTATGCCTTAGTAGGAAACAACCTATATCGAAGAGGCAAAGATGGTTACCTAAGACTGTGCGTACATGAATCAGACTACTTGAAAGTCTTAGAAACGGCACACAGCGGTGCTGCAGGTGGACACTTTGGGCCTGACAGAGTAATTAAGACCATTCTATTCTCGGGACTGTGGTGGCCCACTCTTCATATGGATGCACATACTTATGTGAAGAGTTGCGACACATGCCAACGTGCCCAATATCCGATAAGAAAAGATGAAATGCCATTAAGACCAATGATGGGAGGACGTGCATTTTCAAAGTGGGGTATAGATTTTGTAGGTCCCATCAACCCCCCAGCTAGAAACTCCCATGCAGAATACATTATTGTAGCCACAGATTACCTTACAAAGTGGGTGGAAGTAAAGGCCACGACAAAGAATGATGCTCAAACGACGGCTAAGTTCTTATTCGAAAATGTGTTCACTAGATATGGGTTACCAATAGAGTTGGTTAGTGATAGAGGTACGCACTTCTTGAATGAGGTCATTGAAAATCTCCTTCAAGAATTCATGGTGATACATAAGAAGTCTGCACCCTATCACCCACAAGCTAACGGACAAGCCGAGAGCACGAATAAGATCCTATGTAACGTATTGACGAAACTGGTAAATAATAAATGCTCTGATTGGGACAAACAACTTCATCATGCTGTTTGGGCATACCGAGTGGCCTACAAAACGGTACTCAATGCCACCCCATTTCAGATGGTCTTCGGACAGAATGCAGTGCTACCACTAGATTTCCTAATCCCAGCTTTAAGAGTAGCACAAGAGCATGAGTGGAATGGACACGAGTTGTCCTCTAGGATCTTTGATCTAGAACGTTTAGGTGAGACGAGGCTACGAGCAGCAGCAGGCATCTATGCTGCAAAGAAACGGCAAAAGGCATACTTTGATGCCCATGTGAAGGATAAGGGCTTGAAAGCAGGAGATCTAGTTTTAGTCTACACATTGAAACAACACGCAAGAAAGCTAGAAAAGAGGGGCTACGGACCTATGATCATTAATAGGATCTCCACGAGTGGAGCAGTACAACTAGCCACTTTAGAGGGGAATGTCCTCCCAAACTATATTAGCGGATGCAGAGTCAAGCTCTATCAGGAACCCCTCACGGAGGAGATGCTAAGCCGACTCAATACTGCTAAGCAACGTAAAGAGGAGGAAAAACGAATTCGAGAAGAAGCACAGGCAGAGGCCTTAGAGCGTATCAGACGAATGAAGTTGAGGAGACAAGGAAGGGACCAGCCTATGACTGACACTCAAGAGTCTCCAGGCTATCACATGGCCATGTGTGAGGCTTCAGGTGAACGTACCCATAAGATAGTGGACCGACGACCTTTTGTGACCCTAGAAATAGGACAAAGAGACAGCACAACCAGCGTGAGGGCTTTAATTGATTCAGGAGCAGCCACAAGTGCAGTTCGGCTCTCTTATTGCCAGCAGCTGCAATTGGAGGTAAAACCCCTAGAAGCATATCTGATAGGATTAGGGGGTGTTGAAACCCCTTGTATGGGAGAGGTGGATCTTCCCCTCTACATACAAGAGGTCCTCATGCCAGCAAAAGTGCTAGTGTGTGAAGACGAGGATCTGATTGAACCTCTTGTCTTGGGCCAAGACTGGATCTATGATCATGCAGTCAACCTCAACCTAAGAAGTGGACTTCTTCAGGTGTGGGTAGGCCAAAGCTGTCTCACGATTGAATTAGAAAATCAAGCACTCAAACCAATAGAACAGGCACCAACTCCTGGTCCCTCCAGGAATCCACATGAAGATAACATTGTTGTGCTTGTCCAAACTTCTATGGTGCAGAGGAATGTCAATCTTACTGAAGGTTTAGAGGCCAAGAAGGAGTTCATAACTGATCCAAAGAAGATTCTAAACGAGCAGACCGAACATCACTCTACACGAAGGAGGCCGCTAATCAAGAGGCAGGAGCGCCAACCCGCGCAACATGGAGCATCTCGTGGCGTGAAGCAGATCTGGATACGCAAGGATGGAAAACCCACAGCTCCAATAGCAGATTCTCAAGGAGACAAGAAACGAGCCTCACCATCAAGGAACAAAGTGAAGAAGCCCCCTAGGATAACCCCTAGGCATACCATTTCTATTTGGGTTCCTAAGCGGTCAATGAAGGCCACCCCTAATGCTAGACAGATATGGGTGCCCAAGGCTTGCTTACAAGCCCAAATTACTTCACCTTCAGGCACTAGGATGAAGCAGCTTTCACAAGCACTCTTGGCCAACAACTCAGAAAGTGACAAGATACCTACACCTCTCACTGTCCCCACTCCCATCAAACCCAGGAATGTCTGGAAATGGGTACCCAAAAGGTCCCAAATACATCACACTCTCATACCGAAATCTTCACCTGTCCTTAGCTCTAAGAGCTACGACTCCTCTATCAAAGTGTGGAGAATTAAACTGTGTACTAAACCCCCTGACCCTATTCTGTAAATCCGTCCACACTAACACAGGAGCATTCCGAGCCCATTGCATAACCAAAGTATGCATCTAGGATGACACTGACCTTTAATCACCACTCACACATATCATAAACACCTCACCACTAACCACTGACCTCCGGGATTGTCATGTTAGTATTGTGAAGGGAACACCATTACATCTTGTTTCCTATGCAACACTAATGTGCCTTTCGTCTTCCAACAGATAAGCAACCTACTCTCATGGCAACCGCGGCAGGCACAAGCTCTCAGGCAGGATCTGGTGCTCCTATCAATTGGGATGCCATGCCAGTGGAAGCTCCACCAACAGCTCGGCCTGAAGAATTCTTGAATGTGCGAAGGATTCCTATTCCAGATCCACCCAGTGGACTAACCGAAAGAGTAAAAGGGCACTCCCATTGGTTCAATGAAATGCCAGGGGATTTGGGAGACGCAGATCACATCTGGGAGTCCAAGATGGAGTGTGGAGGGGTTTGGTGGACCTTCCAATTCTTTTCAAGAGAATTTGAGACCTTACAGAATGCAGCTCCACTTCAGGATATCTGGCAAAAGGCAGGACTACAAGCTTACTTCAGTGCAGCTCTACCTAAACCCGACTTCCTCAAGTGCTACTACTTGATTGCTACGCTGAAACCTACCGGGGATAAAGATCATTCAGGCACATTCTGGGTGCCCTCCTTATCCAATCTCGAGAAGATGAGGAAGTTTGAATTAAATGTAACGTTAATCAGGGAAGCCCTTCAAATGTATGGCACTCATGTGCCTTCAGATCGCGACCCCTTGATACCAGAATCAATGAAAAGCAATAGAGTCAAGAAGCTCAAAGAAATGTGCGCCCTCACCCCCAACATCACCATACCCCTGCGGATGTGCCTCCAGCACTTTGCATTTCCCGCTCAGGACCGATTCACTCAGCCTCACAAGAAGATATGGTACGGGCTGTATTTAGCAGAGACCGGAAGCTTGCCCATTAAGATGCCGGTATGGATCTTAGATCAAGTGTATGAGGCAGGCAAGCGGGGAGTGAGGAAGCCCACTCTACATGGTTGTTGTGCGCTGACAAGAATCATCTACAGATGTCTTGCATATGACGTGCCAGTTGCCCGAGCCCTAAAGTATGCACACCTGGAGCTATTCAAAGGGCGAAAGTCAGGGAGTCAGCCTGCAAAAAGAATGCGTGGATCCCTTTCACAGGTCCTGATCCCTCCAGAAGCCACCGTCAAAGTCTCCACTAGAGAGGAAGCCCAAGTGGCACCTTTCACAATCCATCTCCAAGAGTCTCAACCAAGAGAGGTGGTACAGCCCACTCCTTCTGCCCCTCCACTACCTACCGATGCAGAATTTGCAGCTATGGCCACCTTCACCGAGGACCCAAACTTTGATTTTGAAACATTCCTGCAGACGGCCCATCTATCAGACAGTGAAGGTTGCCCTGACAATGTCGATCCGGGGACATCAGCCCAAAGAGAACATGCACGAGGCGAGACAAGCAGTGTACAGGAGATAGGAGTGGCACAACTTCCTCAAAGACTAAGCACACAAGCTCAAGAGAAGGCACCAAGAGATAACCCAGAAGAGAGTGAAGACGAAGCCCCTGCATATACGGCACAGCTCAAACGACTATACCGAACAATCAAGCAGGTGCAACGACGCCATAAAATGTCAGAAGAAGCAAATAGGGCCCTAGTAAACCAGATGCTGCAGTCGGAGAATATCGACCCCCATTTTGTAGAATCGCTAAATCTTTTGGCGGACACCTGTGGCATCAGTGAAGCAATGAGAACCTTGGTCTATCGAGAGAACCCTGCTTATGATCAAAGAAGAATTGATACACGGCCTCGACAAGGAAAGATGATTCAGATGGAAGTATCTACCGTGTTAGCTACGTCCACATCAGAAGATGTTCACATGATTAGCCCTAGGCCCAATGATGAACCGGAGGAAATTACGCATGCACCATCCCCCCCATCATCTCCTATCCCACCCTCAGAACCTCTCTCCACGTGTCTTTCTACACAACCATTATCCTCCTATAGTGAGACCATTGTACACACCCCCGTTTCCACTTTCCTTCCTTCACCCTCATCCATCTCTGTCACTCAGATTTTTGAACCCCAGCTAGGTCACCCTTCCTTCCTCCATGCCTTTGGACAACCATCTGTCACTAGACAGACTCTTTCCCTTCCTTTACCCTCCACCCCTCCATTTCCTCCCTCCCAAACTCTACCTACCCCGTCCCTTGTAATTGCCTCGGGCACCACACTAATCACCCAACCCTCCTTCTGGACCCAACTTGTAAACATTCTTCAACAGGTTGATGAACATAATAAAAAGTCCCTTCCCCAAATTCACTCCCCCACATTCACGGCCGCCACTATCACACCACCCACCATCCCGGTGTTCACATTTCACGAATCACACTCTCTCATGTCCGACCCCATGGACATCTCACCATCCGCTGGATCACCCACCACCACTGTTCTCACAACACCATCACAGGTTATTACACTCACATCACCACTTCCACACACGGTAGGCACAACATCCACCTTCCCCATTCCCACTTCCCAACCCCCTGCATCTCCCATCCTTACCCCTGCATCCACCTCATTTAGTCTTGCACTCGACACCATGCTCGAAGCTTCCACTCAGCTTAAACAGGAATATAAGTTATTGGAAGAAAATAACAAGGAGCTTTGCACCCTCTCAGCAACACTCCAAGAGCGTATCAATGCTTTGGAGTCCAGTCATACGGAGTCACAAAGCAAAATATCTGCCCTCGAACATGCAAATGCGCAACTTGAAGCGAGGCATATGGAAGAGAGCAAAGCCATGGAGGAACAGCTGCGAGATCAAATGGGCCGCAATGCAAGGCTTCAACGAAACATGGCCTTGCTACGACGACATCTGGCGGCAGCTCAAGAAGAGAACAGACGGCTTCAACAACAAAACCAAGAGAACCTCGAGGCTGCCATGGAGAACACCCCGGGAGCACCCATAGACCCGGCTAAATTTCAAGTTGTTCCCTCAGAAAGCATACAACAGATCTTGGAAACTTATGCCAATCTTTTAGAAGCACATGATCAGCTTGCCGACCAACTGAAGGACCTATAGAGACCCCAAGAGTCTACACCACACCAACGGGAACCTAAAGAGATGACCGACGCTGCTACTTCACCTGAACCTGAACATTCAACGACCAATGACGTACTGGAGTTACGGCAACAGGTTGCAGAATTAAAATTGAAGTTGATGCAGTACGAGCGACCTCCTTCCCCACCTGAGCAACCCATGGAAGAGGAAGAAGTTATTATTCCAGTGGAGGAAGCATATGAAGAGAACTATGAGCCTCAACCTTTTCCAGGAGGCACAACCACTGAGGAGGGACAGGACACTTATGAGGAACCCCCATCGGCATGGATGAAACAGGTAGAAGAAATGGGGCAGACTCATGAAGAACGTATCACCTACCAGATGTTGGCCATGAAGACCATTGAAGAAACCATACTTCAATCAGAATACTTCAGACAGCTGGCTCCTAGAAGACTAATCACCAGCTCAGAATTACAATATAAGCCATACTTTGTACTGTTGGCAGACTACAACGCTGAGATCAAACGTAAGACCAACAAGTACCCAACGTTCGCAACGCAATTTGAACCGGAGGACATTCCAGAGGAGGCGCGCAAAGGGAGAATACATCAACCCATCTGGAGGCAAAAGCTATTGGAGACCTATCCCGAGATGCTACGAACATGGGACCACGCACCCATGCATTTAAAGTATAACAATTGCTATGGACCAGTACAACGGAGAAGGACATGGAAGTCATTTGCAATCAAAGTCAAGAACAATGCCAATTGCAAAGAATGGCTCAATTACCCCACCATCGCTCCCCCAACCGGTACTCCCACGGTGTCATACATGATGGCAACCATCAGACATTGGATACCACGTCTCCACCCCATGCCAGATGTCGCTGCCCAGATGATGCTCAAGATCTTTGATATGATGCAGGTCGTACTCAAAACTTTTCGCAATGTATGTCGTATTCAACCTCCTATTCCCGGGTTTATTAATGGTAACTACGACCTGCTATATGATATGAGCACAACCCCGAGCATACGAGTGGCTTACGCATGGCACGCACGCATCAGATATCTCCCTGCCTGCTACAAGCAAACGTTCGATGAAATGTTCACCACGGGATTCTGGGAAGCACACTCAGAGGTGTTCACGCCACGGCCCACCCATTTGTTACACCTCTTTGCATGCGAACAAACGATGCACTCAGAACTCTACACAACGCCACAGACGGACATACCGGGCCCAGTCAATTGGGATACCCTGCAGAGAGACCTGATCCGAGGGCTGCGAATCAAAGAACATGAGGTGGGAGCTGACATTCTCCAGAACTATATTGATCAACCCGCAGAGCAAAGGTCTGTCAGAGGCGACAGACCCTAGGGGGGGGAGAGTGTTGATAGTATACGGGAAGAAGCAAGTACGGACACACATGCAGATCTAGCACTGAGGCAACCCTTCATTTTTTTCAAAACCCTCACATCATTTTAAAGTGATTCTCATCACTACAAACCCTTGTAAATATCATTTCACCTTTTTGTAGCTCCATTTTGTACAAGCCGAGGAGTCCTCGAGCTTGGGGAGCCTTAGAAGTAGTTGCCTGTCAATTTTCATAATTTTTAGATCTCGTTTGGGCCCTCAAATAAGCCCTGGAACCTAATTTTTAACTAGGCCGGACACTAGGTCTGGACAGGGCCAAAGCTAGTCAAAAACTATAAATAGAGCTAGAGAGCTCATTTTTGGGGGGTTAGCTTCTTGTAGTTTGAGCTTGTATGAGAACTTCCTTGCAATAGAAGTGATTCCATTGTCTACTCTCTTTGTTCTTGCTGTGTGTGCGCGTGTGTGTGTATGTGTGTGCATGCTTGTGTGCTTCTCACTCACGCACTTGTGCTTCCACTTGCTCGTGGTCTTCATACCATCCTCATGTCTTCCCGGATTGACATTAAAGGAGGTGCTACTCATCACTGAGCTACACAAGCCAACATGTTTTCTTCTTCATATAAATTTTCTTCTTCATATAGATCTGCCTCTGGGTTGTCCAATGTAATAAAGTGATAGGTAGGAGATGGTTGAACCACACCCTTCACAGATAGGAGATGGTTGAACTACATCATAAGAGAGAGGATGAGGAAGTAATCCTCAACCATGGCTTTTGGGGCAAGTGGTTAGCCCATCACATTCCAAACCAAGAGGTTGTGAGTTCAATTCCTTAGATTGGTATCAGAGACTAAGAAGTAGGCTTGGGAAAGGTGGAATGACCCAATGGCCTCTAAAAAAGGCGCTTGGGCACTCTATCATGTGAAAGGGTAGGAACTAGAGAGGCGGCGCTTTGAGAATTGGATCCAACAAAGAATCAAGTGTATCTCTCAATCCGTAGGTCAGATTGACGCGTGTAATATACCATTGGAAAGCTCTTGGAACAAACTTTCCATTGAGCTAGCTTGAAGTGTGAAGTTCTTGGGAATCCTTGGGTGGCACTTGTTTGAATGCTCAAAATACTAAAACATGGGTGAGAACAAGGTTCAAGATACTAAGGTTGAGAATAAGATTCAAGAGACCAAGGTTGTGAACAAGGTTCAAGAAACTGTGCGAGGTTAAGGACATCAATTCAAGGGTACCTAGGGAGTTCAAGGGGTTGATCACTGAGGCTAGAGGGATACAAGAGCAGATCATTGACGACAATGATTGACCAAGGGGGCAAGAATGTGATAAAGTGATATGTAGGATGTTGCTCTAGCACAATGGTGAGAACCATGTTAAGAAGCTTCACCTCCTTAATTGTCAATCCGCGGAAGAGATAGGAGTGATATGAAGATCGTGAATGTGAGATGAAGTGAGAGTGAAGGTGAGAAGCATAGAAATGCACACACACATACACACACACTACGAAGAGACAAGCAAGACACAATGGAAGGTGAGAAATCAACTCTATTACTCAAGAACACTACTACAAGCTCAAAAGAACTCTAAGCTCACACTAGCCAACACTAACCACCCTCAAAAATGAGCTCTCTAGCTCTTTTTATAGTTTCTAGACTAGTTTTGACCGGTTTCACATCTAGTGACCGGCATAGTTAAAAATTAGGTCCTAGATGCTATTTGGAAGGGTAAACGATGTCTAAAAATAACGAAAATTGATACGCTTGTTCTACCTAAGCTCCTCAAGCTCGAGGACTCCTCGGCTTGCACAAAATGGAGCTATGGATTACAAAATGGGGTTTTCTATGTTACATATGTTACCATAGTGATAAAAATCACTGTTGGAGGTTTTTGGAAAGTATTTGAAAACATAATTCTTTGAAAAACGATTCGACTGGCTCCCTGCTCTGTCGTTACATGCTTCCATGTCGTCTGTGCCTCTGGCTGCTTCCAACACCCCCCTCCCTCTCGCTTCTGTCGTCCCTGACAGAACCTTGTTGTGAGGTCTGCCGGATATAGTTCTGTAGGAGGTCTTGAGCGAGGGTGTGCTCGGAGATACGAATGCCTCGGGCCAGATCTGCCTCGAGTTTTTCCCAGTCGATTGGTTGCGGTTCTTCCGGTGGCGGGAGCTGATAGTGTGTGGAATAGACCATTCGTTCACAGGCAAATAATTGTAATAAATGTGTAGGCCTGCTTATGAATACCTCTGAATGGTATTCCCAGAAGCCGGTTGTGAACATCTCTTCAAACGTCTGCTTGTAGCACGCCGGTAGGTACTTTATTCTGCAGTGCCAGGCATAACACACCCGTAACGATGGCGTTGTACTCATATCATATACCAGGTCAAAATTGCCATGCTCAAAGCCCGGGGTGTTGACATGGGGTGCCTTGACGCGTCGCAAGACTTTAAAAATCATTTGCATCATGTCAAAGATTTTGACAGTCATATGCGCCGCTATATCGTCCATATGCTTTAATCTAGGGAGCCAGTGGCGAATTGTAGCCATCATGTAGCCAACAGTTGGTAACTCAATGGGTGGCTTAAAATAGGGGTAATTCAACCAGTCTTGGCACTGCTTATTGTTTTGTACCTTAATAGCAAAGGCAGTCCAAGAGCGGCGTCGTGGTACTGGTCCCCAACACGGGTTATACTTCAAATGCAAAGGTACCTTTACCCATGTACTCATCATCTCTGGATACTGCTGTAGTAAATCTTTTCGCCACTCTGGTTGATAGATCCTTCCTTGTTGCGCATCAAGTGGTAGATCGGCCGCCTCGAATTGAGTTGCATGCGATGCTTTCTTACCTGTCTCTTTCTCAATGGCTAACTGGTATTCAGCCATTAACATGAAATACGGTTTATACTGTAGCTCATGCCCAGATATGTATCGTCGCGGGGCCAAATGAGCAAAGAATGGAGACTGTAATATTCTTTCTTCTATCATTGCCATGGCATGTAATTGTGCCTCTACAGACGTAACATGATTGATCTGACCCAAGATCTTCCGGTCTTCCGTCGCATGCATTTCATAGGGTCTAGGGTTACAAACCTCAGTCGGAATGCAATTAGGGAAGTCAAGCGGTATCACTCGCTTCTGCTCTGAGGTTCCAATTTGTATGGAGCCTTGTCTAAGATTTAGGTCCACTGAGTGATCGTATAGCCAATCTTGGCCAAGGATTAGGGGTTCTATCAGGTCGTCATCATGGCACACTAGTAGCTTCGTTGTCATGGTCACATCCTTAATGAGGATAGGAAGGTCCACCTCACCCATGCAAGGGGTTTCCATGCCTCCTAAGCCTATGAGGTATGCCTCAATTGGCCGCATTTCTTTTCCTGAATCCTTATAGTGGGACCATCTAATCGCACTAGTCGCAGCACCTGAGTCAATTAAAGCCCTGAGTTCTTGGCAAGGGTTGCCGTGCTCTAGCCTAACTGTAATGAATGGTCTCCTGTCCACTATGCTAGGATGAGTGGTTGACTTTACTTGACACATGGCCATGGGGTATCTGGGTGTAGTTTCCAGATGGTTATAATGTTCTCTCCCTAGTCCTTGTCTTCTTAACTTCATGCGTTTAATGCGTTCTATTGCTTCTGCCTGATCTTCCGCTCGTATTCTATTTTCTTCCTCCTTACGCTTCTTTGCCAACGTGAGTCGTCTAAGCATATCCTCAGTAAGAGGTTCCTGATATAACTTGACTCTACAGCCACTAATGTAATTAGGCATTATGTCTCCTTCTAAGGTGGCTAACTGTACTGCTCCACTTGTTGAGAGTCTGTTAATGATCATAGGTCCATAACCTCGCTTTTCTAACTTACGTGCGTGTTGCTTTAGCGTATATACTAGAACTAAATCTCCTTCTTTTAGGCCTTTATCTTTCACATGTGCATCAAAATATGCTTTCTGTCGCTTCTTCGCTGCATATATTCCTGCTGCCGCCTTTAGCCTGGTTTCTCCTAATCGTTCCAAGTCCATTATTCTTGCTGATAATTCATGGCCGGTCCACTGATGTTCTTGTGCAACCTTAAGGGTCGGTATCAAGAAGTCCAAAGGAAGCACAGCATTCTGACCAAAAACCATCTGAAAGGGAGTTGCATTGAGTACGGTCTTGTAGGCCACTCGATATGCCCAAACAGCGTGGTGTAACTGTTTGTCCCAATCTGAACATTTGTTGTTCACGAGTTTCGTCAGTACGTTACAAAGGATCTTATTAGTGCTTTCAGCCTGACCATTGGCCTGAGGATGATATGGTGCGGATTTCTTGTGAATCACCATAAAATCCTGTAACAAATATTCCATGACTTGGTTTAGAAAGTGAGTGCCTCGATCGCTCACTAACTCTATAGGCAATCCATATCTTGTAAAGACATTCTCAAATAAGAATTTTGCAGTTGTGTGTGCATCATTCTTTTTCGTGGCTTTTGCCTCTACCCATTTCGTAAGATAATCTGTGGCAACAATAATGTATTCCGCATGTGTACCTTTTGCAGGGGGGTTAATGGGTCCTACAAAGTCTATACCCCACTTTGAAAATGCACGTCCGCCCATCATGGGTTTCAATGGCATTTCATCTCTGCGAGTGGGAAACTGAGTTCTTTGGCACACATCACATCTCTTAACATAGGTATGAGCATCCATGTGCAGAGTGGGCCACCATAATCCTGCAAAGAGGATGGCTTTGATTATCCTATCGGGTCCAAAATGACCTCCTGCAACACCTTGGTGAACAGTCTCTAGTATGCTCAGATAATCGCTCTCATGAACACATTATCTTAGATATCCATCTCGTCCTCTTTTGTATAGGTTATCGCCAATAAGTGAATAATCTTGAGCTTCCTGCTCTAGACTGCGTTGTCGTGCTAAAGTCATTCCTTGAGGGAATGTCTTCGTCCTCAAGTATGTCACTAATTGTTCACTCCAATCTGGTGTGAGAAACACGTGATATAATGTAGCATGCTCTACTGGTGGTCTTTCACAACAAACATTGCATTCCTTACACAACTTGTAGACATCTGCTTCCATCGAAGGCCAATATACTCATAATCTATGCAGAGTCTGTAATGTTCGATGTTTCGAATGATGTTGCTTTAGTGCACCTATGTGTGCTAATTGCAACCAATTCGCATGTTCTGATTCATCTACACAACAAGCAAGAATCTTTTGATTATCCTGTTTATATATGCTTCTTGCCATTATTTGGTACCTCTGAGACTTGGTAATCTCTCCTTCTTTGATCTTTATCCTAGGATTCTTGGGTCCGTATGTCAGAAGAGGGACTATAGGCTTAGCCCATTCTGGTGCTATCTCAAGATTAAACAAGTATGCATCTGGTAGATCATCCGTTATTCCTTGAGGAGCTTCTCTTGAGGTTAATCTCGAAAGGTGGTCAGATCTAAGATGTGTCTTTCCTTTCCTGACTACTACTTCAAAATCATATTCCATGAGTAATAGAAACCAACGTATCAGTCGTCCTGTGTTACATGGCTTGTTGACTAAGTACAATAGGGCTTGATGATCTGTAAAGAACTTGAATTTGTTGGCCAACAAGTAGTGCCTAAACTTCTTTATTGCGTAGATCATCCCTAATCCTTCTCGTTCCGTCGTGGTGTAATTTCTTTCTGCTGCGTTCAATTGTCTACTAGCGTAAGCTATGGGGAGATCTATGTTACCTTCATTCGTGGGTTGTGCTAACACACATCCTATGGCATAATTGGATGCATCCACATGTATATGGAATGGCTTACTCCAATCTGGGGTAGTCAATATAGGTGCTGAGCACAAGCGTCGTTTGAGTTCATTGAATGAATTTTCACATTCATTTGTCCATTCGAAATTGGTTAACAGAGAGTACAAAGGCTTGGCTATGATTGCATACATGTGTATGAATCTCCTATAATAACCGCAATGGCCCATAAATGCCTGTACCTCTTTCACATTAGTTGGTCTAGGTAAATCTGCAATTACCTTCACCTTTTCTTCATCCGTAGAGATTCCATTTTTTGACACAATGTGTCCTAGAATTTTGCCTTGTCTGACCATGAAAACGCATTTTTCTGGGTTCAAACAAACCTAATATTCTCGACATTTGTCAAATATTCGTCTTAACTCTGGGATATGTGTTTGTCTTACATTTGAATGTGCACATAAGTCATCGACATAAACTTCCAAACTCTTGCGTAGGAATTCCTTGAAAACATGACACATGAGTCGCTGGAAAGTGGCGGGTGCATTTGTTAAGCCAAATGGCATCACACGAAATGCAAATATGCCCCATTTAGTGGCAAATGCCATCTTGTGTTGATCTTCTGGAGCAATGGCTACTTGATTATAGCCTGAAAAACCATCAAGGAAGCTGTAAACTTCCTTGCCCGCAACTCTTTCCAATAGATGTTATGTGATAGGAAGAGGATAACTATCTCTAATCGTGGCGGCATTAACTTTTTTAAGGTTAATACACACACGCAATTTTCCATTCTTCTTGGGCACAACCACAATGGGAGATACCCATTCGGTATGCTCAATTTCGTAAATGAATCCTGCTTCTATCAAGCGATCTATCTCCTCTTTAATCTTCGCAGCGTAGTTATCATTGTACGTGTAAGGTTTCTGTTTTGTCGGTTTTGCATCTGGAGTCATAGGGATTCTATGAGAACATATATCTGGATCTACTCCTTTCAAATCTTTGTAAGTCCACGCAAAAACATCTCTATATTCACGCAATAGGGCAACTAGCTCTTCTTCTTCTTCAGTTGTCAAATCATGCCCTATGTATGTACATTTTTCTTCTTCTCCTTCGATAGCAACTATTATTTTCTTGGTTTTCTCTCGATTATCATATACTTGTCCGTCATTCGCTTTTCTATTAGGCATTCGTACCATGATTCTTCTATCTTCGATTTCATATTTCTTGAAGTTCTCGGGTACTTCAAATAAAGATTCTTCTTTTTCTGACATGGTTTCTTTCTTCTTTCTTTTCTTGCCTTCACTCTTAGTAGTCGCTTCTGTGGCTAATCTCACCTCATTCGTAATTTCCTCGTGTCTCTGAGGGTGAGTCTCTACTTCGAAAAAATATTCTTCCTCTGATACAAAGGGTGGGTCCATGATAATTGATTCTAAATCAAAATCGCTTGCATCCTCAAATGCATCAGTGTTAGGTTCACACTCTTCTAAAATTGCATCGCACATGATTGGCTCTATCGTGAAAACTGATATGTCATAGCCATCCTCATCACAGTGGGGTGTCCATTGTTCTTCATTGATGGCTACATCCATGGTTGCTAGGATTTCTGCCCAACCATGGGGTTCAAACTCTTCGTCTGGGAATACTACAGGTGCGTAGGCTGGATCTTGAAGGGTTCGTGGATGTTATTCTGCACCTAATGTCCTTGCTTCTAACCTTTCTTCCTCTTGTTTGGCTACTTTACACATCCATAAATGGGTATCCTCATGCAACCAAGAAGGATCTGATTCTAATGAGTGCACGGATTCCGTCTCTACTGGTGTCTTATGGATGGTATTCCATTGTATTGGGGGTACATCTCGATGTGAATAGTCTTTAAGATTGACTTTGGTAGTCACTCCTAAATGTTGCAAGTACAAAGAATTAGTTCCCCAATCTTGTACAATTTGCAACTGACGCATGAATGGTCGTCCCAATATCATCTCATAAGCATGGTTTTTTGCAAAGTCACAAATGGCAAAGGTATGCTCAAATTCTACACCACAAGTGGTGAGAGATATGCCTTCTAGTAAGCCTAATGGTTTTTCTATGTGTCCGCCAGCCATTTGTAGCTTCATCCTGGTGGGTCTTAATGCTGGCTTACCCCAACGTTTCCATAAAGCGGTGGTAGCGATGGCTACTCCGGCTCCTGAATCTAAGATGGCTTTCGTGGTGTAGCCCTGATGGGTTATCGGAAGATAAGTGTTACCTTCCTCTCCTTCGCTTACATCTCCGATCTTTTCTACGGGTATTTCTGGTACCTTATTTTGTGATTCTATTTGTGAGGGAGTAGTAGCAAGCTCGGGGAATTGATTTGCTACATGTTTCCACAATTCTTGTTTTACCTTCAATAACTCCTCTAGAGTGAGATTACATTGTACTTTAGTGTTCTTGATCACTTCCGTGTTTCTAGGGATTACTGATTCTTCATTCCTCACTATTATCGTGGGTGCTCTCATACTAATAGACTTTGCTTCCCAAGGTCCTGTGAACTGAGGTAATTCTTGTAAAGAATTGGATTCAAAGCCTGTGTGTTCACTCAGTTGTTCTTCCTCTACATCATCGTAAATCGAGGGGATGTCTTGGGGAAATTGTTCCTGCAAGTCATCTATTTCTTGAATAGGAGGATGGGTTCCTTGTTCCTTTCTCCATTTCTCTTCTTGGATTTCTCTCAAAAATTCATGTGAATATTTATGTATGGAAGAAAAATTGTCTTGACTTTCTGTATTGGGTACTTGAGACAGGGATGGTGCATTCCTTTCCTGTGTCTTTGGGACAATAGGGTTCCTAGGCTGATCCTTTTTCTCTTTGCTTTCAATCAAATATTCTAGCCTCTCCATTAGTCCTTGAAAATGTAATTCCGGTTTTGCCATGTTATTCCAATTAAGATATCTAGAGGCTTCGAACAAAGCTTGTGCTAATTCTACCATCTTCATGCAAAGTTTAGTTCTCTCAATTTCTAGATCAGCTCGAGGGTAGTTTTTGCTCATTTCAGCTACCTGAGGTCCCTCTTTTAATCTAGCCTGATATGCACGAAACATCATGTCTAGATTTTCTGGTATGGGTTCCGCTAAAACTGATCCTGATTTCTGAGCTGGATTCTCTTGATTCAAGTCCTGTGAAGTCAATTCTTGGATTTTGGCTCTAGATAGGATCAAACAGTGATGTGTGTGTCAGTGCTACCATGAAAGTAGAGATGGTAGGTGCAGTGTGCATGGTGTCTATGAAAAATGATTCTACAAGTGTGTTCAAACCCATGGAGAATTATGTAGAAGCTTGACTGAGGGATTCCATGAATGGAATTGAGAAGGGTATATGATAAGGGATTGGAGGGTGGAGTAATACAAATCTTCATTGAACGGGACTTATGTGTGAGGGGCCGCAGGGTATCCAATGATGTCATCTGTGGATTGAGTGTGACCTACTACACTTGTTACATCTCGATGGCCAACAAGGTTATAGAAGTCCTACCACGCTGGTGTAGAGAGGGTTAGAATGGAGGAAAATAGGTTGGCTTGGGAGATTGGTTCACGAAAGCTAAAAGATGATGTGGAGGCCATGGGTTTGGTATGCGTTGGGGAATGGGGAGGTGTCTGGTAGATGGGTTCTCTGGTTTCCATGGCGGTAGTGGTTTCAATAGTGGTATGTACATAAGTCGTGGTCCAAGGGGATGGAGGTTGTTAAGGTGAGATCGGATATTTTTTAACAAATGTTTCCACTGTCAGATCGATTGTCACATTTAAGGTAGCCTCTTGCACTATGGTTGCTTCATGTTCAAACACAAGAATTTGGATGTTTTTTCTAGTGCGTTCTCGATTCTTCACACACCTTTTCTCATAGCAAGGCACAAGCTTTTGTAGCATGGTGTAAACTGCTTTAGTGACTCCCAATGATTTCGTTAGGATTTGAAGTGTTTGGATGAAGCATGGGTGCACTTCTTCCTCACTAAGAATCTGCTCAATTAATGCCCTGCCTGTACTGAAGGAAATGTGGTGTCTTTCTTGCACACTCATAATAATGTTGTAAAGGCTTTGTAATTGTGCAGTGTAAGCACGGGCTCATGTAGCTTCCCTTTGTTATTCCTCACATTGTGCATCTTCATCCTCTTCATCTTCTTCTTCCTTGTCTTCTCATGTCGGCTCTTGTTGTCCTTCTTCTTGTGGTTTTCAATTGCTCAACTCCTTGTTCTTCTCCTGATTCAAGCTCATGAAGGATTCTTTCAAAATTTGCATGATTCAGCTCTTCCAAGAGAACTCCTCCATGGAATTCTAGATCTGATGGCATTGATGGGAAAATCAAACTTGAGCCATGTATTCTGAGTGTAAAGGGCATGACTACTCTTTGTGGAACTGGAGATATATTCGATGTCAAGGTGGCACCTCTAGGTTGTGCACAAGGTATCTTAGATGGTGGGGCAGATGACTTCTTACTTTTGAACTAGTACATTGTGTTCCAAGACACAGCTTTCTGGATTGGAACATCAGAGCTCTTTGGATTGGAACATCAGAGCTCTCTGGATTGGAACATCATATGTGAGGCACCCATAGATGATTTGATTGAGCACACAACAACCATGTAAGATTGGCTTGCCTAGCCACCTCTTGCATGTTTGATGAATTTGATCAATAATACAATGTGGAAAATTGATCATCATGTTTTGTGTGTTGGCAAGATGCAAGCTAAACCAAACCTTTTTATGGGGCATCGTGAATCTATCTTCCATCCATCTTTCCCAAGAGTGGTATCAAAGCAAAGCTAAGGTAAAATGGGAGATGGTTTTCCTTCTTTCATTGATAATTTGGACAGGAACAACTATTAAGCATGGTCCTTGAGGATGAAGACATACTTGCAAGGAAGGAGCCTCTATGGATACATCTCAGGAGATGAGGAGATGCCCATTTTCAGAAGCAAAGGACAACCTACAAGAGAGGAACATGAAAGACTCAATACATGGTGTGCCAAGGATGCATTAGCAAAGTCATACTTACTTAACTCAATTTTTTATTTTCTTCTTCCACACATTAGGAACTGTAAGACATCCCAAGAGACTTGGGAAACATTGATTTCCTATTTCTCTTCCAACACAAGGGCTAGGAAGAACCAATTGTGGATTGAGTTTACCACTCAAAGAAAGCAACCTAAGCAAGGCATCTCAGAGTATGTGACCAAAGTCAAGGATATAGCTGATCAATTGGAAAGCATAGGAGAAGAAATTGAAGAGGAGCAGATTGTAAGACAGGTAATCAATGGCATTAAAGCAGATGACAAATGGGAGAGCTTCACAACTGTCATGGACTTGTACATGGACATGCAGATTCTAGACCTTACCACACTTATGGGGCAACTCTTCACCCATGAAGCCAAGCTCAACAAGAATGGAGATTCATCAAGAGGTAATAGCTCTTCTGCCCTATACACTGATAAAAGTAAGTCCAAAGAGAAAGGGAAGAACAAGAAGATTGAGGATGAAGGAGCTGCCTCCCAAGCCAACTATGCAGGGAGAGGTAGAACCTCAAGAGGAAGGGGTAGAGGCGGTAAGCAATATAGGGGGAGACCTTATAACTCCTCACCATGTAATATTTGTGGATTGTCAAATCATACTACAGATGAGTGTTACATGAACTTCAAGAATCAGAGAGGTAGAGGATTTCAAAGAGGTGGATATACACAATCAAGAGGAAGACTCAATCACCATCAAGGCTACAATAACAATTACAATAACAACTACAATAGCAGCTACCAAGGAGGCTACAAATCAAGGAAAGACTACAACAACTATACAGAGGTTGTTCTAAGTCAAGAATTCTAGACGAGAGTTCATGGCATGTCCATTGATGCTCTTGTGCCACTTTTAAAGTAGGTATCAAGAAGTCTAGTGGAAGCACTGTATTTTTTCTAAATACGATCAGAAAGGGTGTAGCTTGAACTATCGTTTTATAGGCCACTCTATAATGCCCAAACAGCATAATGTAACTATTTGTTTTGATCAAAACATTTATTGTTCACCAACTTTGTTAGCACAGTGCATATGATCTTATTCTTACTTTTTGCTTGTTTGTTTTCTTGTGGGTGGTATAGGGCCGACCTTATACCCATTTTGTTATATATTTTATGGTGACAATAATATATTTAGCTTCTTAGTTGCGAGATTAACAGGACCCACAAAGTCTATTCCCCACTTCGATAATGCACATCCTTCCTTCATGGGTCTCAGTGGCATCTCATCCTTACGTATTAGATACACACTTCGTTGACAAATGTCACATCGTTTCACATAGGTATGGAGGTTTGGCCACCAAAGATGTGCAAATAGAATTGCTTTAATCAGTTGATCTAGTCCAAAGTGTCCTCTTGTCATGGACAGATTCTAATATTTTAAGATATTCACTCTCATGGACACACAGTCTTAGGTATACCTCTCTTCCTCTTATATATAAGTTATCTCCAATCAAAGTGTAGTCCACCGCTTCTTGTTCTACGATCTTTCTTCTAGCCCATGTCATCTCTTGAGGGAATTTTTTTCATCCTCAAAAACTTTACCAAAGGTTCTCTCTAATCTAGTAGTAAGGATATTTCATACAGAGTGGCATGTTCCATTAGTGGTCTAATAGCACAGAATTGTCACTCCTTGCACACCTTATGGACATTTGCTTACATCATTGGCTAGTATACACCTAATCTTTGTAGATTCTTTATAGTTCAATGCTTATAATGATGTTGCTATAATGCATCTATATGTGCTGTTTTCAACCACTTTGCATGCTCATTTTCATCTACACAACAAGCCAATATGCCTTGATTAGTGTGCTTATACACACTGCCTGCCATTATGTGATATTTTGAGACCTAATCACTTCTTTACCTTTGAGTTTTAGTAGAGGATGCTTAGGTCCAAAGGTTAGAATAGGCACTATATTTCTGGCCCAGTTAGGCACTACTTCTAGTTTGAATAAGTAAGTATCAAGTAGTAAGGATATTTCATACAGAGTGGCATGTTCCATTAGTGGTCTAATAGCACAAAATTGTCACTCCTTGCACACCTTATGGACATTTGCTTACATCATTGGCTAGTATGCACCTAATCTTTGTAGATTCTTTAGAGTTCAATGCTTATAATGATGTTGCTATAATGCATCTATATGTGCTATTTTCAACCACTTTGCATGCTCATTTTCATCTACACAACAAGCCAATATGCCTTGATTAGTGTGCTTATACACACTACCTGCCATTATGTGATATTTTGAGACCTAATCACTTCTTTACCTTTGAGTTTTAGTAGAGGATGCTTAGGTCCAAAGGTTAGAATAGGCACTATATTTTTGGCCCAGTTAGGCACTACTTCTAGTTTGAATAAGTAAGTATCAAGAATTTCATCTGACACTCCTTGTGTGGAACTCTCTTGAATTTTTTCTCGAAAAGGTGTTCTGCTCTCAAGTGGGTTTTGCCTTTCATCACAACTACCTCAAAGTTCATATTCCATTAGTAAGAGAAAATATCTTACTTATATGTCTGTATTGCAAGGTTTATTCACTAGATATAGTAGCACTTGATGGTCTATAAAACTTTTAAGGTTATTTGCAAGCAAGTAATGCCTAAAAACGTTTAATTGCATACACCATGTCTAATCCATCTCTTTCGGTTGTGGTGTAATTTTGTTCAGTTGCATTTAGCTACCTACTTGCATAAGCTATTAGAATTTCAATGTTTCATTCATGTGTAAGTTGTACTATCACACACCCAATAGCATAATTAGATGAATCCACATGTACATGGAAAGGCTTACTCCAATTTAGTGCAAAAAAGATAGGTGTTGAACACAATCATCATTTGAGCACACTGAAAGAATTCTCACACTCATTTGTCCACTCAAAGTTAGTCAAAAGGTTGTATAGAGGATTTGCTATGATTGCATACATGTGGATAAAATATCGATAATACCCACAATGACCCATGAATGCCTTTACTTCCTTGACATTCTTAGGTCTGGGTAACTCGATAGTAGCTTTAACCTTATCCTCATCAATTGATATACCATTCTTTCACACTATGTGTCCCTAAAATCTTGCCTTTTTTTACCATGAAAACACACTTTTTTGGGTTCAAGATGACTTGATATTCTCTACATTTGTCAAAGATTTGTTTCAACTCAGGAATGTGTGTTTGCCTAATGTTGGAATGAACACATAGATCATCAACATAGACCTCTAGATTCTTTCACAAGAACTCTTTGAACATGTGGCACATTAGCCTTTGAAATGTTGTAGAAGCATTGGTGAGTCTAAAAGGCATCACACAAAATGCAAATATGCCCCATTTTGTGGCAAAAGCCATCTTATGTTAGTCCTTTGGAGCAAAAACTACTTGATTATAGCTTGAAAATCCATCAAGGAAGTTGTCTACTTCCTTGCATGCTACACGCTCCAATAAGTGTTCTATGATAGGGAGTGGATAGCTATCTCAGATAGTGGTTGTGTTAACCTTGTTCAAGTCAATTCACACTCATAGTTTCGTGTTCTTTTTGGGTACTACCACAATGGGGGATACCCATTTGGTATGCTCAATTTCATAGATAAATCTAGCTTCTATCAAACAATCTATGTCTTCTTTGATCTTTGCTACATAATTATCAATATATGTATATGGCTTTTGCTTCATTGGCCTAGCTTCTAAAGACATGGGTATTCTGTGTGAACAAATATCATGCCTGACTCCCTTCAAGTGTCTGTAGCTCCATGCAAACACATCTATATACTCTCTTATTAATGATATCAACTCTTTTTCTTCTTCTTTGGTCAATTCATGTCTTTTATATGCACATCATTTTCCATTCTCTTCTATGGTCACAACAATTTTCTTATATCTCTCTTTGTTGTCGTAGGCCACTCCTATGAGTGCTGCCCTATTAGGAATCCCGATCATGAACTTTCGATCTTCTATTTCATCTTTCTTGAAGTTCCATGGAACTTCAAAGAGGGTCTCTTCCTCTACTAGCTGAGGATTTGATTTCTCTCGTTTTCTATTTCTGGTTGCTACCAATGTTTCTTATGGTTTTGATCTTTCCTCTTCCTAGATTTTGAATTCAATTACATAGAGATCTCTTCCTCTAAAGCACAAAATGTCTCCATGAGGATGGACTCTGCATCGTCCTCACTATCTTTCTTGAGTTTCATATGAGGTTAACATTCTTCAATAACAAAATCATACATGATAGGCTCTATCATGAAGACCAAAATGTCATAGCCATCTTCATCACAGTGTGGGGTCCACTATTTCTCATTGACTGCTATGTCCATTGTGGCTAGAATTTCTACCCAACCATGGGGTTCAAATTCCTCATCTGGGAACACTATGGGTGCATAGGTTGGGTCTTGAACTAATTTAGGGTACTTCTATGTGCCTACTTCTTACGCAGATAATCTTTTCTCTTCCTCTACTACAACTTTTCACATCCATAAGTGAGTGTCTTCATGCACCCAAGAGGATCTTGATCCTATGGAATGCATAGATTTTGTGTCATCCGATGACACTACACTTTGGTGTTCTTTACTATGTCGGTGTTCCTAGGTACAACTGAGGTTTTGTTCTTTACCACGATTATGGGTGCTCTCATATGGATAGACTTAGAATCCCATGGGCTTGTGAAATAAGGACATTCTTGTAAGGAATCGGACTCAAATGGGTATCCTCTAGTTCTCCATAGATAGAGGGAATATCTTGTGGAAATAGATCATGTAGATCATCTACTAACTTAATGGGAGGAGGATTCTCTCTCTCCTTGGCCCATTTCTCTTCTTGAATATCTCAAAGGAATTCTTATGAGTAATGATGCATCAAAGAAGGGATCTCTAGATTAGTGGAATTGGGAATGTAAGCTTAATTGGAGGGAAGTCGTATCCCTTCAATTCTAGCATAACTCACCTACGATGTTGCTAGATTTCTTGATTTGGCTATTATTTTATCTAGTCTCTCTAGCAATCAATCAAAGTGCAATTGTGCTTTGGTTGAGTTAATGCAATCAAAAACTCCACTGGCCTCAAACATGGTTTGAGCCAATCCTACCATTTTTGCACATAACTTATTTCTTCCAATCTCTAGGTCAACATTAGGGTAACATTTGTCATGTTCTATCACATTTGGCCCTTCTTGTATTTTGGCATGATATGCTATTTTGGTAGTATTATCTGCTATGACTGATCCTACTCTAAGTGGTGATGGGGTTATATGAGGGTGGTTAGATGGTGACGGCGATGGTGGTGATGTGCGAGAGTGTGTCTCAGATGTGATTTCTTTAAGTTTAGTTATGGTCTCCCTTAAGCTTTCTTCTAGTTTGCTCATTTTCTTTGTACATTTTCTTTTCATTTGTTCGTGGCTATCTTTCCAGGCTCTCATTCTTTTTTTAGTTATGCTCTTAATCTCATTGTTTTCTAGGCTCTTCTCTTGAGATATGCCTTGATTTGGTTCTAGTGCTTGAGCTCTAGTTACTACTTGCACTGGGGATGTATTTATTGTACTTCTATTAGAGTCTACCACTAAGACAATAACATTAATACGTGTAATTTTTGCGTATTGGTTGGATTCTTTGGGCAATCTCTTATGAGATGCTCCTTACTACAGCCATGAAAAAAGCCTTGAATGCTTACTGTTTGTGGTTGTCCTCGTGCATGGTCCTCGGGGTCCTTGGGGTCTCATTTGTCTTAGGCAATCTCTAATGAAGTGATCTCCTTGACATCTATAGCATGGTCCTTGGGGTCTCATTTGTCTTGGTGGGGGTCTAGGGTTAGGGTTGTTGTACATTACATTTGAATATTCTAGCTCCCAACTAGGTTAACTAGGGTTCTCATAGGGTAGATCTTGCTATGCTCTACAAATACATCTAGTAAGCTGGTGGACTATCTACATGTGTTGATTCAAAGCTATGAGCATTTAGATCGCTTTCAAAAATCAAGGGAGGTGTTGGCGCGAGGGCTCTACTCAAATTTTCTTATGTTGATGCATACTTGATTGGGATCACATTGGTTGTAGGAGGAGGTTGTGGACCCAAAACTGGTTGAGGTCTTTATTGACCTTGGTATTGTGGCTAGTAAGGTTGTTGTGGCCTAAAATATTGTTGTAGTTGGTACTGATTTGGATATCTTCTGTGTTATTGATATGGTTGTGGACAATTTTTCCTAACCACCTACTTGTTATAAGGGAAATCTTATGTAGTGTGGGTAGCATATCCCTGCACAATGGTGCAATATTGGCAATTAGGGTTTCCTTCGGGTTGAGCCATAATTGGACAAGCATTAGCCATGTGATCTCCTCCACAATTTTAACATCATTTCACTGAGATCATCCTAGGGGCATGTTCACTTGAGACTCCTAATTTTTGTGCTACTTCCTCTACTAACTTCTTTATTGAAGTGGTTAGTTTAGAAGTGATGCTAGTAGCACTCTCTAAATCTTTATAGATCTTGGAAAGCTCTAACTCTTCCCCTAGATTGTCCTCAATATCAATGTGCATACGAACCCATTTCTCTATGGTTCTAGGCTCTTTTAGATACACATAAGATCACAATTTGGCACTTAGCAATCCATCCAAGAACAACACCGCTTTTTTGGCTAGTGTGGGTAGTTCTAGAATAGGACATCTCTCTAGGTACTATCTGTTGGAAGTGAGGTAGGCCCTTGGCTCATGTCATAGGTCCATGGTTCCATAGTTCCAGTATATACAACATTAATTCCAGCATTCTTCAATATTGACAAAACATGAACATACCACAACTTAATCATATAGATGATGAGATAAACATAGAGAAAGAATAGACGACATGTGTAAGGTGTTACGTAAGCCAACGCTTACTCATAGTATCATATATACCAATGTTCAATGTACAATGTGGGAGCAAAACTCTCAACCACTCTATGTGATGAGAAATAGATGAATGAGTGAATGTACAAATGTAACAAACATATTCAGATGTATGGGCAGAAATCTGAATATATATGAGATGTGTGACCTTATAGGTTATAGAAGAGTGAATATGAGTGACTGAAAGAGGAAGGATCAATGTGAAACTGATAATCAACAAACCCTCATCTAACCTTAGGCTATGGAAGACCCTAAGTTAGATACGTGTGTGAAAAGATCACATACTTAAAAAATAGCAAAGAATGCTAACAAGTTTGTTACCGGAAGTCCTCAAACTCATGTGAACACACCTTCTCAAACACCTCATCGAAATATGCATAAAGCATATACGTACTGTTTCTCTTGTACCTATGCCGAATAGGACTCCTGATATGAATGCTACTGCCTCCATAAAATTCAAGTAGTACCTGTGTGCATAAAGAGAATATGTACTTGAATACTTAACATAAGATGTAAATCTTATGTTAACTACCATCCAATGTCTTTGAAGTAGCCCGACATCTTCTTGTAGAAGACAATCTTCAACTACAACATGTAGACGGCCGATCCTCACCATCAAGCTGCTAATGACCAAGTCTTCTTGCCATGAACAAGAGATAACCTCCTCTCCATGAGCTAGAGTGTGAGCACACCCTTCATCTTCTCCAACAAGAATCATTAAGAAGAACTCCATAGCTACTCCTCAACATGCTTCAAGTTAGCACCATGGTTTCCCCATGTGCTAGAAGAAACACCACCTCTATTGAGGTCCAAGCTCCAAGCTTGTGTTGAATACTAGGTGAAGGATGAAACAAAAATTAGCCTTGTTCTTCTTATATAGTATTGTGTGTCCTCAAAAAGTACTTGAGTAAAGCATAAAGCTCAAATCGTATTCGAAGATCCGTCGCTATTGTAAAAGCACACTAATAAAGCAATTCATAAAAAGATAATTAGCAATCGCAGTTCGCTGTGCGTTATTTCAAAAGCATGAGTTAGAAAAAGCTTTGCGTACGCTACTACCGTCCCCAAGATTTGAACTCGCGCGAGTTGCTTGGGAGGGCTACGACTTATCCAAGGCACCAAGGCCTTTTACTTGTAGAGGAACTTGTAAAAGATTGTACATATGCTGTAATAGCTGAACAATTTGACCAATCTTTGTCCAATAGGAACATTGTATCAAAGTTTTCCAACAATCCCCCCTACAATGTCATATTGGTACAAACTTGACTGGATCTGCAAACTATCAAAGATGCAAACTAAGCTTCAAGCTTGTACTCCCACACTTCAGAACTTGTTCTTCAAAAGTCTTCTTCAAAACTGAATTTGACTTTTCTTCAAAAAACCTGAACTTGTTGAATATGAACCATAATACTTGAGAAAATATGCAAACTAGATATCCAATTGTGAACACATCAAGAAATTACTGCTTGACAACAAATGTAGCATGAACTGTCTCCGAACCTGCTATCTCCTGTTTTCAAAAACCTGAAAACATACACTAGGATCCATATATTTGCATTTACCTTACAAAAAGGTTTCTCAACGTACTTCTGCTGTGTCATGTAGATACACTAAACAAAATCAAGGACTGAATCCTGGAACCTGTGACTGACAACTCACAACTTAGTGTATTATGAACATTGCTGGTTCATCTCTGACTGTACTCAAGTCAAATCAACTCAACTCAATTGAAATCAACTGAAATATGAGTAAAAATCTATGATGTCATCATGTCTTCATCCTTTAAATCCTTCATACCTCTTTCCTTCAGAACCTGGTATAAACATATATATGCGCACTTCTGAAATATACCTGTCTGAAACATCAAGCTTCTCTTCAATAGAACTCTGGAACCTTCTCCTGAATAGGAACCTCCTAACAGGAACTTTCTCCAAACCTTCTTTTTCTTCCTTCTTCTTACAAAGCTGGAACATAAAGAGAACCTGACAAAGGAAATATAGGAATACCTGAAATAGGAATACATGAAGATATGATTCTGCATTCTTTTACATATGGCTGAAAATAAGTCTTCATGTTTCATCACCCCCTGGATGATTTAACACTAGTATCCAGTATTCTTCAAATTATATCAGACTTTATGAAATCTTGGACGTCCTTCTTCATAAATCTGATCTTCAGTGATCAATACCTGTATCTGAAACAAAGTCTCTGAACCCTTTTTATTAGCACTGTACACATGCCAATAGCTTTCCATGTCATTCCTCAGCTTTCCAAATTGTAGAATAAGGTTAGTTGATCCTAACGTAACAAAACCTTGCTGAAAGCATTTTAGGATTCTAACCTTCTGTAACATAACAAGTATCTTTTATATTTCTGCAAGACAAATCTGATAGAACCTGAATCTTTGACTTACTTCTTCCAATGTTAAGAATTTTCACAAACAAAGGATAGACAACTAACTCATAAAAACTCAAGATCTTTCATGATCATTTAAGATCAATGATCTCTCTTGTGTAGAATCTGTTCTTATCAAACCTTCATGTCTGAATCTTTGATTTGTTACCTGAATGTCTCTAAGTGTCCATGTTTCACATAAAGTTGTAAAACTTTTCTTCAAACAAATCCTTTCCAAGAATCTGCAATTCCTACTTGAAACATAAGTGGACAAACTTCTCACTTTGAGAACTCCAAAAGCTGCAAGTTGATACTTCATAACTTTCATATTTTACCCAGGTGAAATGTGACAGTACCTGCTTGACTTTCTTTTGGCTAACTCCACTTCTCAATCAAGTGATAGGATCTAATGGACCACCTTTTTTAATACAAGCATGTATCAAAAATCAAGACAATCATAAAAAGTAGATTCTTCAATTGACTTGTACATCAAGAAGATTTTGAATTTTCTTAAGTTTTCTGAAAATACTGAATATGAGGTAACCTTTTCCAAACATAAAACCTCAACCCAAGTCTTCAACATCTGCTACAAAAAACTCTTTTACCTCAAGAGTTAGATAAAGAAGAAATATACTTCTCTGCAACTTGTCATATACCAAGTAGCTCTGTATTGACACTCCAAGAATTCTTTGAGGGAACATATAAGCTGCCTGCTCAAAAGCTATAACCCATACATATATGAGTCAAAACATTGCTGCTTTTTCTTTCTCTCAATGTAATTCTTTGTCAAATATTCTAAATCATGACTAAGTGTAATGCAAAACAAGAAACTGCTTCTTCTTTAAACAAGATGTTCTCGTAGACTTGTCTTTGGGTGTAGAGGATAAAATAGGAAAATTATATGGAAAATATGAGAAAAGGAAGTCTTACTTTTCTTTTGGAAATGATGGACTTTCTTCTTTTGCATCTTTCTTCCACTTGATGATGTCAACATCTTCAAACTTCTCTTCCATACCTTTTGTTCTCTTCATCTTGAAGTAGCAAACACTCTTGACTTCTTCGAATGAACTTTTCTCTTCCTCTAATACTAAGAGTAGGAGATAAAATAAACATGGTATACAAATGGAAGTGAATATAGAATCATGTTTTATCATCTCCTCATATCTCTGAATCAAAATTCTTCTTTAAATGTCTGAAACGACTAAATTCACCAATCTTTTGTCTGAATGATGAATTACCCTTCTAGAGTTATCTCTCTAGATACCTAGATTACATTCTGTACCTGGATATCCACACAACTTATAACAGAAAATTGGTTGAAAAACTCATCCCATCTTCACATTTGTCTTCATAGATAAGCTTTCTTGTCATGAAAGAGATTTCTCAAAACTCTCTAGAAAAACCTCTAGATACCTGTTTTGATGTAGCCTTTATCTTTCAAAAGATGAAAGTGTATAAAAGCACTCCTTGAATTTCTTCAAATCTCTTCATAACTGCTCTTCTAAGACACAACCTGCAAATGATAATCTGATAGTAGAAATTGATACCTGTGATTTGATGTTGATCTGATTCCTTCATCTTCTCTAAACCATTGTTCTTCCTTGAATTTGAAGTAGTCTTCTCTTCATCAAGTTTGGGTCTTCAAATAATACTTTTGTAAAGTATTTGCATACTCTTCCAAAAAATATTCGGCTACTAACAGATCATCAACTTCATACTCCATGCTGATGAATACACATGTGACTGAATTGTCTAATTCTCAAATCTCTACTCATATAGATTAAGTGTGTATGTCAAATGTCAAATGTTAGAAGATGCCTTTAAATCATATGTTGTAAACCTGGAATTCTAGAAACCTGGGATTATGAATGAGCCTTAATGCATTGATGCCAAAGATCTAAAGTTCTAAAACCAAAACCTTAGTGCTCTGATACCAAATGTTGGAAGTGAGGTAGGCCCTTGGCTCATCTCACAGGTCCATGGTTCCATAGTTCCAGTATATACAACATTAATTCTAGCATTCTTCAATATTGACAAAACATGAACATGCCACAACTTAATCACACAGATGGTGAGATAAAGATAGAGAAAGAATAAACGACATGTGTAAGGTGTTACGTACGCCATCGCTTACTCATAGTATCATATATACGAATGTTCAATGTACAATCTGGGAGCAAAACTATCAACCACTCTATGTGATGAGAAATAGATGAATGAGTGAATGTACAAATGTAACAAACATATTCAGACGTATGGGCAGAAATCTGAATATATATGAGATGTGTGACCTTATAGGTTATAGAAGAGTGAATATGAGTGACTGAAAGAGGAAGGATCAGTGTGAAACTGATAATCAACAAACCCTCATCTAACCTTAGGCTATGAAAGACCCTAAGTTAGATACGTGTGTGAAAAGATCACATACTTAAAAAATAGCAAAGAATGCTAACAAGTTTGTTACCGGAAGTCCTCAAACTCATGTGAACACACCTTCTCAAACACCTCATCCAAATATGCATAAAGCATATACGTACTGTTTCTCTTGTACCTATGCCGAATAGGAATCCTCC
The DNA here is from genome assembly GCA_020310875.1 of Ceratopteris richardii. NCBI lineage: Eukaryota > Viridiplantae > Streptophyta > Polypodiopsida > Polypodiales > Pteridaceae > Ceratopteris > Ceratopteris richardii. The sequence continues at coordinate 37,071,086 of CM035415.1, forward strand.
TGATATGAATGCTACTGCCTCCATAAAATTCAAGTAGTACATGTGTGCATAAAGAGAATATGTACCTGAATACTTAACATAAGATGTAAATCTTATGCTAACCACCATCCAATGTCTTTGAAGTAGCCCGACATCTTCTTGTAGAAGACAATCTTCAACTACAACATGTAGACGGCCGATCCTCACCATCAAGCTGCTAATGACCAAGTCTTCTTGCCATGAACAAGAGATAACCTCCTCTCCATGAGCTAGAGTGTGAGCACACCCTTCATCTTCTCCAAGAAGAATCATTAAGAAGAACTCCATAGCTGCTCCTCAACATGCTTCAAGTTAGCACCATGGATGCCCCATGTTCTAGAAGAAACACCACCTCTATTGAGGTCCAAGCTCCAAGCTTGTGTTGAATACTAGGTGAAGGATGAAATAACAATTAGCCTTGTTCTTATTATATAGTATTGTGTGTCCTCAAAAAGTACTTGAGTAAAGCATAAAGCTCAAATCGTATTCGAAGATCCGTCGCTATTGTAAAAGCACACTAATAAAGCAGTTCGTAAAAAGATAATTAGCGATCGCAGTTCGCCGTGCGTTATTTCAAAAGCATGAGTTAGAAAAAGCTTTGTGTGCGCTTCTGCCGTCCCCAAGATTTGAACTCGCGCCAGTTGCTTGGGAGGGCTACGACTTATCTAAGGTACCAAGGCCTTTTACTTATAGAGGGACTTGTAAAAGATTATACATATGTTGTAATATGTGAACAATTTGACCAATCTTTGACCAATAGGAACATTGTATCAAAGTTTTCCAACACTATCTAAACCTTCTTTCTATGATTCTAACCATCTCATGGGGTGTTTGTTTGAAGCTATGGATCAAAGATGAGGTATTGTGTCTGATGCAACTCTTGGAGAACTCCATGATGAAGGCTTCTAGCAGTTGATCAATGTTCCTGAATTGTCCTTGATGTAGTGGTTGAAACCATGTCAAGTCTGTGTTTTCGAGGGTTAGACCAAAGGCATTATATTGAGTGAACAAGTCATCAACCTGTTCCACTCTACTTGTCTAAACTCTGTTACATGATCATATGGGTCTCCAATACCATCAAATTAATTCTTCATAGATTTAACCAGTTGGGTAGGTCTCAAGATCCTAGGGTTTCTCTAGGCCTAGACAAAGGAAAATCATTCTCTTGATCTGTTGTTTATGTCTCCATTCTTGATCGTTCTCTTCCCATTGGGTTTGTAAAACTCAACTCAGGTCTTTCTCTAGTTCTTTCCTTATGGGTACCATGGATATGAGATGATCCCACTTCGTTTTGACCAAAAGATACATTGTATCTTGGTGGAGGGAAAATTAATTTTCCTTTCCAAGTATAAGTGTTCCTACCATGCTCCATTACCAAGAACATCCTTTTCGATGTGTTATCTAGATAGACAACTTTGCCTGGTATCTTAGGATCTTTGAACTCATATATGGTGACTCTACCTACTTTGCTAAGTTTATCGGGTTTGAATCTCCAAAAGGCTTCATCCATTTCTCTATTCAAGAATAATTATATGCTTTTGTTGTCCTTGAGAATCCACTCTAGGCTAATTACTCTAGTCAAGAGAGATTTGCCTCGAGGAGTCTTGGATTCTCATCCTAGGTCTCCTTGCTCTAGGTCTCCAATCTCATTTTCTAAGATAATGTTTCCAAACTCATATGTTGAATTTTTAAGGGTGGATCCAAGTTTTTAAGTTGGAGAACTGATCTTTGCAACCCATCCTCATATATGCAAGCACCTAATCGGTTAGTTCTAATGTACTCCAACTGTGTCTTATAGGGACCTTCTGGTGCCTGTAAATAGGTAGTGCCTGAACTACCTATGGGTCGTTCCATGCAAAAGGACATTTTTGAATCACTAGTCCTTGAGCTTATCACGTAGGGATAATCATTGAGTTGTTGGACCCATGACCTAGCTGTGTGATTGATACTAGCCTCAGAAGATCTAATGCTTTGTCTATCTTGGTCTAGGTGTCTTCCTAATCTAAGGTTCATAAGCCTATCTAATTAGTCCCAATTCTCCCAAGCACAGCCACATTGCAATGTTCTTTTGTATCAGTTACTTGTTCTTTTGTAAATTTTTCTTTTGTAATCTTGTTTAACAAACATCATCGTTAGGTATACTTAAGTTTTATCGTACTTTGAGATGTGATTGATCCACTTAAGTCTTTTTGTCTTAGGGCTCACTGCAACAATATTCTAACTTGCAATTGAACTTGAGTAATTAGGGTTTCTTGTACTTGTATAATGCCTACCATGACCCTAATTAATCAATACCACTAATCATACTTAGTCTGAGCTAAAGAATTGATTGAGGGAGTTTGGTGTTCTTCCAACTTCGAGTCTGTTGCTTTGATGAGTGCCCCAATGCCCAAGAAGCAAGCTCCCCAAGCACAATCCAATTATTCACAAGCATTTGGCTTGCCTAGGGATTCCAAAATACTCCAAGATCCTGACAAAATTACCCAAATTCAGCCCAAAATATGCAAAAAATTAAAAACCTTGATTTCAGCTAAAAAAGGATGTCTATCACGATCAACAAGGTTGTCAATTGTGAAGCAAAGAGTTTTCCATCATGGTTTGTCAATCGTGATGGATAGATCTATCGAGGTCTTTCTATCATCTATCACATGATGGACACCTATCAATCGTGATGGATGGCTATCAATCACGATGGAATGAAGTAGTGATGGACCCTACCAATCGTGAATTCTATCAATCGCGATGGACTGAAATATTTGTGAAAATCTATCAATCGTGTGGGGTTGTCTGTCATGATGGAAAAACTATCCTTTGTCTACAATCTGTCATTTGTCGAGCGATGGACACATGTCTTTCATGATGGATAGAGAAAAAGAAAAGCATCTTTTCCAAAAAAAAATTATGTTTGATATGTGATGTGCATGATGCCTACACTATGGTGGTGCATTTAGTTTTACCAAAAGATCAAATTTTGTGTGTCAAGATTGATAGAGGGCTACAGCTTGGGGCCTATGCAGAGAATTTATGTACCTTCTAGAGCTCCTATAGTTGTTCTAGATGTTGGTACCTGCAAAGAGTCTCAAGAAACATGCAAAAACAATGCACACAAATTTGATCTCTCTCTCTCTTGCTCTCACAAGTGACATGAGGGAAGGTGAGGTAGAGGTGGGAATATGGTCAAAAGCTAAAAATTCAATAAAGAAGGAGATGGAGGTGGGAGATGGTGAGGAAAGTGACGATGATGTAAAAACTAAGAAAAGTAAAGCAATTACCTAACTACTTATCATTCCAATGCCGAATCTCTACGTCTTACCATCACACACTCATCCTCAAAGCTCGATCCCTAACAATGGTGCCAAATTTGGTGTCACTCTAGCACAATGATAAGCATCAATGTGAGGAGATCCACCTCATAATTATCAATCTGGGAAGATGTGAGGGAGGTATTATGACCATGAGCAAGTGAGAATGCAAATGTGTGAGTGAGAAGCACACCAACATGCACACACATATACACACACACATACATGGCAAGGCAAAGAGATGGAGCAATGGAAAGTTTGGTTAGTCAAATATATGATTACAATATCTTTTTCTCACTTTGATTCCCAAAAATGATCGCCTCAAAAATGAGCTCTCTAGCTCTTTTTAATAGTTTTTCACTAGCTTTGGCCCTGACCAGACCTAGTGTTGGCCTAGTTAAAGAATAGGTCCTATGGCTATTTGGAGGCTCAAACGAACTCTAAAAATTAAGAAATTTGATATGTACATAGGTCTGGTACTTGGGGATGTAAGGGTCGTGTGACCTTACTTCCATATTTATACATCATATATAGAGCATTGCCTCAATAGAGATCATTGTGTGGGTTTCGAGGTTCCCACGCATGTCTGTGCATCACTCCTCTCTTCTCTCTCCCTCCATCTCCTCCTTCCTCCTCTTGTTCTACACACCAAAGCCCTTCATTGGTATCAGAGCATGCTGAAGGCTTGTGTGCAAGAAGCTTCAATGGAAGCTTAGGTCACAAGAGGTGAAACTGTAGGTTGGCATCTCTAAATAGTAGTTCATTGTTTCGGCCATACCTTGAGCATTTTAAAGCTCTACGTGTAGTTGACATAGAGGGCTACAACTTCGCAGAAGGGCGCAAAACTTGGTTCGGACTTCTAGAGTGCTAAAAATTTGAAAAACATAGGCTGATGTAGAAGATGAATCTACAATGTTGGAACTCAAGGTCAAGCACAAGCATGGAAGCACATCAAAAAGGTGGACACCCACAAGAAGAAGGAGCAAGTAGGGAGCTCCAAGAAGTACGTCAAATTTTCAAAAGAATCCCCTACAAAAATAGTGATTTTCATCACTAAAAACCATTGTAAATACCATTTTCTATTTTTGTAACTCCATTTTGTTCAATCCGAGGAGTCCTTGAGCTTGAGGAGTACTAGAACTATCATCCTACCAATTTTCATAATTTTTAGACTTTGTTTGAACCCTCAAATAAGCCTTGGAACCTAATTTTTAACTAGGCTGGACACTAGGTCTGGACAGGGCCAAAACTAGTCCAAAAACTATAAAAAGAGCTAGAGAGCTCATTTTTGGGGGTAGCTTGTTAGAGAATAGAGCTTTTGTGAGAGAACTCTTTTGCAATCAAGATTTCCATTGTTCCTCTCTTTGATCTTACCTTGTGCACGTGTGTGTGCATGTTTGTGTGCTTTCACTCACGCACTTGTGCCTTCACTTGCTCGTGGTCTTCATACCGGTCCTCACGTCTCCGCGGATTGACAAGTAAAGGAGGTGGTGCTTACGCTTGAGCTACACCAAATTTTGGCGCCGTTGCCAGGGAGAGAGCTTCGAGGACGAGCGTTGTGATGGTAAGATCGTAGATTTGCAACGTTGGAAGGTAAAAAAACTGTCATTTTTGTTCATTTTCTAATTTTTCTTCTTCATCTTCATCATCATCACCATCTACATCTTCTTCCATCTTCTTCTTCATAGAAATTTCTTGTTTTTTAGTGCATTTTCATCATTTTCATACCATCTTTCATGCATTATTGTGCGAGGAGGAGTTAGGAAGTGCAAGAAAGCTCTTGAAGTTCACAAAATCGCGATTCTCTTGAAGTTCACAAAATCGCGATTCTCTTGATTTCACAAAATCGTGTTTTTTTCCAAAAGGTCCTGTTTCCCTGTTTTGACCCCCAGGAGCTTGATTTGACATAACTTTTTCATCCAAAGTCCATTTTTTAAGCTCTATAGCTCGTTGGAAAGCTCATGTAGAATCCTACACGGCCTCAACTGTTTTTTATAAGAATAACGTGTTGATTTTTAGATAGGATAATTTGAAGTTGGGCTTCAAGTGGGACTAGGAAACCAAGGGGGCTCCAAAGGATTTTTGAACCATACCAAGGGGAAATTTTGGACTCTTAGCCAAAGCTTATGAACCTAAGATCTGGTAGACACTTAGGCAAGGATAGACAAAGCATTAGATCTTCTCAGTTTAGTGTCAACCATACAGCTAAGTCTTGGGCACAACAACTAAGTGGTTGTCCTTACGTACTAAGCTCTGACACAAGTGACCATGAAATGTCTTTTAGCATGGGGAAACCAGTAGGTGGCTAAGGAACTTCCCATCTACAAACACCAAAAGGTCCCTATAAGACACAATTGGAATATATTCGGACCAACCGATTAGGTGCTCGCATCTATGAGGATGGCCTGAGGCGTTTAGTGGTCCAACTCAAAAATCCAGATCAACCCTTTGGACTTGAACACCCGGTGGTCAAGTTCAAAGAGGGTTCATACATTGATAAGGAAGGAACCATGTATGTGGTCACCAACCTACCAGATAGGACCGATGAGTTTGGAAATGTCATTCATGAGAATGAGATAGGAGACCTAGAACAAGGAAATGTAGGACAAGGACCCCAGACTCCTAGAGGTAAGTCAGTTCTGACCAGAGTGATCACACCAGATTGGATCCCTCAAGACAACAAAAGCATAGAACTATTAACAGAGGAAGCCTTTTGGAGATTCAAGCCAGATCAACCTAGCCAATTGGGCATAGTCATCATCTACGAATTCAAAGATCCTGAGATACCAGGCAAAGTTGTGTACCTGGATAACACATCAGAGAAGATATTCTTGGTAACAGAACATGATAGACATGCATATACTTGGAAGAGTGAATTGATTTTCCCTCCACCAAGATCTAATGTTTCCCAGGGCCTCCAAGGAGTAGGATCATCCCAAGCTCATGAAGCCCAGAAAGAAAGAAATAGAGAGAGGCCTGAGGTAAGTTTTGCACACCCTGTGGGCAGGAATAGATCAGGAGTTGAAAATGAAAGACCTGAAAGGGAGAGACATCAAGCACATAGGCAACAAAGAGATGAACAGGATTTTCCATTGTTTAGACCCCGAGAGCACACAAGAACCCTTAGACCCACTCAAGTGATCGAGGCAATGAAAAATTATTTTGACGGGGCAGGAGATCCTTATGATCATGTGGCCGAGTTCAAACAAGTGTTAAGAGCTGAACAGGTTGAGGATTTGTTCACCCAGTACGAGGCATTTGGTTTGACTCTTAAGGGCATTGCCTTAGCTTGGTTTCAACCACTGAGTAGTCGCAACTATCACAATATAGGTCAGCTGCTAGACGAATTCATTGTAGAATTTTCCAAGAGTGGTATCAGGCATAACACATCATCTTTGATCCACAGTTTCAAGCAGACACTCCAAGAAACAGTGCGACTAGCAGGTAGAAGGTTTAGACAATACCTAGAAAGATGCCCTGCTCCAGAGTTACCCACACGAGCTAAACAAGTGGCTTTGTTCTTAGATGGCTTACTGAGCACAAAGTTGAGATCATATGTGTACTTGAAAGAGCCCAGATCCATAGAAGAGTGTGTGCGGACGTGCATTGACATAGAAGATAACTTCGGTGAGGAGTTAGGATTGTCCAAACTCTATAAGGATTCTGATAGTTCTACTAGTCATACTTCAAAAATCTCCACGGAAATAGATGAGATAGCTGAGCAAGTTGCCAAGAAACTGCGTGTCCAAAATAGACAAACACAAAGAGTTACCTCATTGAACCGATGGTATACCTGCGGAGGGGACCACATGGCTAATGTATGCCCAATGCAAAACCAAAACATTAGAGAAAGGAATGCTCCATATTGCACTATTGAGAGAAAATACACGAACCACACAGCTCAAGATTGTCCCTACAATAGGTAGGCTGTTAGACAAACTTACCAGCAACCTTACCAACAAGGTAGGTATCAGAACCAATACCAACAGCCATATTATCGACCACAACAGCAATATCAGGCACAATATAGGCCACAACCAGTATTGGGAAACCAACCACCAGCTCCTGCCAACGTGATTCCAGTCAAGTATGATGTGGGAGAGGAAAATCCAAATAGAGCATTGGTGCCAGTGACCCCACTGATCTCAGAGAATGACTCTCATGCTCATAGTTTAGACTACTCCCATGAAGGTAGTCCACATGCTTATTACACAGAGTCACCTGAACATTGTGAGATTTACCCGTATCAATATGAGGCACCACCTATGGAGCAAAATTGGGAGCCAAAATACTCCAATGTCATGTACACAAATCCTAACCCTAGGCCCCAATTGAGACAAATGAGACCACAAGCCCCTAGAGGATCTTGTTTCAGATGTCAAGGTGACCATTTCATTCGTGAATGTCCCCATCCACCATCTCCGAGTCAAGGTCAGGTTATCACAATACAAGCGTTTTGTCCTGAATGTGGAAAAGACCATCTTCCCAGAGATTGTCCAAGAAACCCCTAGATTACACCCATTAATATGGTAGGCTTAGTGGCGGATTCAAGTGCCAGTAGCAGTAATGTGGCACCTGTACAGGTAGTTACTAGGGCACAAGCATTAAAACAAGATAAACCAGCAGAGCAATCGGAGTCAAGTGAATCAGGAGAGCTTAGTAAGAGGAAAACAAGAACATGGAAAGATACCAGAGAAAAGGCTAATCGCAAGTGGAATAAAAAGTTATCGAAACTAGAAGAAAGCTTGAAAGACGCAAAAACAAAAATAGAAGACATCACATCTCAAAACCCCTCGCATGCCGACACTCCATCCACTCCACTTCATCCCACCCCACCACGCATTGTAAACAGGCCTCAACCAGGGTCTGTTCTTGCAGATCCAACCCCAGAAGGCTTGGACATGATGTTCAAAGCCTACCAGGCTCGACTTCAAGAAGGGCCTACAGCTGCAAACCTAGACAAGAGTTAACCTAGAGTGGACTTAGAGATTGAACGGATGAAAACGTGCATGAAAATGGTAGAACAAGCCCAAGCTATACTCGAGACTAGTCAAAAGTTCAATCAAACAAACTTTGTCAAACCAAATTTGCATTTCCAGGGCTTACTAGAAAGGTTAGAGCAGTTGGTAAACAAACCACAAGTTTCTTTACCTCCACAGGCTCAACCAGTTATTGAGAGAAAAAACTCACCACAAAAGGGAGCGTATGTTCCTAATTCCACGGATGCTGGAATACCTCCTTCAATTCAGGAGCACTCTCAAGAGTTCTTGCGGGAAATACAAGAGGAGAAATGGGCCAAGGAGAAGGGTAATTTCCCTCCTATTCATGAGATTAATGACCTTCATGATCAATTTCCCCAAGACATTCCATCTATTTATGGAGATGAAGTAGAACAACAAAAAGACGAAAGGTTAGATTTTGAATCTAATACCTTAGAAGAACTGCCTCAATTTCCAGGCCCATGGGAATTTGAATCTCTTCATATCAGTGCTCCCACAATATTGGTAAGAAATGAAGACTCAGTGGTTCCAAGGAACACGGATGTTGTGAAGAACACTAAGGTTCAGTGTCATCTCACTATAGAAGAGCTGCTCAAAGCAAAACCCGAGCTGTGGAATCATGTGAAGGATGAGGTCCCAGAACTTGATTCCAATGTGCCAAAAATAGGCTCTAAGCAAAAAGTTCCACAGATACCTCTCGATAAAATAGGAGACATGTGTGAGGGTGAAGAAGGTAATACTTATCTTCCAATCACCTACCAAGGTTACACAACCAAAGCAATCATAGATTCAGGTGTTGGTGTTGCTATTGCAACCACCTCCTTGTGGAAGCAATGGGGCAAACCCACATTAAGAGCAACTAGAATGAAGCTTCAAATGGCCGATGGTCATTTTGAAAGACCTCTAGGATTGCTCGAAGGGATAACTCTAACCACTTGTGGTGTGGAGTTTGAACATACATTTGCTATATGTGACTTTGAGAAAAATAACGTCTATGAGATGATCCTAGGAAGACCCTTCTTACGACAATTGCAAATAGTATAGGATTGGGGAACCAACTCCTTGTACTTACAGCACTTAGGGGTCACCACCAAGGTCAACTTGAAGGATTACTCCTTCAGAGATGTACCACCCCTACAGTGGAATTCTATCCACAAAGTGAAAGAAGATTCTATCTCTGTGCATTCTGAAAGTTCACCTGATCCATCATGGTTGCATGAAGATACTCATTTGTGGATGTGCAAGGTCACAGAGGAAGAGGAAAAACGTTTAAAGGCAAGAGAAGAAGGAACTTCGCCAGGAGATAGACCAATTGAAGACCCGGCCTATACACCGATGATCTTTCCAGATGAGGAATTTGAGCCTCATGGCTGGCCAGAAATCTTAGCCACCATGGACATTGCTGTCAATAAAGAACAATGGACACCTCATTGTGATGAGGAGGGTTATGATATCTCAGTGTTCATGTGTCAGCCCTTGCTAGAAGAATGTGAACCTAGTGATGTCATAGAAGAAGAAGAGAATAACGATGATCTAGATTCCATTGTGATGGATAGTTGCTTTAACTCAGAGAAGCACTATTTAGAAGATGTAGGCGTGTTTAACCAAAAAAAAGAAGAACCTCTCACAAGCATTAAAACGGTAAATTCAAAGGATGGAAGTGAGAGCAGTCAAAAGAAAAAGAAAAGAAAAGCAGTGAAACAAGAAGAGGAGGAATCATTGTTTGAAGTACCAAAAAACTTCAAGAAATATGAAGTTGACGACTGCAAAATTTTGGTACGAATGCCTAAGAGAGAGGCCATCATAGGAGAATCATATGATAATAAAGAAAAGACCAAGAAGATTGTAGTGACCATTGAAGAGAACGAAGAGAGATGCACATATAGAGGAGATGACCTAAGTGCAAGAGAAGAAATGGAGCTTGTAGCTCTCTTAAGGGAATATAGGGATGTGTTTGCGTGGCACTATAGAGACTTGAAAGGGGTAGATCCAAGAATTTTCTCTCATACTATCCCCATGATTGCCGATGCCAGGCCCACCAAACAGAAGCCCTACACATATAATGACACTTATGCAGCCAAGATAAAAGAAGAAACTGATAGGCTAGTTGAAGCTAGATTTATCTATGAGATTGAGCATACTGAATGGGTGTCCACCATTGTAGTGGTGTCCAAGAAGAACGGGAAGTTGCGAGTGTGTATTAACCTTAAAAACGTTAATGCCGCTACGATCAGAGATAGTTATCCACTTCCAATCATGGAGCACCTATTGGAGCGAGTTGCAGGCAAGGAAGTTTATAGCTTCCTTGATGGGTTTTCAGGTTACAATCAAGTAGCCATTGCCCCAGAAGATCAACACAAAATAGCTTTTGCCACAGAGTGGGGAATCTTTGCATTTCATGTGATGCCATTTGGGCTCACCAATGCACCTGCAACATTCCAAAGGCTCATGTGTCATGTCTTCAAAGAGTTCTTGCGGAAGAGCTTAGAAATGTATGTGGATGATTTATGTGCTCATTCCCAAGAAAGAAGATTTCACATCCCTGAGCTCAGACAAATCTTCAACAAGTGTAGAGAATATCGAGTGTGTCTGAACCCAGAAAAGTGTGTGTTCATGGTGCGTCAAGGTAAAATCTTAGGTCATATTGTTTCTAAGAATGGAATCTCAACAGATGAAGATAAGGTATGAGCCATAGCAGAGCTACCAAGGCCAAGGAATGTTAAGGAGGTACAAGCCTTTATGGGCCATTGTGGATATTACCGCAGGTTTATCCACATGTATGCCATCATAGCTAAACCTCTTTATGGTTTGTTGAAAAATTTTGAGTGGAACGACGAATGCGAGAATTCTTTCAATGAATTGAAGAAACGTTTGTGCACAGCACCAATACTGACCACTCTTGATTGGAATAAACCATTCCATGTCCATGTGGATGTATCCAATCACGCCATAGGATGTGTGCTAGCACAACCCACAGGTGAAGGAAACTTAGATTTACCCATAGCATATGCTAGTAGATAGCTCACCGCAGCTGAATGAAACTATACCACAACTGAGCAAGAGGGCTTAGGCATGGTATATGCTGTGAAGAAGTTTAGACACTATTTATTGGCCAACAAGTTCAAGTTTTTCACTGATCATCAAGCTTTGTTATATTTGGTCAATAAACCTTGCAATATTGGACGCTTAGTAAGATGGTTCCTCTTACTATTTGAATATGACTTTGAAGTTGTTGTCAGGAAAGGTAGAACCCACCTTCGGGCATATCACCTTTCTCGCATTACTTCAGGAGAGTCACCGCAAGGAGTGTCTGATGAACTACCTGATGCTTATCTGTTCAATTTGGAAGTTGTTCCCAAATGGTCAAATAAGTTGGTACCAGTCCTAACCTTTGGCCCTGCAAATAAGAATGTGAAAACATCACAAGAAGAAATTGTAAAATCACAAAAATATCACATATTGGCAAGAAGCATGTACAAACAAGATATTGAGGGTGTATTAGCTTGTTGTGTCGAGGATGATGAGCATAGTAGTTGGTTGCAGCAAGCTCATGAAGGATTGCTAGGAAATCACTATTCTAAACAACGAACATTGCAGAATCTGAAGCATTTAGGAGTGTATTGGCCTAGCATGGACAAAGAAATACATGAGTGGATTAAGAATTTTCCAAGGTGCAGAGAGAGACCCCCAGTGGAGCATGCGACCCTCTATCAAGTGTCATTAATTCCATATTGGAGTGCTCCATTGGTAGAGTTTATGAGGTCGGGAAGATTACCCAAGGAGGCTAGTCTAGCAAGAAGACGAAGCATGGAGCAAGAAGCTCAAGGCTATGCCTTAGTAGGAGAAAACCTATACCGAAGAGGCAAAGATGGTTACTTAAGACTGTGCGTTCATGAATCAGACTATTTAAAGGTCTTAGAGATTGCACATAGTGGTGTTGCAGGTGGGCATTTTGGTCTTGACCGAGTGATCAAGACCATTCTATTCTCAGGACTTTGGTGGCCCACTCTCCATATGGATGCACATACCTATGTGAAGAAATGTGACACATCCCAACGTGCACAATATCCAGTTAGAAAAGATGAGATGCCTTTGAGGCCAATGATGAGAGGACGTGCATTCTCGAAATGGGGTATAGACTTTGTAGGTCCTATTAATCCCCTAGCTAGAAACTCCCATGCAGAGTACATTATTGTAGCCACTGATTACCTGACCAAGTGGGTAGAAGTAAAAGCCACAACAAAGAATGATGCTCAAACAACGACTAAGTTCTTATTAGAGAATGTGTTCACAAGATATGGACTACCAATAGAGTTAGTAAGCGATAGAGGCACACACTTCTTAAATGAAGTCATTGAAAATCTTCTCCAAGAATTCTTGGTGATACATAAGAGCTCTGCCCCTTATCACCCACAAGCTAACGGACAAGCCGAGAGCACCAATAAGATCCTCTGTAACGTATTGACAAAGCTGGTAAATAATAAACGCTCTGATTGGGACAAACAACTTCATCATGTTGTTTGGGCTTATCGAGTTTCTTACAAAACGGTACTCAACGCCACCCCATTTTAGATGGTCTTCGGACAGAATGATGTTCTACCATTGGACTTCCTCATCCCAGCATTAAAAGTAGCACAAGAGCATGAGTGGAATGGACATGAGTTGTCCTCTAGGATCTTTGATCTAGAACGCTTAGTTGAGACGAGGCTACGAGCGGCAGTAGGCATCTATGCTGCAAAGAAAAGGCAAAAGGCATACTTTGATGCACACATCAAAGATAAAGGAAGAGGGAGACCTAGTGCTAGTTTATACGCTAAAGCAACATGCCCGTAAGTTGGAGAAAAGAGGATATGGACCCATGATCATTAATAGAATTTCCACTAGCGGTGCTGTTCAATTGGCTACTTTAGAAGGTGACATCTTGCCAAACTATATCAGTGGTTGTCGAGTCAAGTTATATCAAGAACCTCTTACAGAGGACATGCTAATGAGACTCAACACTGCTAAGAAACGAAAAGAAGAAGAGATGAAAGTCAGAGAAGAAGCACAAGAAGAGGCCAGAGAGTGTATTAGGCGAAATAAGTTAAGGCGATTAGGCCTAGATGTCAACTCAAAAGCTCCAAAATATCACATGGATATGTGCCGAAAATCGGGCATAACTACTTCTCAAGTCATTGACCGACGTCCCTTTGTGACCATAGAGATAGGACAAGGAAAGGTTGCAAGGACTGTGAACGCATTGATTGACTCAGGTGCAGCAAGTAGTGCAGTTAGACTTTCCTACTGCCAAGACTTGCAGTTGAACATCAATACCATAGAAGCTTATCTCATAGGATTGGGAGGTGTGGAAACCCCTTATTTGGGCGAGGTGGAACTTCCCATCTACCTTCAAGATGTTCCAATGAAAGTCAAAGCGCTAGTGTGTCAAGATGAGAACCTCACAGAACCACTTGTCTTGGGTCAAGATTGGATCTATGACCATGCAGTTAACTTAAACCTAAGAAGTCAAATTCTTCAAGTTTGGGTACATGAACAATGCATTACATTAGAATTAGAGAACTACATGCTCCTAGATCATGGCACCACACACTCTCTTAATTCTTCTAAGACTAATCATATGGAAGAAGATGTTGTATGTGTCAAAAGCTCTATGATGCAGAAGAAGTCAATCGTGGAAGAACAGGTTCGAAGGCGGGTGGATCTTTCCTCTTCTCCAAAGAATCAAGTAGCCACAGTAGTGAGTCCACCACACAGGCAAACACAACCGTTCACGACAACTGCTACATCAAATAGAAAGACACCTCCTTTACTTGTCAATCTGCATACGTGAGGACCGGTATGAAGACCACGAGCAAGTGAAGGCACAAGTGCGTGAGTGAAAGCACACAAACATGCACACACATACACACGCACGTGCACAAGGTAAGATCAAAGAGAGGAACAATGGAAAGCTTGATTCCAAAAGAGTTCTCTCACAAAAGCTCTATTCTCTAACAAGCTACCCCCAAAAATGAGCTCTCTAGCTCTTTTTATAGTTTTTGTACTAGTTTTGGCCCTGTCCAGACCTAGTGACCGGCCTAGTTAAAAATTAGGTTCTAGGGCTTATTTGAGGGCTCAAACAAAGTCTAAAAATTATGAAAATTGGTAGGATGATATTTCTAATACTCCTCAAGCTCAAGGACTCCTCGGCTTGAACAAAATGGAGTTACAAAAATAGAAAATGGTATTTACAATGGTTTTTGGTGATGAAAATCACTATTTTTTTAGGGGATTCTTCTGAAAATTTGACATGTACTTCTTGGAGCTCCCTACTTGCTCCTTCTTCTTGTGGGTGTCCACCTTTCTGATGTGCTTCCATGCTTGTGCTTGACCTTGAGTTCCAACACTCCCCCCCCTCTCGAGTTTGTCGTCCCTGACAGACCCTTGTTGTAATGGTTGTTCTAGGTTGCTTTGAGAAGGAGTGTCCATTCGGATGAACCATAGCCGTCTCTCTTCCAAATGTGGCAAGATTGGTTGTCTGGTTCTTCATTTGTCACTGCGAGTCTTTGCAAGTTGTAATCCCTTGGTAGGTGCTTCTGCCTTGGATTCCAGCATGCCTGTGTCGTTATGACTCTCCATTGATGACCTCAGATCGTCCAAAGATGATGTTCATAGTAGTCATGCCAAGTACGTATAACCCATAATGGATGATGGGTAAGTGTGTTTGTGCATCGGTTGAGGAAAATATGTGCCTTGTGTACGGCCTTGTAATGTAGCCCTATACATGCTTACTTGGAAAATGCATTGGAAGAAGTATGGTGCAAAAATTGAGGTCTTGAGCTAAGTGCTCAAGGGTATGCCGAAGAAGAGGTTTCCTAATCTATCATGGTTATGGTGTTTCTAGAGTAAGGATACTTACCATGGTGAAGGGTCGATCGATGTTTATCTCTTCATGTTGTGCTCCTGACATTTGTGATGGACATTGTTGATGAATGTCCGTGTTGAGGATCCACTGATGAAACTCTTTGAGTGCCTGGCCCTGTCTGTTCCCTTCAAGGAAACATTTGCCAAATACCGAGAATTGAATTTCTTTATATTCCTTGACAAATGACATTGGGTAACTACACCAAGCTTGGTTTCGCATGTGTGAAATTGATAATCAACAAACCCTCATCTAACCTTAGGCTATGGAAGACCCTAAGTTAGATACGTGTGTGAAAAGATCACATACTTAAAAAATAGCAAAGAATGCTAACAAGTTTGTTGCCGGAAGTCCTCAAACTCATGTGAACACACCTTCTCAAACACCTCATCCAAATATGCATAAAGCATATACGTACTGTTTCTCTTGTACCTATGCCGAATAGGACTCCTCCTTATATGAATGCTACTACCTCCATAAAATTCAAGTAGTACATGTGTGCATAAAGATAATATGTACCTGAATACTTAACATAAGATGTAAATCTTATGTTAACCACCATCCAATGTCTTTGAAGTAGCCCGACATCTTCTTGTAGAAGACAATCTTCAACTACAACGAGACGGCCGATCCTCACCATCAAGCTGCTAATGACCAAGTCTTCTTGCCATGAACAAGAGATAACCTACTCTCCATGAGCTAGAGTGTGAGCATACCCTTCATCTTCTCCAAGAAGAATCATTAAGAAGAACTCCATACCCTTCATCTTTGAGAGAGATTTTTTGGTGTGCGAGCTCTTATTTTCAGAGCTTGAAGGCATTATCCATGTATGATTGTTGTGGTAGCTCCTCCATATGAGAATAGAACATAATCTTGTCATGTGTTTGGCATGTGAGATGACATTGTGGTATACTCCTTTTGAGGTTTATGTCATCATAAGTTCGATCATGGATGTATAGTGGCATTGTGGTTTATATCTTGCTTATGCCACTTGGTTATGGATTTACTTGTCGGTTGCACATATTTTATGAGAGTTGATTGGATCTTGGTTAGTACTTGTATCTTTTGTTTTTTTTTTTCTTTTACAGGGACATGATCTATATTGGAGCCTCAGTTGCACACTCATTTGTCACCTTGATGGCTATTCTATTAGCATATGTTCATTGATTTGATATTATGATGCTGATTCCCACATGATTATTTTGCTTCTAGAGTCCATTTTACAGAGAAGATGCTGTCAAAATTTCGATAGCTTTTATGCTAGAAGAGAACTCTAGTGGATCTTGAAGCTTGTGTGATAGCTTTGGATCATTGTTTATCTCCATTTACTTGGACTTGGTCACAGGTTGTTTGTGACAGGTTAGGTTGGAATATCTTGCAGGATTCATTCTTGAGTGGGAGGTGTATTGCCATTGTATTTGCATGTATTGCCATTAGTTTTTGGCATTTATATTTGCCATTATCTTTGGTTGGATCAATGATAGGTGTGACAGGTTATTCATTGTTCTTTTGATATTGGTTACCTTGTTTGATTGCTCAGTTTATAGGGGATAGTCTATCAAATTTTTTCCAAGATTATTTCATATCTACTTAGTCACTTTGGAGACTTGGTGAGCAGGCTTATGCTCATGGTTTTATGTGCATGCTAGATGCATGGTTATGTGACATGTGGCTCACATGGTTTCTTCTCTAGTGATATATTTATGATGTGAGTTATGCATATGGATATGCAGGTGTGATCCTACTGAGGATAGAGTATAGTTTATAGTCTCATGTTATATTTCTAGTCCCTTGGATTGCCAGCTGTTAGAACATCAAGCTTACACTATGCTTGAGGTGGATTTGATCTACATCAAAGGCTATCGCGCCGAAAGAATATCCGTTGGAGAGTTCTTTTTCATATGCTCATTTATTGTATTTTTTGAGAATATTTTGATGGCTCATTTACCATTGTAAAAGCCTTGAGCTTGACACATGTAAAGGTAGAAATATAGAGCCAAAATCCCACGAAATTTTGGTGGTTGAAGTTGCATTCAATCAAGAAATCAATCACCTAAAAGTAGATCAATCAAGATCTTCACTTTTCCTAGATTGTAGGGAAGTGAATTGATTCCCTCCAACAACCATTCCCACCTTCATTTGAATTCAAATTCAAGTTGAAAAGTCGTGGAACACTCCTAGAGGCTATATAAGGAGTTGAAATCACTTGTATTATACATGGAAGCCATATACATACACTTGTGACCATCATTGTCTTGCTCCTTCAATTTTCTGCATCATCTTCTTCGCCAACAGTAATCGTGCAGAGGCTGCTGCTCTCTCCTCAGAGCTTCAAATTGAGTGCAAGAGGAATCATTGGAAAGGTATTAGTGTATAGTTTATGCTTGTAAATTTTCAAAGCATGTAGTTCAGCAGATTTGGAGAAATCTTAGTTTTTCTGCCTCTGGGTCAATCTCTACGTATTCTTGAAAAATAGGAAGTACCACCGGTGAATGTCGCATTCATTCTTATAGCATATTTTGCTTATTCCTTATATTTTTGTGCATTCCATACACTCAACCCTATGTGTATCACTCCCATAAAAGGATTTTTTCTAATTGTAATCACGCTGGTCGCTATGGGCATTTGAAGTTCATTGTCTCTTCCATAGATAGTAAGTTTTTTGAGCTAGTCGACCCGCGAACCTATCTGTTTTGTATCGACTCATTCTCCTTGATGCTCCAAAGTACATAGTGCATTTCTTTGCACTTATAGCATGCCTATAAGGTCTATTTGAGTCTCCATAAGCTCAAGGGCTGGTCTTGTGCCGGTTGGCTTGACCAAACTTCGTCGCTTCGAAACGCACTTTTCTACCTTCGACAAGCTTCTCCAAGTTTCTTTCAATGGTATCAAAGCTAGTTCAAGATGGGTGACGGCTTTCCCTCAATGATCGAGAAGCTTGATCAACACAACTACACGGCTTGGCAAATCAGAATGGAGGCCTATTTGCAAGGCAGAAATCTTTATGGAATTGTAGCAGGTGATGAAGCTATGCCTATTCCAAGATCCAAAGGAGGACCTACACAAGAGGAGACAGATTAGCTCACACTTTGGTGCGCAAGGGATGCTCAAGAAAGGTGTACATACTAAACTCTATCTCTGACTTTCTATTAACACATATTAGAGGATGCAAGACATCTCAAGAGACTTGGGATGCCCTGGAGACTTTCTTTTCTGGTAGTACCAAAGCAAGAAAGAATCATCTTTGGAACGAGTTCAACCAAATGAAGAAGACACCTAAACAAACCATCACAGAGTTTGTTACCAAAGTCAAGGAGGTTGCGGATCAGTTAGCATCCATTGGAGAGCTGATTGAAGAAGAGGTCATCATGAGGCAAATTCTCAACGGCATTCGAAGTGATAAGCAATGGCAATCCTTCACGACGGCTTACGATCTCATCATGGATGTGCAAACTCCAGACTTCAACATCTTTCTTGGACAACTCTTCAATCAAGAAGCCAACAATAGCATAAAGGAAGGTAACTCTTATCATGGTAATTCAACTAGTGCTCTATATGCAGATAAAAAGGATAAGAAGCAGAAAGGCAAGAAGAAGGAAGAAGACGAAGAAGAGACTTCCCAAGCCAACTTCGCAAGCAAGAGCAAGTGGAAAGGGAAGAAGAAAGGACCAAAGCAAGACAAAGCCAAAGGTCAGAATGTTCAACCTTGTGCCATATGCGATAAGACCAACCACACCACTCAGAGTTGCTGGTTCAATGGGAAGACCCAGAAAGGAAGTGGAAGAAGGTAAAGAAGATGATCATTTGTTCTACATAGATTCAGGATGCTCGAATCATGTTGCAGGCAACATTGCTCTTCTATCTGACTTGGAAAGTCCAAAGCATAGACATGAAGTGCAAACAGGGGATGACACGAAGCACAATGTGGAGAAGATTGGTAATGTCAAAGCTTCCAATGGCAGGACAAACATTCTGAGTAAGGTTCTCTATGTACCCACTATCACTAAAAACCTAATAAGTGTAGGCCAAATAGTTGAAAAAGGCTTGCAAGTTATGTTCACCCAACATGGAGCTTTTGTGGAAGATCCATGTCAAGGCTTCAAGAAGATAGCCCGAGGTGAGAAGCATGGTAGGCTCTTTACTTTTGAAGTAGGAGATACCAGGAACATAGCTCTATTCAACTTTGGGTCTCAAACCCTAAATGAGCTTGAAGTGTGGCATAAGAGACTTGCTCATGTGAATGAAAGAACCTTGAAGTATATATGCAGGGATCAAAGTGTTCTAGGACTGCCGAACATATCAAAGCAACACATGATCAACAGGTGTGATGCATGTCAGATTGGGAAGGCACAAAGACAACCATTCAACCACAAAGGCTACATCCACAACAACTTATTAGACTTAGTACATACAGATGTATGGGGACCAAGTCAAGAACCTTCATTGGTAGGATCAAGGTATTATGTCTCATTTATTGACGACCATAGTAGATGGACTATTCTATACTTTATCAAGAGTAAGAATGAAGTATTTGATTACTTCAAGAAGTATCTTGCACATGTGGAGAATCATACAGGTAGATCACTAAAGAAGCTCAGATCTGATGGAGGGGGAGAATACTTCTCCAAAGAGTTTGATGAGTTCTTGCAGGACAAAGGTATCAAAAGGGAAGTGACTACTAGGTACTCTCCTCAACTAAATGGAATTGCAGAGAGGAGAAACAAGACATTGGTTGGATCAGCCCGAGCAATGCTTGAAGAGAAGAAGTTGCCATAGGCAGTGTTTATTGGATATGATTCAACTCAGATGGGTTACAGGTTCTTCAATCCTTCAACCAAGCAATTCACTACAAGTAGAGATGTTGTGTTTGAAGAACACAGGTCTTGGTATGATGAAGACAAACAAAAGGTAACACTACCATATGATCTTGATTATGACTCTCATCAATTAGGAAGCAAGCATGATACACAGGTCCAGGATCCAAGAAGTGATACAGACGATGACCAAGATGAAAGAGAAAGGGATTACAAGCTATGGAAGTCAAGAGGCAAAGCAAAGATGCAAGAGGTTGGAGAATGCTCCAAACAAGCACCTAAAAGATCAGCAAGAGAGAAGAAACAACTAGAAAGGTATGGATATGATTCCACATTTGTTACAAAGCATTCAATCTACTTGGCAAAAGACTCTATTTCAGAGGAACCCTCAACCTATGAAGAGGCAAAGGAAAACCCTAATTGGGAAAAGGCCATGAACGAAGAGATAGATGGATTGAAGGAGATGGACACTTGGGATTTGATTCCAATGTCGTCGAATCAAAAGGTAATTGGTTGCAGATGGGTATATAAAGTTAAAAGAAATTCAGATGGATCAGTTTGCAGGTACAAGGCAAGATTAGTTGCCAAAGGATGCTCACAAACTCATGGTATAGACTATGAGGAAACATTCTCACCAGTTGCAAAGATGACTACAATCAGGACATTGATAAGTGTAGCTGCTGCAAGGAATTGGAGACTCCTCCAACTTGATGTGAAAAATGCATTCTTAAATGGTTGGATAAGTGAAGAGGTATACATGTCACAACCACCAAGTTTTGAAAACCCTAATCATCCATTTATGTTTGCAGACTTAAGAAAGCATTGTATGGATTGAAACAAGCTCTAAGAGCTTGGAATTACAAGTTGGTTACATATCTTCAAGAGCAAGGGTTCAAAGCTAGCAGCTGAGATCCTTCTCTATTCATCAAAAGAGATCACAATGAGGTTATCTATCTATGTGTATATGTAGATGATATTATTGTGACAGGTGATGATCTAAATGGCATTCAAAGGATCAAGAGACACATGCAAGAGGAGTTCAAAATCAGTGACCTAGGTGAGCTCACATATTTCCTAGGTATGCAGGTGATATACATAGATGAAGGAATGTATTTGACTCAAAGAAGATACATTCAGGATCTTCTTCTCAAGTTCAAAATGGAGAACACTGAACCTGCACGTACACCTTTGGAGATGAATCATAAACTTAGTGTTTATGAAGGTGAGAAAATTGAAGACATTAAAGAGTATCAAAGCTTGGTAGGTAGCTTGATATATGCTACTCACACAAGGGCAGACATCTCATATAGTGTGGGAGTGCTTAGTCAGTTCATGCACTCACCGAGAAGACCACACATGGATGCGGCTAAGAGAGTACTGAAGTATCTCAAAGGTACAATCAACGAAGGTATATTCTATCCTTACTCTTCCGATTTGGATATCAAAATCTACTCAGATACAGATTGGGCAGGAGCTAAGGATGATAGAAAAAGTACATCTTGTTACTTAGCATTTGCAGGTTTGAAGCTAGTGTCATGGAGTTCCAAGAAGCAACCAACAGTTGCTTTATCTTCAACTGAATCAGAGTACAGAGGCTTGACCATAGCAACTCAAGAGGCAATATGGTTAAAAGCATTATATACAGATTTGGGACTTGTGAGTTCCGAACCACACATATTTGGAGATAATGTAAGTTCCATGCATCTAGCAGCAAATCCTATTTTTAATGCGAGAACCAAGCACATAGAAGTCCATTACCACTTCATCAGGGAGAAGCTCATGGCAAAGAAGATTGACATTTCTTTTGTTCCGACTGAAAAGCAAGTAGCAGATATGATGACGAAGGCACTTGATGGAATAAAGCTTTGTAGATTCAAAGCTATGGCAGGTATTCAACCTATAAGAGAATGAAGACTCAAGCATACTTTAGCTTGAGGGGGAGCTGTTGGAACATCAAGCTTACACTATGCTTGAGGTGGATTTGATCTACATCAAAGGCTATCACGTCGAAAGAATATCCGTTGGAGAGTTCTTTTTCATATGCTCATTTATTGTATTTTTTGAGAATATTTTGATGGCTCATTTACCATTGTAAAAGCCTTGAGCTTGACACATGTAAAGTTAGAAATATAGAGCCAAAATCCCACGAAATTTTGGTGTTGAAGTTGCATTCAATCAAGCAATCAATCACCTAAAAGTAGATCAATCAAGATCTTCACTTTTCCTAGATTATAGGGAAGTGAATTGATTCCATCCAACAACCATTCCCACCTTCATTTGAATTCAAATTCAAGTTGTAAAAGTCGTGGAACACTCCTAGAGGCTATATAAGGAGTTGAAATCACTTGTATTATACATGAAAGCAATATACATACACTTGTGACCATCATTGTCTTGCTCCTTCAATTTTCTGCATCATCTTCTTCGCCAACAGCAATCTTGCAGAGGCTTCTGCTCTCATCTCAGAGCTCCAAATTGAGTGTAAGAGGACTCATTGGAAAGGTATTAGTGTCTAGTTTATGCGTGTAAATTTTCAAAGCATTTGGTTCAGCAGATTTGGAGAAATCTCAGTTTTTCTGCCTCAGGGTCAATCTCTACGTATTCCTGAAAAATAGGAAGTACCACCGGTGAATGTCGCATTCATTCCTATAGCATATTTTGCTTATTCCTTATATTTTTGTGCATTCCATACACTCAACACTATGTGTATCACTCCCATAAAAGGATTTTTTCTAATTGTAATCACGCTGGTCGCTATGGGCATTTGAAGTTCATTGTCTCTTCCATAGATAGTAAGTTTTTTGAGCTAGTCGACCCGCGAACCTATCTGTTTTGTATCGACTCATTCTCCTTGATGCTCCAAAGTACATAGTGCATTTCTTTGCACTTATAGCATGCCTATAAGGTCTATTTAAGTCTCCTTAAGCTCAAGGGCTGGTCTTGTGCCGGTTGGCTTGACCAAGCTTCGTCGCTTCGAAACGCACTTTTCTACCTTCGACAAGCTTCTCCAAGTTTCTTTCAGCCAGCATGGTGTCTTCTCGGTTTGATGGCACTGACTTTCTGAGATGGAAAGCTCAGATGTGGCATACATTGGTTCGTGCAGGGTTACACATGTATGTGCATAGAGATGCACAGAGGCCTCGTGATATGCTCGACCATGTATGGATGGATATGGATGCATTGGCAAGCTCCACTATTAGGTTACAACTTGTGGATTCTATATATGAGTCTGTTATGTATGAGGACATGAGTAGTGCATTATGGCAGAGACTACATGATATGTATGCAAGTCCATCTACTTGCTCTTTCTTCTTGTGTGCTCCACTCCTTGATGTCTGAAAAATTTAGATGGCCTACTTGCCAGATCTTCTTTGGCTACAGTGTCTGCTTGTGCTATCTCTTCGTTCCGACCCTCTTTGTCTTGTGGCTCCTTCGGTTCCCTGACTGCTGCCAACACCCCCCCCCCACTCTCGCGTATGTCGCCCCTGACAGACCCTTGTCTCGATGCTCGTTGAACGTAATATTGGACAACGTCGGAAGCGAGGTGATGTTCTTCTAATCTGAGCCCTCGTATGGTTCTCTCCACAACGAATAAGTGGAGGAGATGTGAGGGCCTGGGTACAAATATTTCTGAGTGATATTCCCAGAATCCCGTTATGAACATCTCCTCGAATGTCTGTTTAAAACAAGCTGGGAGGTACTTTATCTGGCATGCCAAGCATATATTACCTCTATGGATGGGTGCTCATGTCGTATACCAGATCTTGGTTTCCTGTAAGAAATCCGACACCTGAGAAGTGGGGGTCTTTAATATTCTTGAACGTCCTGAAGGTGATTAGCATTAGTTCAAAGATTTTCATACACATTTGTGCCATCACATCGGGGGTATTCCGTAATCGAGTGCTCTAGTGTCTGATGGTAGAAATCATGTAATTTACAGTGGGAGGGCCTTGTGGCGGTGCTAGATAAACATAACTTAACCACTTTGCACAACCCTTGACGTTCTTGACAGCAATTGTAAACTCTGGCCAAGTGCGCCGGCGGAATACTGGAACATAACAAGGATTGTATTTAATAAAAAGGGGCATGTTAGTCCAGGTACGAACCATTTTCGGGTAGGTTTCAAGAAGACGGATTCTCCAGGTTGGTTGATGAATGGAGCCTTTCTTCGCACTTTTTGGGATATCCTCTGGCCCAAATTGTGTGGCAAAAGTTGGAGGTTTGCCACAACTGCGTTTAATCTCTGCATTGTAATCCGCAAGAAGCACACAATATGGCACATATTGATCATCATTGGTGCCGATCCATCTATGATGAGACATGCGTTGAAAGTATTCAGACTTGATGATGGTGTCTTCTAACTTTGCCATAGATTGGATTTGAATGGCCACTCTATCTTCATGGGTTGTTGCTGTCTTCTCTAGTGTTTGGAGTCATTCAGGTACTTCAACTTCCAATGTGTCCATTCCTTCTGAGGTCTGTGCACCACCTGGCATCGGCATAGGAACGTATGGTTCCTCATAGGTTTCATCCACCTCAATGGGTACTAAATCCTCCGGTTCGGGTTCTACAACTAGGGAGGGCTGCCTTTCATATTCTAATAACTTTTTCTGGAGTTCAGCCACTTGCTCTGTCAATGCCTTTACTTCCTCTGAAGTCGAGGCCGTTTCTATTACCTTGGTTGGAGCCTCCTTTTCCCTGAGCTGGCTACATAGCTCATCTCGTTCCCTTTCCAAATCATCATGTGCGTCTAATAAATCCGCATAACTTTCCAAGATGGTTTTCATTGTTTCTGTGGGAACCGCTTTGAACTGTTCTGGATCGATCTCATGGGGGGACCCTTCCATGGCTGCTTCCAGGTTTTCTTCATTTTGTTTCTGCAACCGTTTATTTTCTTCAAGTGCTGTAGCCATATGCTTGCGAAGTAGAGTTAAATTACGCCGGACTCTCAGGTTATCTGTTTGGTACACCTCCAGCAAGGCTTCAAGTTGTTTGACACCAGGTTCTACTGATGGTTGGGGTGTCTCCAGGAGTGTTTGATGGGCTTGCTCGAGAGTGGTGTGGCGTTGGTTGAGTTCCGCATTTTCTTCTTCTAGCCTTATGAGTCGTGTTTGTAGTTGCTGATGGTTTGTTGTCAGCTGATGATGGCGGCCTTCTAGTTCCCTGTACTCCCGCTGAAGTTGATATACGCATTGATGTAATGACAGGAATATACTATTTACATTAAGAGATGCAGTTAAAGATGAAGATGGAGGGGGAATGGGGAAGGGGAAGGGAGTTGTGAATGCGGTGGAGTCAAGTGGTGAAGTAGGTGGAGGGGGTATGGGAGATTGAGGTTGTGTGGGGGGTGGGGGTGGTACTGTGGCGGGTGATGTTTCCCTTGTGTCAAATGTGTGTGTGACTGTAACGATGGGGACAGTGGGTGGGGTGGAAGTGATATTTGTGAAGAGTGTCGTGAAGGTGGGCATGGAAACTCCTCCAAATTGGATACCGGGAGAGAGAGGAATTCCCATGACAACTGTGGTAGTGGTAGAAAAGGGCGTGGTCGTGTCGGTTGGTGAGGTGAATTGTGTAGCGAGAGGTGAGGTGGGTGGGGAGAGTGGTTCCTCCTGATGTTCTTCTATTTGCGTGTTGCCTTCCGGTTCTGATACATTGATGTGTATTTGTTTTCCAGATCGCCTAGGGCGGGCAGGCATACGTTTCTCAAATCGATTAATGTATGTCATGGCCTCATGTATGGCCTCATCCAAGCCGACTGCCTCTGTGTGCAGGTTCATGGATTCGATAAACATATCGTCCACACCTTCCTCAGCCAATAGTTGGCTCATGAGCACCTTGCCTGATTCAAGTGACATTTTTTGTTGTTCCTGAACTCGCTTCATGGTTTGGTACAATCTTTTTATTTGTGCCGAATATGCTAGGGCACTTGCTAGCTCTGAGAGTTCATCATATTCTTGATATTGTTCTTCGTCAGCTTCTTCTTCTTCTCCTCCTGCCTCTTGTTCATCTCCTTCGACTTCTATGACGACTGGTTGTGTCGGGGCTGGTGTTGTTGTGGTGGGGTGTGGTTCCTAGGCCTAGTCTGCTTCTGTTTCAAGATTAGATTCGTAGATCAGCCTGGCAACTTCTTCATCCGTGAGGTCATTGAGAGTAAATCCCTGTGGAAATTCCAAGTCTGATGGAATGGGGGGAAACACCAAGTTGGGTCCTTCTGTACTTGGTCTGGGAAGACGAATGGTGAATGGCCGAACACGCCTAGTTTGAGGAGGAGTCACCTCAGGTGTGGTAGTGGCTCCCCTTGGTTGAGCACATGGTAATTGGACGCCCCCTCTCATCTTCTTCAATGGAGGACCCGCTGTTGATAGTCACCTTTGGAATTCTTGGGCCCTAGACCACACTAGTGCTCTTTGAATGGGCACGTCATATGCTAGGCACCTGTAAATTATTCTTGTTAGGACACAACAGCCATGAAGTACATTTTTCTGCTTCTTATTCCAGCGTTGATGGGCTAGGTGTATCTGATCGATGACCCAGCGCGGTATGTTGAGGGTGAGGTTCTCTGTTTCTGCCAAGTATAAGCTGAACCATATTTTCTTAGGGGGCATAGTGAATCGTTCTTGTGCGGGAAAAGAAAAATGTTGCATAACAGTTCGTAAGTGGAGAGCAATGGTAGGCGTCATTGCCACCATGTCCTTCAATTTATTGAGATCCTTATGCTTCATCCTACCCAGAACCATTGTTTCTTTCTCGGTGGGAATGTGCATACCTTGCATGTTCAATGCCTCCCGTACCAGGTTGAGGGTCAGTTTGAATCTCTTGAGTTCGTGTCCTGGCAACAATGATGGTAGTACAAAAGTACTATCGCCTCCCTTGACCCTGCTAGGAGTTATGGTACTTATGAAATAGGAGCAGCATAGAAAATCAGGTTTAGGCAAGTGTGCTCTGAAATATCTATCCAAGCCTGCCTTGGTCCAAACTGATCGCATTACCTCTGCATTCTGATAGTTCTCGAATTCCCGAGTGAAAAAGTGGTAGCGTCCCCATTTGCCATTAAATTCAATTTCTGCTTCCCAGAAGTAGGTGCCGTCACCCAATGGCCCTGCTACATCACTGAACCAATGAGCATGTTTCCCCACTTGAGAAGTGTGTCCCTGAGGAGAATCCTGGATAGGAAGGACATGCACCGCTTGAAGTTCTTGAGGCCTTTCGGTGAGTGGCGGTTCCAGAAGAATAGTTTCAATGTCCACAATCTGTGCGCTGGACCCTGCCTGGGAACTGGTGCCTCCAGCTTCTGCCATCGTTATTGCTTGCTAGCTGGTTCTGTCGAGAATATAGAAACATGTGTTAACATTGTAAAGGACAAGTTAGAACCGTTTTTGTCCCCATTACAACATTATCATGAGGTCCAGGAGAGATTAGTAGGTTAATAAGTGCTCGGTGCTTGTGTGTGTATTTAGGAATTGGTTGGACCTAAGAACTAAGTGGAATGATGTAGTGTGAGAGTGACGTAGTTAGTAGGTGGGCATGGATTTACAACTGGGGTCCGGGGGTTTATTACAAGTTTTAGGTTGCCAAAGGCAGTGGATGGGCTTTGATCTTGATTTTGTGGAGACTCTGAAGAGTTTGATAGGGGTATCTGCTTGAAGATGAGGCTTTTTAGGGACCCATTTACAAGTGATTCTACTAGTGCTCATGGAAGAATATGTGTCCGTGCGTGAGGTGTAAGACTGGGCCTCAGATGTTCGAATGAGTGAAACATGTTGTACTGGTTGCGGCCGTGGTGTAGCTATTTGAGCCCGCAAGCAAGCCTTAGGCACCCAGATTTGTCGTGATTGTGGGCTGGCCTTCATTGACTTCTTGGGTACCCAAATAGACTTCACTTTTGCAGAAGAATTAATGAAGGACTTCTTATTAGTGTCGTGTTGTTGACTACTAATAAGAGGTTTTGGGCGTGGGGTTGGCCTGGTCTGAACAGGGAATTTGCCTTTTCGCCTCCATACTTGTTTCCATGGATGAAACAATCTGCTTTGCTCCTTTTTTTGGCATCCAGTATCGGTAGTGTTCTGCTTCTTCTGTATTTGATATGCCATTGGTTCTTGCAACCTTCTGGTCTTTGGAAAAGAAGGGAGTTCCGTCCTCTCCCTGGCTCCGTTGTTGAGACAAGCCTCTTTCTGCATCATACAGTGTTGGATAAAAATAGCATTGTCAACTTCAGGTGCGCCCTTGGAAGGACCAGGAGTTTGTGCCTAGCTCCTTGAGTGCCTCATTTTCCAATTCAACTGTAATTCGGCTATGATCTACCCATACCTGAAGAAGTCCACTTCTTAGGTTGAGGTTGACTGCATGATCATAGATCCAGTCCTGACCCAAGACAAGAGGCTCAGTGAGGTCCTCATCTTGACACACTAGTACTTTGACTATCATCACTTCGGCTTGAATGGAGATGGGAAGATCCACCTCGCCCATGCAAGGGGTTTCCACACCTCCCAATCCTATGAGATATGCTTCTATAGGATCGACAGTTAATTTTAATTCTTGACAGTAAGATAACTTGACAACACTAGTGGATGCACCTAAGTCAATCAAAGCTCTTACAGTCTTTGCACCTTTTCCTTGTCCTATATCTAAGGTTATAAAAGGATGTCGATCAATTATCCTATGAGAGCTGATACCTGAAACTTCACACATAGCCACATGATATCCTTGGTCTGCATATGCATCTGGCGTAGGTTGCTCTCTACCTTGTCTTCTTAATTTCATTCTCCGTATGCGCTCTAAGGCTTCTGCTTGAGCTTCTTCTCGAATCTGCTTTTCTTCTTCTTTGCGTTTCTTAGCAGTGTTGAGTCGACTTAGCATTTCCTCTGTGAGTGGTTCCTGATACAACTTGACCCTGCATCCACTAATGTACCTTGGAAGAACATCACCTTCTAAGGTGGCCAGCTGTACTGCTCCACTCGTTGAGATCCTATTAATTATCATGGGTCCGTAACCTCTTTTCTCTAGTTTCCTTGCATGTTGTTTCAAAGTGTAGACTAGTACCACATCTCCTGCTTTCAAGCCTTTATCCTTAATATGGGCATCAAAATATGCCTTCTGTCGTTTCTTAGCTGCATATATCCCTGCTGCCGCCCTCAATCTTGTTTCTCCTAATCGTTCAAGGTCAAAAAGTCTAGAGGAGAGTTCATGGCCCGTCCATTCATGCTCTTGTGCTACTTTCAGTGTAGGTATTAAGAAGTCCAATGGTAGCACTGCATTTTGGCCAAATACCATCTGAAAGGGGGTGGCTTGGAGTACCGTTTTGTAGGCGACTCGGTATGCCCAAACAGCATGGTGTAGCTGTTTGTCCCAATCAGAGCGTTTATTGTTCACTAATTTCATCAGTACATTGCATAAGATCTTGTTGGTGCTCTCAACCTGGCCATTTGCTTGAGGGTGATAGGGGGCAGACTTCTTATGTACTACCAAGAATTCTTGGAGCAGATTTTCAATAACTTCATTCAAGAAGTGAGTGCCTCTATCACTAACTAGCTCTATAGGTAGCCCGTATCTAGTGAACACATTCTCAAATAAAAACTTAGCTGTTGTTTGAGCATCGTTCTTCGTTGTGGCTTTTACCTCTACCCACTTTGTTAGATAGTCTGTCGCAACAATGATATATTCTTCATGGGAACCCTTAGCTGGGGGATTAATAGGACCTACGAAGTCTATTCCCCACTTAGAGAATGCACGTCCACCCATCATAGGTTTCAGTGGCATCTCATCTTTACGTATAGGATATTGAGTTCTCTGACAGACATCACATCGTTTCACATAGGTATGTGCATCCATGTGAAGGGTCGGCCACCAGAAGCCCGCAAATAGTATTGCCTTGATCACCCGATCTGGTCCAAAGTGTCCTCCTGCTACACCTTGGTGAGCAGTGTCCAAGATCTTGAGATATTCACTCTCATGGACACATAGTCTTAGGTAACCGTCTTTACCACGTTTGTATAGATTATCACCAATGAGTGAGTAATCCTGGGCTTCTTGTTCTAAACTCCTTTTCCTAGCCAGAGTCATGTCTGGAGGGAATGTTTTCGTCCTCAGAAAGGATACTAGTGGTTCACTCCAATCCGACACTATGGACACTTGATAAAGAGTGGCATGTTCCATAAGTGGTTTAGTGCAGCAGATTGGGCATTCCTTCCACAACTTTTGGACATCAGCTTCCATAGTTGGCCAATGCACTCCGAGTCTCCGTAGTGTCTGTAGGGTTTGTCGCTTTGAGTAGTGTTGCTCTAAGGCACCTACATGTGCTAATTGCAACCACTTCGCATACTCGTCCTCTTCTACACAACAAGCCAAGATCCCTTGATCTGTGTGCTTGTACATACTTCCAGCCATGATGTGGTACTTTTGGGCTTTTACTACCTGTCTATCCTGTGTGGCTATTACTGGGTGGTTAGGCCCGTACATCAATACTGGCACTAATGGCTTAGCCCACTGCGGCACCACTTCCAAATTAAACAAGTAAGCATCAGGAAGGTCATCTGACACTCCTTGTGGGGCTTCTCCAGATATGAGCCTAGAGAGATGATCCGCTCTCAAATGAGTCCTCCCTTTCCTTACCACAACCTCGAAATCATATTCCAGTAGTAAGAGAAACCATCTTACTAATCTTCCTGTATTGCATGGCTTGTTCACGAGATATAACAATGCTTGGTGGTCAGTAAAAAATTTAAACTTGTTTGCAAGCAAATAGTGTCTAAATTTCTTAACTGCATATACCATGCCTAAGCCTTCTCTCTCAGTAGTGGTGTAATTTCGTTCAGCTGCATTCAATTGTCTACTGGCATAGGCAATTGGGAGATCCATATTACCTTCACCAGTAGGTTGTGCGAGTACACATCCAATAGCGTAATTGGATGCATCCACATGAACATGGAATGGCTTGTTCCAATCTGGTGTGGTCAAGATTGGTGCTGAACATAATCTTCGTTTAAGCTCCTGGAAGGAATTCTCACATTCATCAGTCCACTCAAAGTTAGCCAGAAGTCTGTACATGGGATTTGCAATGACAGCATACATGTGAATGAACCGGCGGTAGTAACCACAATGCCCCATGAAAGCTTGTACTTCCTTGACATTCTTTGGCCTAGGTAACTCGGCTATGGGTCTCACTTTTTCTTCATCAGTGGATATGCCATTCTTTGACACTATGTGTCCTAAAATCTTACCTTGCCTGACCATGAAAACGCACTTTTTTGGGTTTAAGCAAACTTGATATTCTCTACATTTGTCAAAGATTTGTCTCAGTTCAGGAATATGGGTTTGTCTGATGTTGGAATGAGCACAAAGATCATCAACATAGACTTCTAAATTCTTCCTCAGGAACTCCTTAAATACATGGCACATCAGCCTCTAGAAGGTTGCTGGTGCATTGGTAAGCCCAAATGGCATTACCCGAAAGGCGAATATGCCCCATTCTGTGGCAAAAGCTGTCTTCTGCTGATCCTCTGGAGCTATGGCTACTTGATTGTAGCCCGAAAATCCATCAAGGAAGCTGTACACTTCCTTGCCTGCTACTCTTTCTAAGAGATGTTCTGTGATGGGAAGCGGATAGTTATCTCGGATTGTGGCTGCATTGACCTTCTTTAAGTTAATGCATACACGTAATTTACCATTCTTTTTGGGCACCACTACAATGGGGGATACCCATTCAGTGTGCTCAATTTCATAGATAAATCCAGCTTCAACCAGTCTATCTATCTCCTCTTTGATCTTGGCAGCGTAATTATCATTGTATGTATATGGCTTTTGCTTAGAGGGTTTGCCATCTGAGGTCATGGGGATGGTGTGTGAGCATATGTCAGGGTCCACACCTTTCAAGTCCTTGTAACTCCAAGCGAACACATCTCTGTATTCTCTTAGCAAGGCTATCAATTCTTGCTCTTCTTCTTCCGTCAGGTCATGTCCTATGTAAGTGCATCTCTCTTCTCCTTCTTCCATGGCTACCACAATTTTCTTTGTGGTTTCTTTGTTATCATAGGCCTCTCCTGATTGTGCCTCTCGTTTAGGCATTCTGATCATGACTCTACTGTCATCTATCTCATACTTCTTAAAATTTTCTGGGACCTCAAACAAAGATTCCTCCTCTTCTTGTGTGACTTCTTTCTTCTTCCTTTTCTTTCCTTCTTCCTTAGGGGTTACATGTGTGGCTAGCCTTATGTCTTTTGTAAGCTCTCTGTGCTTCTGGGGTTGAAATTCTACTTCATAGAAGTATTCTTCATCTGATGCAAAAGGTGGGTCCATAATGATTGACTCTACATCGGAGCAATTGCATCCGCAAATGCATCAGGGCTAGGTTCGCACTCTTCTAACACCTCCTCTCCCATGATTGGCTCTATGGAGAAGACTGAAATGTCATAGCCATCTTCATCACAGTGAGGTGTCCATTGTTCTTCATTGATGGCTACATCCATTGTTGCTAGGATTTCTGCCCAGCCGTGGGGTTCAAATTCTTCGTCAGGAAAAACTACAGGCGCATAGGCTGGGTCTTGAATTGATCTATGTGTTTCTTTTGCACCTATCTCTCTGGCTTCTTCTCTCTTCTCTTCTTCTACTGCTACTTTGCACATCCATAAGTGGGCGTCTTCATGCATCCATGAGGATCTTGATCCTATGGAATGCACAGATTCCGTATCATCTTTGGCTCTATGGATGGGATTCCATTGGATAGGGGGGACATCTCTATGAGAGTAATCTTTGAGATTCACTTTGGTCGTAACACCTAAGTGTTGCAGGTACAAAGAATTGGTTCCCCAATCCTGTACCACTTGCAACTGTCGCATAAAAGGTCGTCCCAAGATCATTTCATAGGCATGGTTCTTGCTAAAATCACATATAGCAAATGTATGCTCAAACTCGACACCACAGGTGGTGAGAGTTATTCCTTCTAGCAATCCTAAGGGCCTCTCAATATGACCATCGGCCATCTGCAATTTCATTCTTGTTGGCCTGAGTGCTGGCTTGCCCCAACGCTTCCATAGGGAAGTGGTGGCAATTGCAACTCCTGCACCTGAGTCCAAAATTGCCTTGGTGGTGTACCCCTGGTAGGTAATGGGAAGATAGGTGTTCCCTTCTTCACCTTCACACATTTCTCCTATCTTATCCAAGGGTATCTCTGGCACTGTCCTATGTGATCCTACCTGGGAATGAGGTTTCACTATCGCTGGTACTTGTTTGGCGATATGTTTCCATAATTCAGGTCTAACCTTGAGTAGCTCTTCTAACTTGAGATTGCACTGCACTTTAGTGTTTTTCACTACCTCTGTGTTCCTAGGTAAGACTAAGTCCTCATTTCGTACCATGACCGTGGGTGCTCTCATACAAGTAGACTTAGCTTCCCATGGGCCTGTGAAGTGGGGTAATTCTTGTAGAGAGTTAGACTCAAAGTCTAGTCTTTCCTGAGAGTGGGTGCTCTCCTGCTCCTCATAAATGGATGGGATGTCTTGTGGGAATTGGTCGTGTGCATCATCCACCAGTTCAATGGGAGGAGGTACTTCACTTTCTTTAGCCCATTTGTCTTCTTGAATCTCTCGTAGGAATTCTGGTGTGAATCGATTCATAGAAGATGATGTGTCTGGCTCCGTAGAGTTAGGCACATAAGCTTCAGGCACATATGCTTCCTGGGTAGGAAGACCTGCTCTTTCACTTGCCTTGTCCTTATGTTGAGAGGAGGGTTCCTTTTCTGATTGTGCAATTAGCTTCTCTATTCTTTCTAACAATCCATCAAAGTGCAATTGTGTCTTCGCTGAACTAGAGATGTTAAATAGGCGACTGGCTTCAAACATGGTCTGAGCCAATTCCACCATCTTAGCACAAATTTTGGTTCGTTCTAGCTCTAGTTCTGCTCTAGGGTAACACTTTTTATGATCAGTTACGTTTGGCCCTTCTTGGATTCTGGCCTGATATGCTTTAAGCATCATATTAAGGTCTTCGAGAGTGGGATCTGCTAGGACTGATCCTACTCTAGGGGGTGGTGGAATTAGGTGAGGCGGGTTGGAAGGTGGCGGGTCGGATGGAGTTGGGAATGGTGGAGGTGGGGTAGTGTGAGAGGGAGTTTGAGATGTGATTTCAGTTATCCTGGCCTTTGTTTCTCTGAGGCTTTTCTGGAGTTCACTCATCTTTTTTGCCCATTGCCTTTTCATTCTTTCACGACTATCTCTCCAAGCTCTAGTCCTCTTCTTTGTCATGCTCTCTGTTTCACTAACATCTGGGCTCTTTTCCTGGCCTACCCCTTGGTTTTGCTGCAATGCTTGAGCTCTAGTGATCACTTGCATTGGTGTAGTGGACATCACACTTCCTGTGGAGTCTACAACTAACCCAATAACATTAATGGGAGTTATTTTTGGCATATTGCTGGGATTCTTTGGACAATCTCATAAGAGATGCTCCTTTCCACATTCCTGGCAATAGCCCTGGATTGTCACTGATTGGGGTTGTGGAGGTGGAGGCAAGGGACAATCACGAATGAGATGATCTCCCTGACATCTGTAGCATGGTCCTTTAGGGAATGGGGGTCTTACTTGCCTAGGTTGAGGCCTAGGGTTGGGGTTTGCATACATGACGTTTGTGTAATCTGACTCCCAACTAGGTTCATTTGGCTCTTCACTATAGTAAGACTCACCATGTTCAGGAGACTGCATGTCGTAGGCCTGGGGGCTATCAACATGTGTACAATCGAAACTATGGTCACTGGGGTCACTTTCTGATAGCAATGGGGTTACTGGCACTATGGCTCTATTCAGGTTTTCTTCTGTAGCTGCATACTTTACAGGGATTACATTAGTAGGAGCAGATGATTGTTGTGCTAGCACTGGCTGGGGTCTCAGTTGGGCCTGATATTGCGGTTGGTAATTTTGCTGAGGCTTAGTATACTGTTGTGGTGGATACTGATTCTGGTATCTTCCCTGTTGAGGGTATGGCTGAGGGTAGGTTTGCCTGACCGCTTGCTTATTGTATGGGCAGTCTTGTGTTGTGTGATTAGTGTATCTCCGTTCTATGGTGCAGTATTGGCTACTAGGATTTACTTGGGGTTGAGCCATAATGGGACATACATTCGCCATGTGGTCGCCACCACAAGTATAGCATCTTTTCACAGGGGCAAACCTTGGGATCTGTTTGCTAGTGACACCTAATTTCTGAGCTACTTTCTCTGCAAGTTCCTCAATTGATGTGGATTGCGTGGAAGAGAGGCTAGAGGCACTATCTGAATCTTTGTATATCCTGGAAAGCTCTAACTCCTCCCCTAGGTTATCCTCAATGTCAATACACATGCGTACACACTCTTCTATGGTCCTAGGGTCCTTCAAGTACACATATGATCTTAATTTGGTACTTAGCAGTCCGTCCAAGAATAGAGCCACTTGCTTAGCTGGTGTGGGCAGCTCCAAAGCAGGGCACCTTTCAAGATATTGCCTAAATCTTCTTCCTGCAAGTCTCACAGTCTCTTGAGGGGTCTGCTTGAAACTGTGAATCAATGAGGAGGTATTATGTCTAATGCCACTCTTAGAGAATTCAATAATGAAAGCCTCTAGGAGTTGGTCTATGCACCTGAACTATCTCTCATTCAATGGTTGGAACCACGTAAGGGCTGTGTTCCTAAGGGTTAGACCAAAGGCATTATATTGTGTGAATAGGTCCTCCACTTGTTCTGCTCTCAAGACTGGCCTAAACTCTGCCACATGATCGTATGGGTCTCCTGTGCCATCGAAGTAATTTTTCATGGACTTGACTAACTGAGTTGGTCTCAAAATCCTGGTGTGTTCTCTAGGTCGTGGTAGAGGGAAGTCTTCCATATTCCTTTGATTTCTTGGGGCTCTATGTACCTCACGCTCTACTCTATTTGTTTCCATCCTCGTTCTTTCTTTGCCCCCTGGGTTAGCAAAGCTTACTTCTGGCCTATCTCTACTTCTGTCTCTTTGAGTTCCATGAGCTTGGGATGTTCCCGCTCCAGGGTGACCATAGGACACATTTGATCTTCGTTGGGGGAAAATAACTTCACCTTTCCAAGTGTAAGCATGCCTATCATTTTTTGTCACCACAAAGATCCTCTCTGAAGCGTGATCTAAGTAGGTCACTCTGCCTGGGCTATCAGGATCCTTAAACTCATAGATCATGATTGTTCCTATATCGATTGGCCGATCAGATTTATACCTCCAAAAGGCTTCGTTAGTTTCTCAGTTCAGAAGCAGATTTATGCTCTTATTATCTTGGGGAATCCACTCTGGTGTGATAATCCTAGTGAGAACAGATTTGCCTCGGGGGGTCCTTGGTTCTTCACCCATGCTTCCTTGCTCTAGGTCACCTAAGTCCATTCCTGGGATCTCATTCCCAAATTCATCAGTCCTATCTGGATGACTGGTGACTACATATCTTGTCCCTTCCTTGTCTAAGTACGCTCTGTTTTTGAACTTGACAGCTGGGCGCTCTAGTCCAATGGATTGATCAGGATTCTTAATCTGTACCACAGATCTTCCTAGGCCGTCCTCATAGATGCTAGCACCCAATCGGTTGGTCCTAAGGTATTCCAACTGTGTTTTGTAAGGGCCTTCTACCCTGTGCAAGTATGGCACTCTTGAACTTCCCGTAGGTCTGTCCATGCCTTGAGACATCTCTGATTCACTAGTCTCAAAACTAGGGTAGTATGAGTGGTGGCTCAACTGCTGGGCCCAAGACCTAGCAGTGTGGTTGACACTGGCCTCTGAAGACCTAAGGCTTTGTCTATCTCTCCCTAGATGTCGCCCTGATCTAAGGTTCATAAGCCTAATTGAATAACCCAAATTTGCCCAAGTACA
This sequence comes from Ceratopteris richardii, assembly GCA_020310875.1. NCBI lineage: Eukaryota > Viridiplantae > Streptophyta > Polypodiopsida > Polypodiales > Pteridaceae > Ceratopteris > Ceratopteris richardii. The sequence goes on from CM035415.1 coordinate 37,107,959, forward strand.
ACCTCGTTGCGGAATTCTTTTGTATCAGTTACTTGATTCTTTTTAGTTGATTACCGTGTTAACATTCTTGTCTGATATCATGTCGTAAGGTATATTTGAGTGTAGTTCCGCACTTAAAGTTGATCGTTCCACGTTAAGTTCTTTTCCTTTAAAGTTCTCGACAGTACAAAGATTATGTTCTTAGCTTGAACTTGAAAGTTTAGGTATTCTTCAACTTGATAATTGCCTATCGTTGCCCTGACTTACTCCTACCTCTAGTCGTTCTTAGCCTAAGCTAGGAATTGACGAAGGGGAGTTGAGAATATTCCGACCTTTCTTGCTGATCCTTGTTCTTTAGTGCTCGAGAAGTTGATTCTCAAGCTTGCACAAAGCCCTTGCTTGGACGCTCTCAATTGCTTCTCAATAGACCTGCATCAGTCCCAAGATTAGTTCCAGAGTTAAATTCAAATGACAGACTAGACCACTTTCATGCATGTAACTCACCGACCAAATTATCTCTTGCCTTTATAAAAAACAATCCCAAGGATCCCTCAGTTTCCCTACCTCGGGTATGGTTAACTTCAAAAAACCCTATATAATAATCCTGATCTTAATTTTCACATAACCAGTGGAAGTTTTGGTTGTACTTCCCACGAGCTTTCCAACAAAACAAGAATCACAGCAATTGGATTTTGTATGAGGAAGTTATGTCCGATCAGGGTTTAGGTGCTAAAACGGGGTTCAAAACAGTTTACTCAGGCAGACAGGAATTCTTGAATTACTTGGGTTGCGGCCTCACAATGTAATGCTAAACCCTTAAAAGTTCCCCAAAAAATTAGACCACTATTTTTTTTTTTTTTGCCCTTAAAAATTGGCCAAATTTTCCCTTCTATCGCGTTCGCAAGTTCTGTCAGTCGCGATTGACAGGTCAATCGCGATTGATGTGTCGATCGCGATTGACAGGTCCGTCGTGGCTGTCAGTCGCGATTGATGGGTCAATCGCGATTGACACGTGGCTCGAAAAGTCAATCAGTCGTGGTCAAAGGGTCGTTGACTCTGTCAGTCGCGATTGATGGGTGGATCGCGATTGACAGGTCGGTCGCGAGGGTCTGTCCGTCGCGGTCAAACAATCGTTGACTGTGTCGGTCACGATTGACGGAGCCGTCGTGGGCTGTCAGTCATGATTGATGGGTCGATCGCGATTGATGACTCGATTGCGATTGACACGTGTCACGCGTATGATCTGTCCGTCGTGGTCAATCGATCGTTGACTCTGTCAGTCGCGATTGACAGAGCCGTCGTGGGCTGTCAGTCGCGATTGACTGGTCGATCGCGATTGATAGGTCTGTTCGTCGTGGTTCGTCGATCGCGATTGACAGAGCGATCGCGATTGACAGAAATCTGATGAATTTCAAAAATCTAAACACAGTTTTGGGAATCTCTAGGCCTGTAGATCATGGTTTTGTACTTTGTTTGGCAAATGGAGCATTTTTTCTGTCAGCCGCGATTGACAGAGGTCGGTGACACAGAGACAGTTGCCAAGATTTCCGTACCTGCGCGGAGTGCTGGAGAAGATGATGCAGCATGTACCTGCAAGACAGCTCAAGAAACATGCAAAAACTACACACACAATATCGCTCTCTCGCTCTCTCTCACAAGTGGAATGAGGGAAATGGAAGGAGGAAGGAAATATAGTCAAAAAACTGAAATTTTTGCGATGATGGAGATGGAGGTGGGAGATGGTGATGATGATGATGGTGATGAAGGAAACAAAAGGAAATAGATAAAAGTGAAGAAAATACCTATAACTCCAACGCTTCAACTCTACGTCTTACCATCACACGCTCGTCCTCAAAGCTCGATCCCCAGCAACGGTGCCAAAATTTGGTGTAGCTCAGTGATGAGTAGCACCTCCTTTAATGTCAATCCGGGAAGACGAGAGGATGGTATGAAGACCTCGAGCAAGTGGAGGCACAAGTGCGTGAGTGAGAAGCACACAAACATGCACACACATACACACACACGCGCACACACGGCAAGACAAAGAGTGAGAAGCAATGGAGTTCTTAGATTACTTTCAAAAAGCTCTTACAAGTTCATTTCAATTACAATCTAATCTCAAAAATGAGCTCTCTAGCTCTATTTATAGTTTTTGACTAGGTTTTGGCCCTGTCCAGACCTAGTGTTCGGCCTAGTTAAAAATTAGGTTCCGGGGCCAATTTGAGGGCTTAAACGGAGTCTAAAAAATACGAAAATTGATATGTAGGCACTTCTAAGGCTCCTCAAGCTCAAGGACTCCTTGGCTTGCACAAAATGGAGCTACAAAAATACGAAATGGTATTTACAATGGTTTTTAGTGATTAAAATCACTATTTGTGTAGGGATTTTCTCTGTTGATTTGTCGTACACATCTTTGAGCTCCCTACTTGCTCTTTCTTCTTGTGTGCTCCACTCCTTGATGTCTGAAAAATTTAGATGGCCTACTTGCCAGATCTTCTTTGGCTACTGTGTCTGCTTGTGCTATCTCTTCATTCCGACCCTCTTTGTCTTGTGGCTCCTTCGGTTCCCTGACTACTACCAACACGGATGCGATGACAACATCAGAGATATATGCACATGATGCAGGTTAGGTAGTGATTTCAGGGGAGTCTATGGCAGTTCATTATGCTAGTGATGGTGATCTCACTTTCTCCTATGGTTCATCTCAAGATTCCTCTTGTTCATTGGATAGCACACATATGGCTATGGCTTGGTTGCTCAATGCATTAGCCAGTTTCCATGTTACTCCACATCGTGAGTGGTTTTGTCGATTCTCAGCTGAGATTCATGGATGTGTGCACATGCTTGATGGTATGACATATGACTATGAGGGTGCATGAGATGTATGCCTTATGCTACCTAGTGGAGCATCACTTACGCTCATACATGTACATTATATGCCTTCATTCCCTTTGAGCTTGATTTCAGTTAGCCAGTTACAGGAGAGAAGATGTTATGCATTCCTTGGTGAGCATCATTTTCACTTGTAGTTGGGACAGCTTATGCTTGTCAGAGGTGTCAGGATTGGGCACATGTATCCAGTACAAGTACTTCGTGTGAGAGACAATTTCGTCTCAATGGGAGTTTATCCTTATGTGCAATGTGAGACTCGTCATGTCTCATTTTTTCTACCTACACATATGTCTATTGACATTCATGATGCACATGTACGGCACAATTCAGATGCTCGAATGGATGCACATGTAGAGCATGCTCTGGATACAAGCATGGCTGACATGCTTAGGTTAGCCAGGATAGCACATGTTTCGTCAGCATTCAGGAGTCTAATGTACAAGTTGTTATGCTCGAGATCAGACATTGCAGTTGATATTGGAGCATTTGCACTTGGAGTTGTCAGTCGTTCGATGATTGACATAGGCATAGAGCAAGTGGGAGCTTTGCAGGAACTTCATCAGTTCTTACGGTTAGTCAGATGTGAGCTCGACTCTTATTGATATGAGTCTAGAGTAGTTTGAGGTGCATGGATACATCTTATTCGAGGCAGCTAGTGTAGGTTGATCCGTATGGGTTGAGATCCGTACTCTTCCTATACATTAGTGTATAGTCCTACATCATTCTTTGTATATGTTACCACTTACGGTCACATTGACCCTTGAGTGGGAGATTGTTGGGGATGTAAGGGTCATGTGACCTTACTCCCATATTTATATATATACATCATATATAGAGCATTGCCTGAAGAGAGATCATTATGTGGGTTTTGAGACTCCCATGCATGTCTGCGTGTCGCTCCTCTCTTCTCTCTCCCTCCATCTCCTCCTTCCTCCTCTTGTTCTGCACACCGAATCCCTCCTCAAGCTTGAGGACTCCTTGAATTGAACAAAATGTAGTTGGGATTATAAAAAATGGAGTTTACAATGATTTGTAGTGATCAAAATCATTATTTTTAGGACTTGGAAATTTAATAGGCCTAGTTGTTAGATCTTCGTTAACTCCCTTGTCTACTCATTCCTACTTGGCCTTTTCACTTGACTTTCTTTGACCGGTATGTCTCATGCTCCCTTGTCTCGTCACACTGCTTGGAGCTCTTGGCTATTGTCAACATACCGATACAAGAATAAATATCCAAAACTTCTAGTATAGGGATGTTCCTCCTCTCCAATGGAATCCCATCCATAGAGAGAGGAAGACAACATTTCAATTCATAGTGGAGGATCTAGTTACCAATCGTGGATGCATGAGGATATGCAGTTATGGATTTGTAAAGCTATACAAGAAGAGAAGTGACTCCATGACTAGAATCCATGGATTATGGAGGAAAGACCAATTGAGGATCCATCATACATGCTACAAGTATTTTTAGATGAAGCCTTTGAACCTCATGGTGATGGAAATACTAGCCACCTTAGATGTATGCATCATTGAGAAAGTCATTACCATGAATGAGTGTGTGAATGAACAAGGATATGACCGAAGCATGTTTATGGTAATGATCAAAGAAGAAGAAGAAGATGAAGAAGATTGATGAAGATTTTCATAGTTAAAGCACCATAATGGATCGAAATGTGAATCTAAATAAAATTACTTAGAGTGATTTAGAGCAATATCCACAAAGTAATATTTTAATATATTATCTAGGAAAGAGTTTCCAAAGAACCTGAGTCAAGAAAATGATGGAATGGAAGAAGTGGATCCTTCCAAGGAGTATTTTGAAGTCCCATAAAATTTCAAGAGATATGAAATAGAAGAGCAAAAGATAGCTATTCAAATTCCTAAGAGAGAGGCATAGGAAGGAATAGCATATGATAACAAAGAAAAAACCAAGAAAATATTAGTGATGAGAGGATGAAGACAAATGCACTTTCATTAGAAAAGATGTCACACTAGAGGAAGAACATGAGCTAGTGCAATTATTGCAAGAATAATAAGATGTCTTTGCATGAGCTACAAAGACATAAAAGGATTAGACCTGAAGATTTTCTCTCATCGGATTTCTATGACTCCTGAGGCAAAACCTTCTAGAAAAATTCCCTATACATATAATGGTGTCTAGCCAAGATCGAAGAAGAAATAGAAAAACTATTGGCTACATTATTCATTTATGAGATTGATCACATTGAGTGAGTTTCTCCATTAGTGATACTACCCAAAAAGAACAAAAAAATTAGGGTTTTATTAACTTGAAGAAAGTTAATGTTGCCTCTATTTGAGAAAGTTATCCATTACCAATTAAAGAACAAGCACTGTAAGATCAGCCCCATCTTTGCATATATAGAGTGTGCTTTGAATTGGACTACATGTAAAGCCAAGAGCAATCAAGTGCTTATGGATTTTGCCATACCATGCATTTGGAGCTTGTTTATGACCAAGGCTTTACGCAAGCAACAAACCATATGTTCTTTCCCTTTCACGGCAAATCCAAGATGTTGCTTCACATAAATTTCCTCTTGAAAATCACCATTCAAGAAGGTTGTTTTGTGTACAACTGATGTAATTCATTGGTGAGCCAATGCAACCACAGTATGAATGGTAGCCGTGTGTAAAGTAGGTGCAAAAGTTTCTTCATAGTCAATTCCATATTGTTGTGCATATCCTTTGGAAACCAATCTAACTTTGTAGCGATCAATGCTACCATCTGACTTTCCATCAATCTTTCAAATCCACTTTGTGTTAATGGAATTTTTTCCTTTTTGGCAATTCACACAACTCCCAAGTACCATTCATATGTATGGAATCCATTTCTGATTGCATAGCATTCATCCATTGTGGATCATCACATGCATCTTCAAAAGTAAGTGGCTATTCATTACATGTTGTTGCAATAAGAGAATAATCCACAAAAATCTTGATGCATGGCGAGAGCTTAATCTTGCTCTACCAAGTAAAGGTGCACTCAATTTGTTGTCCTTCAAAGTTTGTTTCAATCACTTTGGCATACTTTGTGCACTCTTGATGGACATGCATTTATTATCTAATACATCATCATGTATAACATGTTTGGGTTGAATTTCATGCTCATTTTTAGACATATTTTGATGCAAATGTTTAGCCATATGTGACTGAAAATTTCCAATAGTTCTTGCCATTTTTGGCTAAAAAACTTCATCAATGTTTGGATGGACATTCTCTTCAGCTCTATTTTGCTCGATTTTGTCAGCCCTTTGAACATCAATTGGCTTGTCTACATGCCATACTCAAGTGCACCACTTTGGAACAAAGACATGAGTGTATCAAACACATCTTGTGAGCTAATTGTTGGCTATTTTTGCATTCAAGTTTTTCAACAAATACCACATCTCAACTCACAATAATTGTGTTTGTCAATGGATGGTACAAACATTATCCCTTACTTTCAACATTACAACCAAAAAATATACATTTCTTTGCCTTGTCATCAAGTTTATGATGTTGTTGTGATGGCACAAGAGCATATGCCAAACAAGAAAACATGCACATATGACTAACCATAGGTTTATGTCCATTCCAAGCCTCATAAGGAGTGATTACTCTCAATGCTTATGTAGGGTAGCGATTCAATACATATTTTTCACACATGAGTCATGATTGATTCCATCCAAAACTTATCAGACGTTCTTTCCTTTAACCATACATCGTGCCATTTCAAGTAGTGTTCTATTTTTACGCTCAACAACACCATTTTGTTGAGGTATACATGGCACCATACATTGGTACAAAATTCCTCTTTAACAAAGAAAAGCACCATGATTTGTCCATAGAGCCAAAATCTTATTTTGAGAAAAATTTTCAGCCATGGCTAAAAATGCTTTGAAGCAAGAAAATACATCATTCTTTGCTTTCATAGGTTACACCCATGTATGGTGATTAGCATCACTAATGAAGATAACAAAATATACATGATTCCCAAGAGATGGAGTCTTGAAGGGATCACATACATCACTATGAACAAGTTGCAATTTTCTTGTAGTGTGTTATGACTATCTTTTGGAAAAGAAGCACGGTGCATTTTTCCAAGAATGCAACCTTCATATACATGATTTTCAATGGAATCAAGTGTTGGAAAGCCATTAAACATGTCCTTCCTTTCCAAAAAAAGCAAATTATTGAAGTTCAAGTGACCAAATCAGGCATGCCAAAGCTCAATTTTAGCCATGGAGGAAGTATGAGCAACCAACGCATTTGAGGTAGCCCCCTTGTATGTATCCAAGCAATACAAACCATTGCATAATGTATCAGACATCACGATAATATCACCATTCTCGAAATCATGAAAAATACACTTATCACCAACAAAGTGCACATGAAGTCCAGCTTTGGAAATCAAAGGAACTAAAATTAAGTTCTTCTTGATATTGTGTACATATAATGCATTCTTCAAGAGAATCACACCCCGAATTGCAGTCGTAAGCTCAATTCCTCCTACTCGAGTGATAGGATAAAAGCCATTGTTTGCACACACCACATGTCCTCCTTTGGGTGAATCTTTCAAAGATGCAAAAAACCTTCTTGCATAAAGTTGAATCACCACTACCAAAGAACCAATTTGAATCACTCTCACTCAAAACCATACATTTAGAATGTAATGAACCCAAAACTGAACCATACTTTCTTTTTCCTTTTTATTGAGATAGCAAGTGCTTGCATTCCCTCAATCAAACCACTCTTATTCACTCTAGATTGTAGTTCTTTCAAAAGAAGAGACACAACCTCATCAAATGCATACATATTTGAATTTCCATTTGCAACCAAATGGAGTGTAGTGGATGTTGGAGGAGATGGTGGATAATCACAAGAGATGAGATGGTGTAGCTAAAACCTACTTCACACCTGCTATAAGTAATGGCTGAAGAGTGTTGTGGGCCTCCTTAGCCATAAATGATCATATATGTTTCTTGGAAGATGATGCACAAATGATAGGATCAAAATAGATAGGTTGGCATATGATCCAATGCACAAAACTTTCTATTTTGGTTGAGACACCTACTCAGTGTTTCACTTAATTCTCTATGTACAACATCAATTAGTAAAATTCCTTTTGGGGATCTTAAATTAACTTAACAAGCTACCATTCATGAGTGGAATCATCTAAAATTATGAACTATATACAAAGAATTATGTTTAGCAAGTAGAGCAACACTCCCGACTTTTATAGGCTTACACAATCACAGACCACTGAGCATTACTCGACTGATATCTAACGATTGAGAGAACCAATTTCAATGAAACTTTGTAGGGTAAAAATAGACAATATGCTGAATATGTCATGCTTTGAATCATGCAAAATGATGCACTACACAGTGACAAGCAGCTCAGACAAAGTCATTGTTCTGATGGAGTGTGACAGAGATATGAGAGTAGGAAGTAATGAACATGGATTGATTAACTAATGTAAAATTACAAGATCATTGGCAATAAGACATTGATCAATGAGTGTAGGATGAGAGAGCTATGGTATGAGCTCCTCTTCACAATCAAGGTACATGGAAATTATCTCAGAACCTCGAGATTACACACGGGATGTTCTTCTTAACTTTTATAGCTTGTGTTGGAGCCAAGCATTTGAATTTGAATTCAAATCTCCACCTAAAAGTTATCCTAAAGTATAGGATTGATTCTCTCTTGACTTCAGCTACCAAATGGATACAAGATAGATGCTTTTGAACTCCTCGTGAGTCTACATCACTTTTAGTATGAGTAATTAAACTCAAAGTTACAAGAGATTGTACATATGATGCTTCACAAGTGATATTCTAATACAACAAGCTTTAGTGTATTCATCAACTATGTCGGCTTGTGCTTAATTGCACCAATAGCTCCCCCTCAAGCCTAACATGCTTGATCTTCATTGTTCCTTGCTCTATTGCAGCCCAATCATCATTTTGAACATGTTCATCTTTGTTCCATCCAATGCTTTGGTAAGTAAATCTGCACATTGCAAATGAGTTGATACATATGCTAATTGAATGTCTTTACTTATCAATTTCTCTCTAACATAATCATAATGCACTTCAGTGTGCTTAGTCTTGGCATGGTACACAGGATTAGCAACCAAATGAAGTGAGCTGGTATTATCTCCAAATATGATTGGAGTGTAGGAATGTATCTCCAAATATGCATACAATTTTTTAAGCCACATAGCTTCCTGAGTTGCATTAGCCAAGCCTCTATACTCTACTTCTATGGAAGATAAGGCCACAGTTGGTTGCTTCTTGGATGACCATGATATGAGTTTTGAACCTGCAAAAGATAGATACCCTGAAGTGCTCCTCCTATCATCCTTGGAGCCAGCCCAATCTGCATCAAAATATAACTTTATATCTATGTCAAAAGTGAAGGGATAGAATGATCCCTCATTCATTGTACCCTTTAGGTACTTAATCACCCTCTTTGCAGCTTCCATGTGTGGCTTCCTTGGTACATGCATGAATTGACTCAATGTCCTCATAGCATATGCAACATCCACTCTTGTCAAAGTATCATAATTAAGACTACCCACAAGTTGTTGATACCCTGTAATATCGTCAATCACTAATTTTCTATTCCTTCATCAATTGAGCCTTGACCTGCTTGATACCATCACAATCATTACTTGTAATAATGATATCATCTACATAGACACACAAGTAGATGATCTCTGATTTAATCTTCTTCACAAACAAACAAGAATCTGCCTTGCTTGCTACAAAGCCTTGATCCTACAAATAGGTAACAACTCTATGCTTCCAAGCTCTAGGGGCTTGGTTCATACCATAGAGTGCTTTTCTAAGCTTGCATACATATCTTGCTTTTTCTTCATCTTCAAAACATGTTGTTTGTGCCATACATACTTCTTTTGATATCCAACCATTTAGAAATGCATTCTTGACATCTAAGTGATATAAATTCCAATTTTTGGATGCAGCAAGACTTACCAATACCCTAATTGTTGGCATCTTTGCCACAGGTGAAAATGTCTCTTCATAATCTACTCCATGTGTTTGGGAAAATCCCTTTGCCACTAGTCTTGCCTTGTACCTATTTATAGAACCATGAGAGTTCTTTTTAACTTTATATATCCGCCTTGAACCAATTACCTTCATATCTGGTTTCTTGGGAACTAGGTCCCAAGTGTGGTTTTCCTACAATGCTTCCACTTCCTCCTGCATGGCTTCTATCCATTCTTTCTTCTTCTTTGCCTCTTCAAATGAAGAAGGCTCCTTTGCCATTGAATCTTTAGTGATGTATACAGAGTGCTTTGTGACTAAGGTTGTATCATATCCATACCTTATGGCTTCTTACTTTCTCTTTCTAATCTCCTTAAAGCTTGATTGGAAGACTCGAGAAGATCCTCTAGTTGCTTGTGTTTGCACTTGCCTCTTGACTTCCAAACTTTGAATTCAACATGCTCCTCATCTTCTGAGTTGATGTCCTCTACTTGGTGTTGGACTTCTTGAGTTAGGGTTTGAAAATCACTTTCCAAGTCATAAGGTAATTTGACTTTCTTGCAATCATCTTCAAACCAAGAACTATTCTCATCATACTACATCCCTACTAACTATGAATGCCTTGTTAGTGGGATTGTAAAGTCTACATCCCTTTTGAATCTGATCATACCCAATGAATATGCACTTCTCAGCCTTATGGTCAAGTTTTCCTCTTATTTGTGATGGAATGTATGCATATGCAATGCACCCAAATATCTTGCAATGATCCAATGAGGGTCTCCTACCATTCCCAGCTTCATATGGTGTCATGCCATCCAGTGACTTGGATGGAAGCCTATTAACCAAATAGGTGGCTGTAGAAATAATCTCTGTCCATAAATAATTAGGTATTTTTTTCTCATTTAACATAGACCTAGCTGCCTCAATGATTAACTTGTTCCTTCTCTCTACCACTCCATTCAATTTAGGAGTATACCTGGTTGTTACCTCCCTCTTTAACTTATGTCTTGTAGGAATAGATCAAACTCATGTGAGAATTACTCACCAACTCCATTAGACCTGACTCTCTTCAAGCTTCTTTGTTGGCAGTAGCCAGAGGCACAGAGGTCGAGGATGAGTAGAGAAGAGCTTAGAGCTATTTTGAGCTTGTAATTGAGATCTTGAGTAATAGAGTCTATTTTCCTACTTTCCATTGTGTCTTGCTTGTCTCTTCATTGTGTGTGTGTATGTGTGTGTGCATCTCTATGCTTCTCACCTTCACTCTCACTACATCTCACATTCACCATCTTCATATCACTCCTATATCTTCCGCGGATTGACATTAAGGAGGTGGAGCTTCTTAATGTGGTTCTCACCATTGTGCTAGAGCAACACCAAATTTGGTGTTGTTGCCGGGGATCGAGTATAGGACGAATGTGTGATGGTAAGAGTATAGCAAGAAGTGGTGTTGGAAGGTAAAAATTTCAGTTTTTGTTGTTGTTTTTACTTAGTTTTTTTGTGTTTTTCATCTCCTCTACACTCCTTCACCACCACATCATCTTCTTCCACTCTGAAAATTTCCAAAAATTCACCATATCCACCCATTCTCCTCATCTCCCCTCATTTGTGCATGCGAGAGAGAGAGAGAGAGAGCTTTTGTGCTTGCATGTGCATGTGTGTTTTTGAGTTCTCTTGTAGGTACAGTGCTCAAGAGCAGCAGGATAGCTTCCAAAAGGTAAAAAATCCACTTTTTGTCGGAATCTGTTGTGTGTGTCAGACCATCGTGATGATCTGCCAAGTTCGGCATTTTTTGTAAGCCACCACACCACGGGGTAGGCGACATTAGCACACACACGAATCCACAAGCGCATTTCAAAAATCATCATTTTGGTGGACCATCACGACGGGCTCACACCATCGCGATTGTGTCACACTATCATGATTGGCTCACGCCATCGCAACGGCTCGGTCGGACCATTGCAACAGCCTCACACCATCGCGACGGTTCACTTGAACCATCGCGACGGTCCTTGACCATCACGATGATCCCGTCGACCCCATGCCATCACAATTGGCCCACGCCATCGCGACGTCACCTGCCACGTATCAAGCCAGACCATCACGATGATACCAGGTATGCCATCGCGACACCTCGAAGTTGGACCATCGTGATTGGCTCAAGCCATCGTGACAGGCTCACACCATCGTGATGGTTGCGTTGACCATTGGCTGACGCCATCATGATCGCTTCACATTAGACCATCACGATGGTTCGCACCATCGGGCCATCGCGATTGTGCCATGCCATCGCGACAGTTCACCTGAGCCATCGCGATGGTCCCAGACCATCGCGATTGTCCCAGACCATCGCGATTGTTCACCCCAAATGCAAAAATTAGGGTTTAGTTTTTTGGGCAAATTTGAAGCTATTTTGAAGAAATTTTTGGGTGACTAAGCTCATAGGAGACCCCTTAGCTCATAATTGAAGAAAAACTTGTTTGCCAGTTTTTACCCTCGAGGACCTGAACGCTCATATCTTTTTCATTCGAAGTCTGTTTTTTGAGCTTTATAGCTCGTTAGAAAGCTCTTTATGAGTACTACGTGACCTCAATTGTTTTTTTCAAAAATAAGACGTTGTTTTTTTTTAGAAGATAATTTGAGGTTAACCCATTGTTGGGACTAGAAAAGCCAGGGGGCATTAAAATTTTGGGCAAAGGAGAAAGGACCTAAAAGAGTGTATATATTCAAGTGCTTGAGCATCCATTTAAGAAGTGGTCTAAACATTGGATTTTTATAGGTCTAGCAAGGGCTATCAAGGGCAATCAAAGCAAGGCAGTGAAGAACGCAAGGCTTGGGAAGTGCGACTTCTTGGGCAATAGAGCAATCAAAGGAGCTGACTCGAGGTTGGAAGAATACTCAACCCCCTCAGTCAATTATTAGCTTAGGCTAAACGTTAGCATTGTGGATTAATGACAATAGGGACGCATCAAGTTCAAGAGACTTAAATTTTTCAAATCCAAGATTACGATAAAGGTGTGTGATACGGAAAACCTAAAGGAAAGAATTTAAGTCTGATGGAACGAGAACTAAAAAGTACAACGAAAAGTCGATTCCTGATGCATACAGTAAGACAAGACAAGAATTTAAAGGGATTAAAAAAGAACAAGCAATAAAAGAACAAAGAACCATTGACGATCAGAAAGTACCAGGAAGTAAATTCATGAACCTTAGATCGGGCAAGCATATAGGTAAGTCAGACCGACGAAGCCTTAGATCATCAGAAGCAAGTGTAGGAACAACTGCACGTTCGTGGGCACAGCAATTGAATAGTTACCCCTATGAGTTGAGCTCAGATACTAGTGAATCGGAAATGGCCTTTGTAGCTCAACGATGAGTAGCACCTCCTTTAATGTCAATCCGGGAAGACGTGAGGATGGTATGAAGACCTCGAGCAAGTGGCGGGGCAAGTGCGTGAGTGAGAAGCACACTAACATGCACACACATACACACACACGCGCACACACGGCAAGACAAAGAGCGAGAATCAATGGAGCTTTTAGATTACTTTCAAAAGCTCTTACAAGTTCGTTTCAATTACAATCTAACCTCAAAAATGAGCTCTCTAGCTCTTTTTATAGTTTTTGACTAGCTTTTGGCCCTGTCCAGACCTAGTGTCCGGCCTAGTTAAAAATTAGGTTCCAGGGCTTATTTGATGGCTCAAACGAAGTCTAAAAATTATGAAAATTGGTACGATGGTACTTCTAATACTCCTCAAGCTCGAGGACTCCTCGGCTTGCACAAAATGGAGTCTAATCTACCAAAAACGGGATTTACAATGTTTGTGTAGTGATTAAAATCACTTGAGTTGTACATAATCTAAGGGAAAAAATGATCTGGCCTTGTTGCCGTATTGTGCATGATTCCTCTGTTGCTTTGTGTGCCAACACTCCCCCCTTCCTAGCGTCTGTCGCCCCTGACAGACCTTTGTTCGCGCGGGTGGTCGATGTAATATTGGATGACATTGGTGGCCAGTTCATGTTCTCCTATCCTTAAGCCTCTGGCTAGATCGGCTTCCAATGCTTCCCAATTTATTGCACCGGGGGTTTCTGGTTGCGGGGTGGTGTAGTACTCTGAATACATTGCTTGTTCACAAGCAAACAGTTGAAGTAGATGTGTCGGCTTTGGTGCGAAAATCTCCGAGTGGTACTCCCAGAAACCTGATCTGAACATTTCTTCGAAGGTCTGTTTGTAGCAGGCGGGGAGGTACTTGATGCGTGCATGCCAAGCGTAAGCCACACGGATACTGGGGGTGGTGCTCATGTCATACACCAAGTCGTAATTTCCATTGCTAAACCCCGGAAGACGTACCTGTGGTGCGGCTGCATTTCTAAAGGTCTTCAGCACTACTTGCATCATATCTAAGATTTTAAGCATCATTTGCGCTGCTACATCTTGCATGGGCTTCAAGCGCGGCATCCAGTGGCGAATGGTCCCCATCATATATGCTACCGATGGTGGTCCTTGTGGTGGCGCGATGTACGGGTAGTTCAGCCATTCCTTGCATTGCGCATTGTTCTGTACCTTGATATTAAATGCCTTCCACGACCTGCGGCGGGGGACTGGACCGTAGCATGGGTTGTACAGGAGGTGCAGCGGCGCGCTGTTCCATGTGCGTAGCATTTCTGGATAAGTCTCTAAAAGTTTCTGCCGCCATGTTGGTTGACGAATCTTGCCTTTTCGCACCTCTGGAGGAAGGTCTTCGGGTTGAAATTGGGTCGCAAAAGTAGGAATCTGACCCGTGACTCTTTGTATTTCAGCATTATAATCAGCCAGGAGAATATAATATGGCCTGTACTGGAGTTCCGATGAGAGGATCAGGCGTCTCGATGACAAGTTCTTGAAGTAATCTGATTGTAAAACAGTCTCCTCTATGACCCTCATAGCCTGATTTTGCACTACGGTGCGCTCTTCATGCGAGGTCCCTATTTCCTCCACTTGTCGTAACCATGGCGGCCGTGGTGCCTCGAACGTGTCCTGCGCTTCTTCTGTTTGTTGGCCTCCTGGGAATGGTTGCGGATCATATTCTTCATCAAACGTTTGTTCCACAGGAATTTGCACAACTTCTTCGTCCGTGGGAGCCTCCGGAGGGGAAGATGGCCTCTCATATTGTAGTAGGCGTGTCTGCAATTCAGTTACCTGTTGCTGGAGATCTTTTATGGCCTCTGCGTCGGAGGGAAGCGAAGCTGCAGAGGGGGTGGTTGGAGGGGCAGCTGTTGGGCCTTGTTGGTGTTCCTGCTTCAGTTGTCCTAGCTCCTCCGATAGCTTATCATGTGCTTCGAGTAGCATGGCATAATCTTCCAATATAATCTTGATGTTATCGGGGGTCACTGCTTGAAACTTGGATGGGCTGATGGGTGCCCCCGGTGTGCTCTCAATAGCTGCCTCCAGGTTCTCTTGATTTTGTATTTGCAAACGTCTGTTCTCTTCCTGAGCAGCCGCAAGATGGCGTTTAAGTAGCGCCATATTTCGCTGAAGTTTTGAGTTGCGTTCCAGTTGTGTCCGTAGGTGACTTTCTACCACCTGCACTGCTTCCTGATCTACGTTCTGTAGCTGTACTTCCAATATATTATGGGCGTCTTGGAGGGTTTGGAACTGTGTGTGAAGGCGATCGTTCTCCTCTTCTAGTACTGCAAGGCGGAGCTGTAGTGTCGCTGAGTGCTCTTGCAGGCGTGCGTTTTGTTGCTGGAGCTGAATGTAATCTGTTCTTAAATTTGATATACAGGCCAACATGGTGTCCAATGCATTACCTATAGATGAGTGGGGGGTGTTCACCGTGGACGATGCATGGGAAGGGAATTGGGGAAGGGAGACAGTGAATGATGTGTCTACGAAAGTTGTGTGTGTGGGTGAAATTGGTGGAGGGGGAATGGGAGGAGGTGAAACCGTGGGTGGAGGTGCCGTGGGTGGTGAAATGTCCATACCTTCAGGAGTGGGTGTTAGTGTGGGGCCTGCCATATACACGGGTATGGTAGGTGGTGTGTGTGTGGAAGTGGTGAATAGGTGTGAAGTGGGGTGGGGAGCTGAAAAGACAGGGAATGGTTGAGGGCCTGGTTGAAAAGCCCTAGCAAAGATGTCCTGGAGGGATTGTAGAAATGGAGAGAGGGATATCGGGGGTTGGGGTCGTAAATTTGAGGAGGGTGGAAAGGGTGGCATGGTAGTAGGGAAACCCATGAATGTGGATCTGGGGTCAGGATGACCCGTGGCTGAAGGCATTGGGGATGGTTGTCCTAGGGCAGGCTCGGAAAGGGTTTCGGTGGGTTGTGTAGTGATTGGGTTTGCTTCAAAGGTAGGGTTATCAGTGGTAGAGAATAGGGTGGCACTAGAGATGGGAGTACGAAAGATGAAGGTTGGGTCAGTGGGTTGAGTGGTCGATGGGATTTCCACTGTCTCTGTTCTCGGAGGCGATGGTGGGGGAGTAGGTGGTAGTGGTTCGGTGGACTCCTCATGGGTGGCGGGGTGCTGTTGACTAGCTGTTTGGGAGGTTGGTGTAGTAGTTGGCTCCTCTGCAACTGTAACGGGAATTTGGATATTTTTACCTGAGCGAGGCCGTGTCTGGAACCTTCGTGGGTCATATTGAACTGAAGGCCTCTGAATGGCAGTGCGCACAGCTTCTACAACTCCATATGTTTCTGCCATCAATAAGAGACCTTCCCTGTACTCTGAGTCAACTCCCGCTTCTTCCAACAACTGAGTCATAAGTACTCTGCTGCTCTGTTCAGTGAGTAACTGCTGCGATCGCACTCTTTCCATAATCTGATACAGCCTTCGGAGTTCTGCTGTATATGCTGGGGCTTCAGTGGTCTCTTCTTCATATGCTTCTTCTTCTTCCGGGTGTCCGTGTTGTTGGCTTTGCTGAGCGTCACTCCAATGGACATGTCTACCGTCTGTAGACTTTCTTCTTCTCCGTGAGGATGTGCCCTGCTCCTCTGCCTCTGAATAAAACTCCACATCAGAGAATTGAGTGCTTTGTAGGAATGCTTCGAAATCCTGGGGGTCCAGTCCTTCAGCCTCTCCAGTGGCAGCAAACTCGAATTCAGGTGTAACCGGAGGAGCCGATGGGGTGGGTTGTGTCGTAGTGTCAGATTCCGACCTGGGTATCCTAATGGTAAAAGGAGGTACAGTGCCCTCTCTTAATGGTGATGCCTCAGGAGTAGTTAGGACTTCCCTTGTCTGGACACACGGAATCGCGCCCCTCATGCGCTTGGACTGATGTGTGGATGTCTTGAGCCTTTTAAACATTTGTAATTGTGCCCAAGTTAAGGCACGCTCAATGGGGACATCATATGCCAAGCATCGGTAAATGATGCGTGTGAGTGCACAGCATCCGTTCACCACTAATTTCCTAGAAGCCCGTTTGTTCGCTTCATACAACTGATCTATAATCCACACTGGTAGCTTAATTGGTAGCGCACCTGCTTCCGCCAAGTAGAGAGCAAACCAGATCTTCTTGTGTGGTTGCGTGAATCGGTCTTGACCGGGGAAGGCGAAATGTTGCATGCACATGCGGAGAGGGATGGACACATTTGGGGTGAGGGCTGCCATGTCTTTCAGCTTCACTACTTTCCTGTCCTTCATGTTGTTGGGAACGAGAGCATCCTTTTCTGAGGGTACATGCGTGCCATGCATCTTTAAAGCATCACTCACTAGCTCCACCGTAAGTTCAAACCTCTTCAACTCGTTGTTGCCCAGCAATGAGGGGAGAACAAATGATCCGGGTTGGTCCTTATCTTCATTAGCTTGTAATGTGGAGACCAAATAGTAACATCGGAGGAGATCGGGTTTAGGTAGTGGGGCTTCAAAATATTCCGCCAATCCTGCTCGTTGCCATATGATCTGTAGATCTTCTGTGTTTTGTAAAGTCTCGAACTCCTTGGAGAAAAATTGGAATCGCACCCATGATCTATCATACTCGCATTTAGACTCCCAGATATACTTGGCCTCACCTAATGGACCGGGCATGCCATTGAACCAATGAGAATTCGCATGAACTCTTTCCGTGATTCCTGTAGGTGGGTCTGGCACCGGGAGTTGCTGGAGGTGTTGCATCTCCACTGGTCGTTCAGTCGGGGGCACGTCCACAGGTAGGCTATCCACATCAATTCCTGCAGTAAGTATCCCTACTTGTGAGCCCGAACCTGTCGCTTCTGCCATTTTACTGCTTGCCTTCTGATTCTGTGAGAATATAGAAGCATGTGTTAACATCGTAATGGACAGACTAAATCCGTTGCTGTCCCCGTTACAACATTAACATGAGGTATATGGTGAGTTAGTGGTTAGTAAGTGCACGAAGACAGTGAGTGTAGTTAACGTTTGTGTATTCCTAGGAGACTAATGCCGTTAGTAAGTGGGGTGAATTTACAAATCGGGGTCGGGGGGTTTATTACAGATCTTAGACTGCCAAATGCAGTGGATGGGCTTTGCTTTCGGTTTCGTAGAGACTCCAGAGAGCTGTGTCGGTGTCGCTGTTTGGGAATGGGGCCTTTTAGGGACCCACTTATAAGTGATTACATGCATGCTCATGGGTCTTGGTGTGTTCCTAAGTATTGAGCACGAGGGAATACTGGTTGTACTCGTAGATGGGTTATGCTGCATAGGTTGTGGCCTTGGCGTAACTACTTGTGCCCTCAAGCAAGCCTTAGGCACCCAAATTTGTCTAGATTGTGGGCTTGCCTTCATCGACTTCTTGGGCACCCAAATAGATTTTACTTTAGCCGAAGAATTTCTGACAGACTTCTTATTAGCGTCGTGTTGTTGGTTACTAATAAGAGGCTTTGCCCGTGTAGTTGACGGTGGTGCACCTGGTCGTTCGCCTTTCCGCACCCACACCTGGTTTATTTTCTGGGACATTCTGCTGCGCAGGTACTTTTGATCTCGGACATAGGTAGTACTCGGCTTCTTCTGCTTGTGATCCGCCTTTGGTTGCTGCCTCTTTCTGGCCTTTGGAAAAGAAGGGAGTTCCGTTGCATCCCTGACTCCTTTTTTGCAAATATCATTCCTCTGCAACACAGGGTTTTGAACAAGAACAGCATGGTCATCTTCATGTGTACCCCTGGAAGGACCAGGAGTCTGTGCCTTTCCTAGTTCCTTGAGTGCTCCATTGTCTAATTCTACTGTAACTCGACTATGATTGACCCAAACCTGGAGAAGTCCACTTCTTAGGTTTAAGTTAATTGCTTGGTCATAGATCCAATCTTGACCCAAGACTAGAGGTTCAGTGAGATCCTCATCTTGACACACCAGTACTTTAACTGTCATTGCCTCATCATGAATGCAGAGGGGAAGTTCCACCTCGCCCATGCAAGGGGTTTCCACTCCTCCCAATCCTATAAGATATGCTTCCACAGGATTGACAGTCAATTGTAATTCTTGGCAGTACGACAATTTGACAGCACTAGTGGCTGCTCCTGAGTCAATCAAGGCTCTTACGGTCCTTGCACTCTTTCCATGTCCTATATCTAAGGTTACGAAAGGACGTCTATCAATTATCCTATGCGAGCTTGTTCCTGCGACTTCACACATGGCCATAGGAAATCCTTGGTCTGCATAGTCATTCGCTCCAGGCTGATCTCTACCTTGCCTTCGTAATTTCATCCTTCTGATGCGTTCTAAAGCTTCAGCTTGAGCTTCTTCTCGAACTCGCTTTTCTTCCTCTTTGCGTTTCTTAGCAGTGTTGAGTCGACTGAGCATTTCCTCCGTGAGGGGTTCCTGATACAACTTGACTCTGCAACCGCTAATATAATTTGGGAGAACATCACCCTCTAATGTGGCCAATTGTACTGCTCCGCTCGTGGAGATCCTATTGATGATCATAGGTCCGTAGCCTCTCTTTTCTAGCTTCCTCGCGTGTTGTTTTAGTGTATAGACTAAGACTAGATCTCCTGCTTTCAAGCCTTTATCCTTCACGTGGGCATCAAAGTATGCCTTCTGTCTCTTCTTGGCTGCATATATTCCTGCAGCGGCTCTCAGTCTTGTTTCCCCTAATCGTTCAAGGTCAAGGATCCTAGAGGAGAGCTCATGACCTGTCCATTCGTGCTCTTGTGCTACTTTCAATGTAGGGATCAAGAAGTCTAAAGGTAACACAGCGTTTTGGCAGAATACCATCTGAAAGGGGGTGGCTTGGAGTACCGTTTTGTAGGCAACTCGGTATGCCCAAACAGCATGGTGTAGCTGTTTGTCCCAATCAGAGCGTTTAGTGTTCACTAATTTCGTCAGTACATTGCATAAAATCTTATTAGTGCTCTCAGCTTGTCCATTAGCTTGAGGGTGATATGGGGCAGACTTCTTGTGTATTACCAAGAATTCTTGGAGTAGATGTTCAATCACTTCGTTCAAGAAATGAGTGCCTCTATCACTTACAAGCTCTATAGGTAGCCCGTATCTTGTGAATACATTCTCAAACAAGAATTTGGCAGTTGTTTGAGCATCGTTCTTGGTTGTAGCTTTTACCTCAACCCACTTGGTGAGATAATCTGTTGCCACAATGATGTATTCCGCATGAGAACCTTTAGCTGGGGGATTAATAGGACCTATGAAGTCTATTCCCCACTTAGAGAATGCACGTCCACCCATCATAGGTTTCAGTGGCATCTCATCTTTGCGTATAGGATACTGAGTCCTTTGACAGACATCACACCGTTTCACATAGGTATGTGCATCCATGTGAAGGGTAGGCCACCAGAAGCCCGCAAACATTATTGCCTTGATCACCCGATCTGGTCCAAAGTGTCCTCCTGCTACCCCTTGGTGAGCAGTTTCCAAGATCTTGAGATATTCACTTTCATGGACACACAGTCTCAGGTAACCATCCTTACCGCGTTTGTATAGATTATCACCAATGAGTGAGTAATCCAAGGCTTCTTGTTCTAAACTCCTTTTCCTAGCCAGAGTCATGTCTGGAGGGAATGTGTTTGTCCTCAGGAATGATACTAGTGGTTCGCTCCAATCTGGCACAATGGATACTTGATAAAGAGTGGCATGTTCCACTGGTGGTTTAGTGCAACAGATTGGGCATTCCTTGCACAACTTTTGGACATCAGCTTCCATAGTTGGCCAATGCACTCCGAATCTCTTTAGAGTCTGCAAAGTTCTTTGCTTTGAATGGTGTTGCTCTAACGCACCTACATGTGCTAATTGCAACCATTTAGCGTACTCATCCTCTTCTACGCAACAAGCCAAGATCCCTTGATCTGTGTGCTTGTACATGCTTCCTGCCATGATATGGTACTTTTGGGCTTTTACGATCTCTCTATTCCGTGTGTTCACCACTGGATGATTAGGCCCGTATGTCAATACTGGTACTATTGGCTTGGCCCACTGCGGCACCACTTCCAAATTAAACAAGTAAGCATCAGGAAGGTCATCTGACACTCCTTGTGGGGCTTCTCCCGATGTGAGCCTAGAGAGATGATCTGCTCTCAAGTGGGTTCTACCTTTTCTTACCACAACCTCAAAATCATATTCCATTAGCAGGAGAAACCATCTTACTAATCTTCCCGTATTGCATGGCTTGTTTACTAAGTACAACAATGCCTGATGGTCTGTAAAAAATTTAAACTTATTTGCAAGCAAATAATGTCTAAACTTTTTAACTGCATATACCATGCCTAATCCTTCTCGTTCAGTAGTGGTATAATTTCGTTCAGCCGCATTCAATTGTCTACTGGCATAGGCAATTGGAAGATCCATATTACCTTCACCAGTAGGTTGTGCGAGCACACATCCAATAGCATAATTGGATGCATCCACGTGAACATGGAATGGCTTATTCCAATCTGGTGTGGTCAAGATTGGTGCTGAACACAATCTTCGTTTAAGTTCTTGGAAGGAATTCTCACATTCATCCGTCCACTCAAAGTTTGTCAAGAGTCCGTACATGGGCTTTGCAATGACAGCATACATGTGTATGAATCGTCGATAATAACCGCAATGCCCCATGAAAGCTTGTACTTCCTTGACATTCTTTGGCCTAGGTAGCTCTGCTATGGCTCGCACTTTCTCTTCGTCAGTAGATATGCCATTCTTTGACACTATGTGTCCTAGAATCTTGCCTTGCCTGACCATAAAAACGCACTTTTCTGGGTTCAGGCAGACTTGGTACTCTCTACATTTGTCAAAGATTTGCCTGAGTTCCGGAATATGGGTTTGTCTAACATTGGAATGAGCACAAAGGTCATCAACATAGACTTCTAAACTCTTCCTCAGGAACTCCTTAAACACATGGCACATCAGCCTCTGGAAGGTAGCTGGTGCATTGGTAAGCCCAAATGGCATTACTCTAAAAGCAAAAATGCCCCATTCTGTGGCAAAGGCTGTCTTATGCTGATCCTCTGGAGCTATGGCTACTTGATTGTAGCCCGAAAATCCATCAAGGAAGCTGTACACTTCCTTGCCTGCCACTCTTTCTAAGAGATGCTCTGTGATGGGAAGCGGATAGTTATCTCGAATCGTGGCGGCATTAACCTTTTTCAAGTTAATGCACACACGCAGCTTGCCATTCTTCTTGGGCACCACTACGATGGGGGATACCCATTCGGTGTGCTCAATTTCGTAGATAAATCCAGCTTCAACCAATCTATCTATCTCTTCCTTGATCTTAGCAGCATAGTTATCGTTATATGTATAAGGCTTTTGCTTAGAGGGTTTAGCATCTGAGGTCATGGGAATGGTGTGTGAGCATATATCAGGGTCAACACCTTTCAAATCCTTGTAACTCCAAGCGAATACATCTCTGTATTCTCTTAGCAAGGTAATCAATTCATGCTCTTCTTCCGCTGTTAGGTCATGCCCTATGTATGTACATCTCTCCTCTCCTTCTTCTAGGGCCACTACGATTTTCTTGGTGGTTTCTTTGTTATCATAGGCCTCTCCTGATTGTGCCTCTCGTTTAGGCATTCTTATCATGACTCTCCTGTCATCTATCTCGTACTTCTTAAAATTTTCTGGGACCTCAAACAAAGATTCTTCCTCCTCTGGTAAAACTTCTCTCTTCTTTCGTTTCTTTCCTTCTTCCTTAGGGGTCATATGCGTTGCTAATCTTACATCATTTGTAACTTCTCCATGCTTCTGGGGTTGAAATTCTATTTCATGGAAGTATTCTTCATCTGATGCAAATGGTGGGTCCATAATGATTGACTCTAGATCGGAGTCACTTGCATCCTCAAATGCATCAGGGCTAGGTTCGCATTCTTCTAAAACTGCCTCTCCCATGATTGGCTCTATGGAGAAGACTGAAATATCATAGCCATCCTCATCACAGTGAGGTGTCCATTGTTCTTCATTGATGGCTACGTCCATTGTTGCTAAAATTTCCGCCCAGCCATGGGGTTCAAACTCCTCATCTGGAAAGACTATAGGTGCATAGGCTGGGTCTTGAATGGTTCTATGAGTTTCGTTTGCACCTACCTCTCTGGCTTTCTCTCTCTTCTCTTCTTCTACTGCTACCTTGCACATCCATAAGTGGGTGTCTTCATGCATCCATGAGGATCCAGACCCTATGGAATGCACCGATTCTGTGTCATCTTTAGCTCTATGGATGGGATTCCACTGGATAGGAGGGACATCTCTATGAGAATAATCCTTGAGATTGACTTTGGTTGTAACACCTAAGTGCTGCAGGTACAAAGAATTGGTCCCCCAATCCTGTACCACTTGCAACTGTCGCATGAATGGTCTTCCCAAAATCATCTCATAGGCATGATTTTTGCTGAAGTCACATATGGCAAAGGTATGTTCAAACTCGACACCACAAGTGGTGAGAGTTATTCCTTCTAGCAATCCTAGGGGTCTCTCTATGTGACCATCTGCCATTTGCAATTTCATTCTCGTTGGCCTGAGTGCTGGCTTGCCCCAACGCTTCCATAAGGAGGTAGTGGCAATTGCAACTCCTGCACCTGAGTCCAAAATTGCCTTCGTGGTGTAGTCCTGGTAGGTGATGGGAAGATAGGTGTTCCCTTCTTCACCTTCACACATATCCCCGATCTTATCCAAGGGAATTTCCGGTACTGTCCTATGGGATCCTACCTGGGAGCGAGGTTTTGCTATCTCTGGTACTTGTTTGGCTACATGTTTCCATAATTCAGGTCTAACCTTGAGTAGCTCTTCTAACTTGAGATTACACTGCACGTTAGTGTTCTTCACTACCTCTGTGTTCCTAGGTATGACTGAGTCGTCGTTCCTTACCATGACTGTGGGTGCTCTCATACATGTGGACTTTGCTTCCCATGGGCCTGTGAAGTGGGGTAGCTCCTGTATGGAATTAGACTCAAAGTCTAATCTCTCATGAGACTGAACACTCTCATGCTCCCCGTAAATAGATGGGATGTCTTGTGGGAATTGGTCGTGTGCATCGTCCACAAGTTCAAAAGGAGGGGCGACCTCGCTTTCGTTATCCCATTTGTCTTCTTGAATCTCTCGTAGGAAGTCTGGTGCAAACCGATTCATAGAAGAAGAAGTGTCTGGCTCCGTAGAATTAGACGCATAAGCAACCTGGGAAGGAGGACTTATTCTATCGTTGGCTCTCTCCTTGCTCTCGTAAATGGTTGGAGCACAAGCTTCTTGGGGAGGATTGCTTATTCTGTTACTCTTCCGAGTAGGCTCATACACTCTCTGGGAAGGAATGTGGGTCACCTGTGGAGGTACATAAGCTTTCGGGGGAGGCTCATGTGACTTTTGGGGGGGAAGATAAGCTTCTTGAGGAGGCTCACGGGCTTCCTGAAGAGGCTGGCTCAACCGTTCTCTTGCCCTTTCCTTTCTTTGAGGGGTAGGTTCCTTTTCTGGCTGTGCTATTGGCCTCTCTATTCTTTCTAAGGAGGGGAAGTTGTCCGGTTTAGGGGCCTTGGCCACATACACTTCTGATTGGGAATGATTCCTGTTTTTGCTTGCTTTTTCTTGGTCTTGATTTTTTTCTTCCTTGTCAGATCTTGCAATTATCCTCTCTAACTTCTCTAGGAATCCATCCAAGTGTAATTGTGTTTTGGCTGAGCCTGAGTAATTGAAAAGGCGACTGGCTTCAAACATAGTCTGAGCCAATGCGACCATTTTCGCGCATAGTTTGGTTCTTTCTATCTCTAGGTCAGCTCTAGGATAGCACTTGTCATGATCCGTGACGTTTGGCCCTTCTTGGATTCTGGCCTGATATGCCTTAAGCATCATGTCTATGTCTTCGGGAGTGGGATCAGCTAATACTGATCCTGTTTGGGGTGGTGGGTGGGTTGCGTGGGCTGTCTTAGAGGGTGAAGAGATGGAGGGTGATGGGGATGGTAGCGGTGGGAATGTGTGAGAGTGCGGTTGAGACGTGATCTCTATGATTTTAGCCTTGGTTTCTCGTAGACTTTCCTCAAGTTCACTCATCTTCTTTGCCCATTGCCTTTTCATGCGTTCGCGGCTATCTTTCCAAGCTCTTGTTCTCTTTTTATTTTGGCTCTCAGTATCGCTAGCATCTAGGCTCTTTTCCCGGCCTACCCCTTGGTTTTGCTGCAGTGCCTGAGCCCTAGTGACTACCTGCACTGGTGCAGTGGAAGTGACGCTTCCTGAGGAGTCTACCACTAACCCAACAACGTTGATAGGGGTGATTTTTGGCATGCTATTGGGGTTCTTTGGGCAATCTCGTAAGAGATGCTCTTTTTCGCAATCTTGGCAGAAGCCTTGGATAGTCACGGACTGAGTTTGTGTAGGCGGAGGTAAGGGACAATCACGAATGAGGTGATCACCTTGGCATCTGTAGCACGGCCCTCTTGGGAATGGAGGTCTGACTTGCCCAGATTGAGGCCTAGGATTGGGGTTTGTATACATGACGTTCGTGTAATCTGACTCCCAACTAGGTTCGTTCGGCTCTTCACCATAGTAGGACTCTCCATGTTCTGGGGACTGCATGTAGTAAGCCTGGGGGCTATCCACATGGGTAGAATCAAAGCTATGGTCACTTGGGTCATTTTCAGAGATCAAGGATGTTACAGGGACTATAGCTCTATTCAGGTTCTCTTCTGCAGCAGTATACTTTACCGGAATCACATTAGCTGGGGCAGGGGGTTGTTGTGCTAGCACAGGCTGAGGCCTTTGTTGGGCCTGATACTGTGGTTGGTAGGTTTGTTGGGGTCTAGCATATGGTGGTGGTGGATTTTGGTTCTGGTATCTGCCTTGTTGGTAGGGTTGCGGATAGGGTTGCCTAACTGCCTGCTTGTTGTATGGGCAGTCTTGTGCGGTGTGATTGGTGTATCTCCTTTCTATGGTGCAGTACTGGCTACTAGGGTTTACTTGGGGTTGAGCCATAATGGGACAGACGTTCGCCATATGGTCACCACCGCATGTATAGCACCTTTTCACAGGGGCAAACCTTGGGATTTGTTTTCTAGTTACACCTAATTTCTGAGCTACTTTTTCGGCAAGTTCTTCAATTGATGTGGCTTGTGTGGAAGATTGACTAGATGCACTATCTGAATCTTTGTAAATTTTGGACAACTCTAGCTCTTCTCCTAGGTTATCTTCAATGTCAATGCACATACGTACACATTCTTCTATAGTCCTAGGGTCTTTCAGATACACATAGGATCTCAATTTTGGGCTCAGCAATCCATCAAGAAATAAGGCTACTTGTTTAGCAGATGTGGGTAGCTCCGAAATAGGGCACCTTTCAAGATATTGTCTAAATCTTCTTCCGGCCAATCTGACAGTCTCTTGGGGGGTTTGCTTGAAGCTGTGGATCAGTGAGGAGGTGTTGTGTCTTATGCCACTCTTGGAGAACTCTACAATGAATGCCTCAAGGAGTTGGTCTATGCTCCTGAACTGACGCTCATCTAATGGCTGAAACCATGTAAGTGCCGTGTTCCTAAGGGTTAGACCGAAGGCATTGTACTACGTGAACAGATCTTCCACTTGTTCAGCTCTCAAGACTTGCTTGAACTCTGCCACATGATCATAGGGATCTCCTGTGCCGTCAAAGTAATTCTTCATGGACTTAACTAGCTGGGTGGGTCTCAAAATTCTTGCGTGCTCTCTAGGTCTTGGCAGAGGGAATCCATCTACATTTCTTTGGTTCCTGTGGGCTCTATGTATCTCAGGAGGTTCTACCCTATTCGTCTCTGTTCTCGTTCTTTCTCTGCCTACAGGGTTAGCAAAGCTTACTTCCGGTCTATCTCTACTTCTGTCTCTTTGCGTACCATGAGCTTGGGAAGTTCCCGCCCCAGGGTGACCATAGGATGCATTTGATCTTGATTGGGGAAAAATAAATTCACCCTTCCACGTGTAGGCATGCCTATCATTTTCTGTCACCACGAAGATCCGTTCTGAAGCATGATCTAAATAGGTCACTCTGCCTGGGCTGTCCGGATCCTTAAGCTCATAGATCATGATATTTCCTATGTCTGTTGGCTGATTAGACTTATACCTCCAAAAGGCTTCATCAGTTTCTCGATTGAGGAGCAACTCTATGCTCTTGTTGTCTTGGGGGACCCATTCAGGCGTGATAATCCTAGTGAGAACTGATTTACCTCGAGGGGTTCTAGGTTCTGCACCCATGTTCCCTTGTTCCAGGTCACCTAAGTCCGCTTCTGAGATTACATTCCCAAAGTCATCTGTCCTATCAGGATGACTAGTGACTACATATATAGTTCCTTCTTTGTCCAGGTATGCACCATTTTCAAACTTGACAGCTGGGTGTTCTAGTCCAATGGATTGATCAGGGTTTTTAATCTGGACCACAGATCTTCCTAGGCCGTCCTCATAGATGCTAGCACCTAATCGGTTGGTCCTAAGGTATTCCAACTGTGTTTTGTAAGGGCCCTCTACCCTGTACAAGTAAGGCACACCTGAACCTCCCGTAGGTCTGTCCATGCCTTGAGACATCTCTGACTCACTGGTATCAGAGCTAGGGTAATGAGAGTGGCGACTCAACTGCTGGGCCCAAGACCTTGCCGTGTGGTTGACACTAGCCTCTGAAGACCTAAGGCTTTGTCTCTCTCTTACTAGGTGTCGTCCTGATCTAAGGTTCATATGCCTAACTGATTAGCCCAAATCTTTGCCCAGAGTACAACCTCGTTGCCGATCAATTGGTACCAGTCACTTGATTCTTTTTAATTATTCCTCGTGTTTAAAGTCTTGTCTGCTATTACGTCGCCAGGAATACTTGAATGTTCTTCGTACTTTCAGGTTGATCGTTCCACGTTAGGTTCTTTCCTTTATGTTGTCGACAGTACAGAGATTAAGTTTTTAGCTTGAACTTGAGTTTTTAGGTAGTCTTCAACTTGATAGTGGCCTATCGTCGCCCTGACTTACTCCTACTTCTAATCGCTCTTAGCCTAGGCTAGGAATTGACGAAGAGGAGTTGAGAGTATTCCGACCTTTCTTGCTGAACCTTGCTCTTTAGTGCTCGAGAAGTTGATTCTCAAGCGTGCGCCACACCCTTGCTTGGATACTCTCAATTGCTTCTCAATAGGCCTGCATAAATCCCAATATTAGCTCCAAGTGGACCTTTCAATTGACAGACAATTTATTTCAGACACTTTTTTAATGACCCTTGTTCCCCCTTTTGCATTGTTAGAAATTTACTCTAGAGCTCCCTTGGTGTTCCTACCCCTCAGTATGTCAACTTCCAAATATCCTATCTGAAAATCAACGCATTATTCTTATAAAAAACAGTTGAGGGCGTGTAGTATATGTCACGAGCTTTCCGACAAGCCCTAGAGCTCAGAAAATGGATTTCGTATGAAAAAGTTATGACCGTTCAGGGTTTAGGGGGTTAACTAGACAAACAGAACCTTTCGGGGGTTTTGATGCATTTTCTAAGGCCTTTGTAAGTAGATGAGTACATGAAAGTGCAAATATGCCCAAAATTTAGCCTAAATTTCCAAAAATTCACTCCTTAATTTTTTGCCGAAAATGCCTGTCTATCGCGATAGACGGTGTCTGTCGCGATAGACACAATCTATCGTGGGGGCTGTCTGTCGCGATAGACGGTGTCTGTCGCGATAGACAGTGTCTATCGTGGGTTTCTGTCTGTCGTGAATTTCGGTCTGTCGCAATAGACGGTGTCTGTCGCGATAGACGGTATCTGTCGCGGATTTCTGTCTGTCGCGATAGACGGTGTCTGTCGCGATAGACGGTGTCTGTCGCGAATTTCTGTCTGTCGCGATAGACGGTGTCTGTCGCGATAGACGGTGTCTGTCGCGATAGACGCTGTCTGTCGTGGATTTCTGTCTGTCGCGATAGACGGTGTCTGTCGCGATAGACGCTGTCTGTCGTGGATTTCTGTCTGTCGCGATAGACGGTGTCTGTCGCGATAGACGGTGTCTGTCGCGGATTTCTGTCTGTCGCGATAGACGGTGTCTGTCGCGATAGACGGTGTCTGTCGCGAATTTCTGTCTGTCGCGATAGACGGTGTCTGTCGCGATAGACGGTGTCTGTCGCGATAGACGCTGTGTGTCGTGGATTTCTGTCTGTCGCGATAGACGGTGTCTGTCGCGATAGACGCTGTCTGTCGTGGATTTCTGTCTGTCGCGATAGACGGTGTCTGTCGCGATAGACGGTGTTTGTCGCGGATTTCTGTCTGTCGCGATAGACGGTGTCTGTCGCGATAGACGGTGTCTGTCGCGATAGACGGTATCTGTCGCGATAGACTGAAAAAATGCAAATTTTTGAAAAACTTCTAGTGATCTAGAGTGCCCTCAAGGTGTAGGTTACAATGATAAACATGCATTCACAAAATGTTAAGATTTTCTGTCTGTCGCGATAGACAGAGGCTGTCGTCCCGGGACCTGTGCAGAGCCTGTCGTACCTGCGCACACTGCTGGGGATGATGGTACAGCAAAAAAACCTGCAAAATAGCTCAGAAAACATGCAGAAACAGCACATGCAAGTTCGCTCTTTCGCTCTCTCTCACAAGTGAAATGAGGGAAATGAGGTGGAGGTGGGGATATAGTCAAAAAACTGAAATTTTCGCGATGATGGAGATGGACGTGGGAGATGGTGATGATGATGATGGTGAAGAAAGTAAAAGAAAATCGATGAGAGTGAAGAAAATACCTACAACTCCAACGCGTCAACTCTACGTCTTACCATCACACGCTCGTCCTCAAAGCTCGTTCCCCGGCAACGGCGCCAAAATTTGGTGTAGCTCAACGATGAGTAGCACCTCCTTTAATGTCAATCCGGGAAGACGTGAGGATGGTATGAAGACCTCGAGCAAGTGGCGGGGCAAGTGCGTGAGTGAGAAGCACACTAACATGCACACACATACACACACACGCGCACACACGGCAAGACAAAGAGCGAGAATCAATGGAGCTTTTAGATTACTTTCAAAAGCTCTTACAAGTTCGTTTCAATTACAATCTAACCTCAAAAATGAGCTCTCTAGCTCTTTTTATAGTTTTTGACTAGCTTTTGGCCCTGTCCAGACCTAGTGTCCGGCCTAGTTAAAAATTAGGTTCCAGGGCTTATTTGATGGCTCAAACGAAGTCTAAAAATTATGAAAATTGGTACGATGGTACTTCTAATACTCCTCAAGCTCGAGGACTCCTCGGCTTGCACAAAATGGAGTCTAATCTACCAAAAACGGGATTTACAATGTTTGTGTAGTGATTAAAATCACTTGAGTTGTACATAATCTAAGGGAAAAAATGATCTGGCCTTGTTGCCGTATTGTGCATGATTCCTCTATTGCTTTGTGTGCCAACAGCCTTTAGCACAGAAAGACCAGAAGGAGGGTTAAACATAGCATATTTGGAAAGGCCCAAAGGACAATATAGAACTCAACTAGAATTTGTTTGCACCAACCGCTTAGGTGCTCACATCTATGAGGATGGTTTGCAAAGATCGGTGGTGCAATTGCACAATCCTGATCAACCCATTGGATTGGAATGTCTAGTGGTGAAATTTGAGAGAGATGCATACATAGACAAAGAAGGAACAATGTACATCATAAGTACTCAGCCAAATAATACCAATGAGTTTGGAGTAATTCAGCCAGAGATGGAAGCGAGAGCCCAAGGACAAGAACCAGTAGGAGAAGAACCAAGGACACCTAGAGGGAAATCTATACTAAAAAGAGTACTAATTCCAGATTGGATCCCTCAAGACAAGAGAAGCATAGAATTGTTCCTGAACAAGGAAACCGATGAAGCATTTTGGAGGTACAGAATGGAACAACCTAGTGAGGTAGGCTCCATCATGATCTACGAACTCAAGTACCCAGATACTCCTGGAAAGGTTGTGTATCTGGATGAGACTTCAGAACGAGTATTTGTAGTACCAGACCATGCGAGAAATACCTGCACATGGAGAGGTGAGTTAGTCTTCCCTGTGAAGAGAGATGGTGGATGCAATCCAAAGATGAGTAGGTGCCGCTACAACCAGCTTCACACCAGCCAACTGAGACTTCAGATTTGATTAGTAGACCCTTTGAGCTTCCTAAATCCACCAAAATATCAGCCAAGTACTTTGGAACATGTATCCCAAAAGTTTAAGTCAAGACCGACAAGTTGCGAAATGACTAGCTCCCAAAACTTGCTATTTTTGGACATACACCTGCTGGAAAAAATGAACAGTGCTCTCAACCTGGAAGGAATTAGAAAAATTCCTTTTGGGCATAGCAAATAGACTTAGCAAGCTTCCTATTCCAAGTTAAAAGACTTCAAATGATGGACTGAGCACTGAGAACAAGTTTCATCAAGTTCTGGAACATTCCCACAATTCTCGGGGCTCTGCAGAGATAGACCAGTAAGCAGTAAAATGCAGATATCTCCAAAAGTATAAATCCAATGACCTTGAAAATTTATAGGTAGAAACTAGACAGTGAGAGCTATCCAACGCACTTTAAAACACTGAAAAAGGTTCAGTAAAACTCGAGATATGACCTTCTGAAGTTACTGCTCTGAGTGAGTATAGCAGATAACAAAACAGAGAGGTAGATGATAATAAATGTATAGATTCACATATGATTACAACCACATTGGCAATGAATCTTTGCACAATGGGAGTAGAATGATAGAGCTATGGAGTAAGCTCTTCAATCTCTACAAAATGACATGAAGTGGTCACGTACAAGGCTTGCTAATCGCCTCTTCCTTCTTGCTCCTTTTATAGCTATTCTTGGAGGGAGTTTTGAATTCGAATTCGAATGGCTCCACCTAAAAGTGATCCCCAAAGTTAGGAGAGATTCCCTCAGCTCAAAAATTCGTGATTTTGGTAGTTGGAGCCACGAATTTGCTTTTACATCATGGATGAGGTAAGCCATCCTTTTACTTTTTTCTTTTTCCATTTACAAGAGATAAAATGTACTCTTTTACAAGAGGTGTTCACATGACTACTCATGTGACTTAAAAATGAGGATAATATCAAGCATATCAAGCATGTAGGCTTGGGCAAAATGCACCAACAGCTCCCCCTCAAGCCTAACATGCTTGGCCTCCAAATGAGTCTTCAATTGTCCTTGATTTCCTGCAAACCAATCATCAACTTGAATCTACTTAACTTCGTACCATCAAGAGCTTTCGTCAACATGTCTGCACATTGCATATCTGTAGAGACGTAGGATAGTTGAATATCCTTGCTCATTAGCTTCTCTCTTACATAATGGTAATGGACTTCAATATGCTTGGTTCTAGCATGGTATACCGGATTAGCTCCTAGATGTAGTGAGCTTGTGTTGTCACCAAAAATGTGAGGTGTTGAAGAATGAAGTCCAAGATCTGTGTACAAAGATTTTAACCACATGATTTCTTGAGTTGCATTAGCCAAACCTCTATATTCAGCTTCAGTAGAAGATAATGCCACGGTTGGTTGCTTCTTTGATGACCAAGAAATGATTTTTGAACCTGCAAATGATATATACCCTGATGTGCTTCTTCTATCATCTTTAGATCCGGCCCAATCTGCATCTGAGTAGACCTTTAGCTCAATATCTGAAGTATATGAATAGAACAAACCTTCATTCATGGTCCCCTTTAGGTACTTGAGGACTCGCTTGGCCGCTTCCATATGTGGTCTTCTCGGCTTATGCATAAACTGACTCAATATGATAACACTATAGCATATATCCACCCTTGTGAGTGTTGCATAGTTCAAACTTCCAACCAAGCTTTGATAGCTTGTGATGTCTTCAATTGGCTCTCCTTCATAAGCACTAAGCTTATGATTTTGCTCCATAGGTGTACCTGCACACTTTGTATTTTCCATCTTGAACTTGACGAGCATGTCATGGACATACTTCCTTTGTGTGATGTATATACCTGAATCTGTGTAGATCAACTCCAATCCAAGAAAATAAGTGAGTGGTCCGAGGTCACTTATTTTGAACTCCTCCTTCATTTGACTCTTTACCTGTTTGATTCCTTCAAGATCATTGCCTGTGATAATAATATCATCAACATACACACATAAATAGATCACTTCAGATCCATTCCTCTTTATGAACAAAGAGGTATCCGCCTTGCTAGCTTTGAATCCTTGGTCCTGCAAATAAGTAACCAATCTGAAATTCCAAGCTCTTGGAGCTTGCTTCAATCCATACAAAGCTTTCTTTAGTTTGCATACATAGTTAGGATGATGTGCATCCTCATATCCAGGAGGTTGTGCCATATACACTTCCTCAGAAATCCATCCATTCAAGAAAGCATTCTTTACATCAAGTTGATAAAGATTCCAATTTCTAGATGCAGCAAGACTTATGAGAACCCTAATTGTAGGCATTTTTGCAACAGGAGAGAAAGTCTCCTCATAATCAATACCATGGGTTTGAGCAAACCCTTTAGCAACTAACCTTGCTTTGTGTCTATTTATACTTCCATCTGGATTCCTCTTGATTTTGTATATCCATCGAGATCCGATTATCTTCATAGATGGCTTGTTAGGTACAAGCTCCCAAGTGTCATTCTCCTTCAAGGCTTCCATTTCTTCATCCATTGCATCTCTCCAAGCTTTCTTGCTTTGTGCTTCTTCGAATGTGGTAGGTTCTTCATTGGTTGAATCCTTTGCAATGTAGATTGAGTGCTTGGTGACCAAAGAAGTATCATAACCAAACCTCTCTGGTTTCTTCTTCTCCCTCGAAGACCTTCTAAGTGGTTGATGTGAGCTCTCGGGTCCATATGTAGCATCCTGCATCTTTGCTTTACCTTTGTTCTTCCATAGCTTTAGTCTTTCCAAGTCTTCTAGGTCAATCTCCGAATCACTTTCTTCAATCTGCTTTGGCTCCTTTGGTTGAAGTGATGGAAAATCTTCATCCAAGTCATATGGCAGCTTCACTTTCCTGTCATCATCAAACCATGATTTGTTTTCATCAAAAATTACATCTCTACTCACAGAAAATCCTTTATTGGTTGGATTGTACAATCTATATCCTTTTTGGTTTTGATCATAACCAATGAATACACACTTCTCTGCCTTGGGATCCAATTTCCCTCTTACTTGAGAAGGAATGTGAGCATAGGCTAAGCATCCAAAGATTTTACAATGCTCTAGACTAGGTCTTCTTCCATTCCACACTTCATATGGAGTGGTTCCATCTAGTGACTTAGATGGAAGTCTATTTATGAGATATGTGGCTGTCGACACAGCCTCTGCCCATAGGTAGTTCGGCAATCCCTTTTCATTGAGCATGGACCTTGCAGCTTCGACAATAGCTCTGTTCCTCCTCTCTGCTACACCATTGAGTTCGGGTGTATACCTTGTAGTGACTTCCCTTTTAATGCCTCTTTCATGCAAGAAGGCATCAAATTCAAAAGAGAAGTATTCTCCTCCACCATCTGATCTGAGTCTTTTCAAAGTCCTACCTGTTTGATTTTCAACAAGAGCAATATACTTCTTAAAGCAATTAAACACTTCATCCTTGTGCTTCATGAAAAACAGAATGGTCCACCTGCTACAATCATCTATGAAAGACACATAATATCTTGAGCCTGATATAGATGGCTCCTTACTTGGACCCCACACATCCGTGTGCACTAGATCCAAAGGATTTTGATACATATATCCTTTCTTATTGAAAGGTTGTCTATGAGCCTTGCCGAGTTGACAAGCTTCACACTTATAAATCATGTGTTGCCTTGTGATATTATGCAAACCAATTACACTTTGGTCCCTGCAAATCTGTTTGAGTGTCCTCTCACCAATGTGAGCAAGCCTTTTGTGCCATATCTCCAACTCTGTTAGAGTTTGAGATCCATAGCTAAACAAAGCTATGTTCTTTGTATCTTCCACTTCAAAAGTGAAAAGCCTTCCTGTCTTTTCTCCTTTGGCAATCCTTCGAAAGCCTTGCCTTGGGTCTTCAACATATGCTCCAAATCGATTGAATCTAACCTGCAATCCTTTTTCAACAATCTGTCCAACACTTATTAAATTTTTGGTAATTGTAGGGACATACAAGACTTTGCTTAAGAGGTTCATATTCCCATCTGATGTCTTCACATTACCTATCTTCTCCACTGAGTGCTTTGTGTCATCTCCTGTCTGCACTTCATGCTTGTTATGAGGATCTTCCAAATCAGAAAGTAAAGCCACATTTCCTGCTACATGGTTCGAGCATCCCGAATCAATGTAAAATATGTGATCATCATCCTTACCCTTCTTTGTTGATAGATTCATAATCAATAATGAATCTTCTTGACTTTGGTCCTCTGCATAGTTATTGTAATCTCTTCTTCCTCTATGGCCACTTTGATAGTTGTTGTTGTTGTTGTAATTGTTGTTGTAGTAGTTGTTGTTGTTGTAGCCTCCATTGTACCTACCTCTATTTGATCCATAGCCACCTCTATTGAATCCTCTTCCTCTTGAGTTCCTCGGGTTCCTGAAACATTCTTCAGTAGTATGGTTAGATAAGCCACATATGTTGCAAGGTTGAGATGATTGGAATCTCCCCCTGCCTTGCTTTCCACCTCTGCCTCTTCCTCTAGCTCTTCCTCTACCTGCAAAGTTTGCTTGGAAAGAGCTTCCTTCATCTTCATTCTTCCTATTCTTTGACTTGTCCTTGACCTTAGCTTTATCAGAATATAAGGCAGAAGTTTGATTACCTCTTGAGGACTCACCACCTTTGCTAATCTTTGCTTCATGAGTGAAGAGTTGGCCCATGAGTGTGTTGAGGTCGGGTACATGCATATCCATGTATAAATCCATGGCTGTTGTGAATGACTCCCACTTGTCGTCTGCTTTGATTCCATTCATGATTTGTCTTATGATTTGCTCCTCTTCAATTACCTCTCCAATGCTTCCAAGTTGGTCGGAAATCTCCTTCATCTTTGTGACATAATCAGTCACATTTTGCTTCGGGCTTTTCTTCATTGTTGTGAACTCCATCCACAATTGGTTCTTCCTTGCTCGAGTGTTGGAAGAGAAGAAAGAAGCAAGTGCATTCCAGGTTTCTCTTGATGTCTTGCATCCCTTGACATGAGGTAAAAGAAAATCAGAGATTGAGTTTAGAATATAGGACCTTGCAAGTGCATCCTTCGAACACCAATTCGAAAGTCCTTCCACTTCTTCATGTGATGGTTGCCCTTTGTTCCTCATGGTTGGCATTGCTTCATCTCCGGATATGAATCCATATAGATTCCTCCCTTGAAGGTAAGCCTCCATCCTTAGAGACCATGCCGGGTAGTTGTTTCGATCCAATTTGTCAATTGTTGATGGAAATCCATCTCCCATGTTGCTTGACTATGCTCTGATACCACTGTGAAGAGAGATGGTGGATGCAATCCAAAGATGAGTAGGTGCCGCTACAACCAGCTTCACACCAGCCAACTGAGACTTCAGATTTGATTAGTAGACCCTTTGAGCTTCCTAAATCCACCAAAATATCAGCCAAGTACTTTGGAACATGTATCCCAAAAGTTTAAGTCAAGACCGACAAGTTGCGAAATGACTAGCTCCCAAAACTTGCTATTTTTGGACATACACCTGCTGGAAAAAATGAACAGTGCTCTCAACCTGGAAGGAATTAGAAAAATTCCTTTTGGGCATAGCAAATAGACTTAGCAAGCTTCCTATTCCAAGTTAAAAGACTTCAAATGATGGACTGAGCACTGAGAACAAGTTTCATCAAGTTCTGGAACATTCCCACAATTCTCGGGGCTCTGCAGAGATAGACCAGTAAGCAGTAAAATGCAGATATCTCCAAAAGTATAAATCCAATGACCTTGAAAATTTATAGGTAGAAACTAGACAGTGAGAGCTATCCAACGCACTTTAAAACACTGAAAAAGGTTCAGTAAAACTCGAGATATGACCTTCTGAAGTTACTGCTCTGAGTGAGTATAGCAGAGAACAAAACAGAGAGGTAGATGATAATAAATGTATAGATTCACATATGATTACAACCACATTGGCAATGAATCTTTGCACAATGGGAGTAGAATGATAGAGCTATGGAGTAAGCTCTTCAATCTCTACAAAATGACATGAAGTGGTCACGTACAAGGCTTGCTAATCGCCTCTTCCTTCTTGCTCCTTTTATAGCTATTCTTGGAGGGAGTTTTGAATTCGAATTCGAATGGCTCCACCTAAAAGTGATCCCCAAAGTTAGGAGAGATTCCCTCAGCTCAAAAATTCGTGATTTTGGTAGTTGGAGCCACGAATTTGCTTTTACATCATGGATGAGGTAAGCCATCCTTTTACTTTTTTCTTTTTCCATTTACAAGAGATAAAATGTACTCTTTTACAAGAGGTGTTCACATGACTACTCATGTGACTTAAAAATGAGGATAATATCAAGCATATCAAGCATGTAGGCTTGGGCAAAATGCACCAACATTCCCCCCATCTCGAACAAATGTAAACACGAGTCGTCAAGGTGTTGGAACATCCTCAGCCCATGGCACTCAAAGGGAAAAGAACAAAGAGAGACAGGAAGTAAGTTTCACTCATCCTATAGGGAGAGATAGAACCACCATAGACACTGATAGAGTGGAAATACAAAGGGAACCTAGAATAGCAGGTGGTAGAGATGATTTTCCTCTACCTAGACCATGCAAACACCCCAGAGTACTAAGACCCACTCAGCTAGTAAAGTCAATGAAAATTACTTCGATGGGATAGGAGATCCCTATGACCATGTTGTGAAATTTAAGCAAGTGCTACGAGCAGAGCAAGTAGAAGACATGTTCACGCAATACAATGCATTTGGACTAATGTTAAAGAATACAACTTTAACTTGGTTCCAACCATTGCAACAAAGGCAATTTAGAGATATCCATCACTTGTTAGAGTCATTCATCACAGAATTCTCTAAAAGTGGAATCAAACATGATACATCTTCATTGATTCATAGTTTCAAACAGACCCCTCAGGAAACAGTTAGACTTGCAGGACGTAGGTTTAGACAATATGTTGAGAGGTGTCTGATGCAAGAGTTACCCTCATAGGCCAAGCAAGTGTCATTGTTCTTAGATGGCCTCTTGAGCTCTAAACTACGCTCCTATGTATACTTGAAGGAACCCAGAACGCTAGAGCAATGTGTAAGAATTTGTATAGACATTGAGGACAACCTTGGAGACGAGTTGGAACTCTCCAAAGTCTATAAGGACTCAGATTGTTCATCTCTAGCATCCTCAAAGTTGTCTAGCTCAATAGAAGACCTAGCAGAAAAAGTGGCCCAGAAATTAGGAGTTTCTAGTAAACAGATGCCAAGGTTACCAACAAACAAGCGTTGTTACACATGTGGTGGTGATCATATGGCAAATGTGTGTCCCAATGCAACACAACCACAAGCCAACCCTGGCGGCCAATACTGTACAATTGAGAGACAATACACGAATCACATGGCTCAAGACTTCCCATACAACAAACAAGTAGTATGACAAAACTACCCACAAGCATACCCGCAACTAGGTAGGTATCAAGGTCAATATAATGCTCAGCCTCATTACTATAGGCCTCCTCAGAACTATCCTTATCAGGCTCAACAGAGACCTCAACCTATTTTAGCTCAACAGCCACCCCCACCAGCTAACATCATCTCAGTCAAATACGTTGTTCTAGAAGAGAATCTCAATAGGGCTTTAGTGCCTTCTTCACACCTTATCACAGAAAGTGACCCCAATTCTAACAGTTTTGACTCTACTCATGTACATAGTCCACCCGCATATTACACAGAGTCACCAGAACATGTGGAAACATATCAATACGATAGTCCATCATTGGAACCCAGTTGGGAGCCTGATTATGCTAACGTGATGTACACCAACCCTAATCTGCGGCCCCAGTTAAGACAGCAAAGACCACAGGGCCCTAGAGGACCATGCTTTAGGTGTCAAGGAGATCATTTCATAAAGGATTGTCCACATTCTCCGATAGCAGGACAGTCACAATATTATAACATACAAGGCTTTTGTGCCGAGTGTGGTAAAGAGCATATAATCAAAGATTGTCTCAAGAACCCTACGAATGCTTCAAAAGTGACACCGATCAACGTGATAGTTATTGTACACAATGCATATGGATCCAACCCAACATGCATGCCTATCCAAGCTATAACAAGAGCCCAGGCTCTCTTACAAAATCAACAGCTTAATCTTGAGAAAATAGCTGAAATTAGTGAAGTTGGAGAATCTCGTAATAAAAAGACAAAATCTTGGAAAGATTCTAGAGAAAGAATTAAGAGAAAATGAAGTAAAAAGATAACTGAGTTGGAAGAAGTTTTAAGGAATCCAGAGCCAAGATCCTAGAATTGACTTTGCAAGAATCAAATCAGGAGAACCTAGCTCAAAAAATAGGATCAGTTTTAGCGGACCCCATATTGGAAAACTTAGACATGATGTTTCGTGCATATCAGGTGAGATTAAAGGAAGGACCCCAAATAGCTGAAATGAGTAAGAACTACCCTCGAGCAGATCTAGAAATTGAGAGGACTAAACTTTGCATGAAGATGGTAGAATTAGCGCAAACTATGTTCGAAGCCTCACGTTATCTTAATTGGAATAACATGGCAAAACCTGAATTACACTTTCAAGGACTACTAGAGAGGTTAGAATCGATAGCAAGGAGAAAAAGAATCTGCATAGGAACCCTAATATTTCAGAGACATAGGAAAGGAATGCACCATCCCTGTCTCAAGTACCAAATATAGAGGTTGAAGACAACCTGTCTTCCATAAATAAGTATTCACATGAATTTCTCAGAGAAATCCAAGAAGAGAAGTGGAGAAAAGAACAAGGAACTCATCCTCCTATTCATGAAATAGACGACTTGCAGGAGCAATTTCCCCAAGACATTCCCTCTATTTACGATGACGTAGAGGAAGAGCAACTGAGTGAACACACAGGTTTTGAATCCAATTCTTTGCAAGAATTACCTCAATTCACAGGACCTTGGGAAGCCAAGTCTATTAGCATGAGAGCACCCACGATAATAGTGAGGAATGAAGAATCAGTGATTCCTAGAAACACGGAAGTGATAAAGAAAACCAAAGTACAATGTCATCTCACTCTAGAGGAATTGCTGAAGGTTAAACCAGAATTGTGGAAACACGTAGCAAATCAATTCCCTGAGCTTGCTACTACTCCTTCACAGATAGGATCACACAAGAAAGTACCAGAGATACCCATGGAAAGAATTGGAGACATAAGTGAAGGAGAGGAAGGTAACACTTATCTTCCAATGACCCATCAGGGCTACAGAAACCATTAGGCTTACTAGAAGGCATATCTCCCACCACTTGTGGTGTGGATTTTGAGCATACTTTTGCCATTTGTGATTTTGGGAAAAATCATGTTTACGAGATGATTTTAGGACGACCATTCATGCGTCAGTTGCAAATTGTACAAGATTGGGGAACTAATTCTTTGTACTTGCAACATTTAGGAGTGACTACTAAAGTCAATCTTAAAGACTATTCACATCGAGATGTACCCCCAATACAATAGAATACCATCCATAAGATACAAGAAGCAACAGAATCAGTACACTCATTGGAATTAGACCCCTCATGGTTGCACGAGGATACTCATCTTTGGATGTAAAAGGTAGCTAAACAAGAGGAACAACGGTTAAAAGCGAGGACCTTAGGTTCAGAACAACATCCACGAACCCTTCAAGACCCAGCTTATGCACCTATAGTATTTCCAGACGAGGAATTCGAGCCTCATGGTTGGGCAGAAATTTTAGCAACAATGGATGTAGCCATCAATGAAGAACAATGGACACCCCACTGCGACGAGGATGGCTATGACATTTCAGTCTTCACAATAGAGCCAATCATGTGTGGTTTCATTATTGAAGAATGCAAACCTAGCACTGATGCATTTGAGGATCCAAGCGACTCCGATCTAGAGTCAATTATTATGGATCCACCCTTTGCATCAGATGAAGAATACTTCTACGAAGTAGAAACTCACCCTCAGAGACATGGAGAGCTTACAAATGATGTGAGGTTAGCCACACAAGTGACTGCCAAAAGTGAAGGTAAGAAAAGAAAGGACAAAGAAACCATGTTAGAGGAAGAAGGATCTTTGTTTGAGGTTCCCAAAAATTTCAAGAAGTATGAAATAGAAGATAGAAGAATCATGGTACGAATGCCTAAAAGAAAAGCTGATGTTGGAGAAGTATATGATAACCGAGAGAAAACCAAAAAAATCATAGTCACCATAGAAGGGGAAGAAGAAAAATGTACATACATTGGGCATGATTTGACGAATGAAGTAGAAGAAGAATTAATTGCTCTATTACGAGAATGTAGAGATGTATTCACTTGGAATTACAAAGACTTGAAAGAACTAGACCCGGATATATGTTCCCATAGAATCCCTATGACTCCAGATGCAAAAGCGACGAAACAAAAACCATACATGTACAATGATAACTACGCTGCAAAGATTAAGGAGGAAATAGATCATTTGATAGAAGTAGGATTCATTTACGAAATTGAGCATACCGAATGGGTATCCCCCATTGTGGTTGTGCCCAAGAAAAAACCTTCCTATCCTCATACACGATGTGACCATGACAGTGAAGCTACTAGTGTGCCATGATGAGGACCTGATAGAACCCCTAATCCTTGGTCAAGATTGGCTATACGATCACTCAGTGGACCTAAATCTTAGACAAGGCTCCTTGCAGATTGGAACCTTAGATCAGCAGCGAGTGATACCGCTTGACTTCCCTAACAACACTCCGCCTGAGGTATGTAACCCTAGACCATATGAAACGCATGCGACGGAGGACCAAAAGGTCTTTGGCCAGATAGTTCACGATACGTCTACACCAACCCATGTGGGCTTGGCGATGGACAGTTGTTATTCAGAAGGACGTCAGCAGATTTTCCCCTGGTCTTCTTGCAAACTAGAAGGGGTGACCACCCAATCGATGGGACAAATGGGGACCATTGGCGATCAGGTGGGTTTCATCAGCGGTTAGGTGGACTTCATCAGCAGTCACGTGGGCACAACACCAGGTGCCCATCCTTCCACACTTACTACGGACTGGCCTAGATTTAAGGTACAAAACGAAGCACTTCCTAATGGGCAGGTTTCGCAAGTGTTGGACCTCCCTTCTTTTCCAAAGCAGAGTGTCCATCTGACCTCTCAACCTCAACCACAAAGGAGTCAACCACAACGAAGGAACCCAAACCGACGACCCTACCAGACGACACAAAACAAGCAACAGTATTAGCATCATAGAATAGGTGGCACACAAGAAGTATGGGTGCCTCAAGGACAGAAAGAACTGATAGATTTCAACAATGCAGAAAACGATAAGAAGAAGTTTGGGCAGAAGCAGAGTCAGCATTCGACATCTCCTCGACCTTCTTCTACAAGTATGAACAGTCGACAGATTTGGATCGCCAAGAAGTACCTTACGAATCGACCCACACCATCGCAGATATGGGTACCTAAACAGTGTATTATAGCTCAACACTCAAGCCATGTAACATATACCCCTCAGAAATCTCCTCACCCATTGATACCACAGTATCCGAAATCATCTTTTGTCCCCCAGTAGAAACATACCATCCGCTCAGCAACTCTTAGGAAATGGATACTGAAACGTATCCAAATGTCTCCTCGGAACCCGTTGTCTAACATTACTCCCATCCCTACTAATCTCCATCCTTGTAATAAATCACTCACAACTAAACTTTGTACAAATTCATGCACATCTTGCAGAGAGAAGGACCATCTGAAGCTGGCCCAAGTGTACCTGTGGTCAATTTTGGCGAGTTATTAGCTGAGCCGCATCCCATGGCTCAACCACCCGAATTTCAAGGATTCCCAGTACCTATGCCGATTGATGATCCTCCTAGGGGATATACCGAAAAATTTCATCGCAATTCTCATTGGTTCCAAGGTTTAGCAGGCCCTCTGGCGGATGCAGAATTCATTTTTGATGTTATATTGACTTTTGATAGTGAGAAGTGGGGCAAGTATCAGTTGTTCTCTAGAGAATTTGAAGCGCTCCAAAATACGAAAGATTTTCATGTTTGGGCTAGAGCAGGTTTTACAGAATACTTCAGTGATCCACTGCCCAAACTAGATTTTTATAGATGTTACTACCTAATGACCACTCTCACTGCCTCTGAGAACAAGGACTTGCTGGGCACTTTTATTTTGCCATCCTTGGTAAATGACCCCCCATTCAAGAAGTTCTATCTTTCAAAGGATTTGATTCGGGCTGCAATTAAGATTCATGGAACTCACACGCTGACAGAGCGAGAAAGACTGATTCCAGAGCCAATGAAGCATGGTGATGTTACCAAATGGGAAGACATTTCGGCCATCACACTTGAGCTATCTAAGCCATTATGTATATGTATGCAACACTTTGCATTCCCATCTCAAGATCGTTTTACTATGCCTCACAAGCGTATTTGGTTTGGATTGTATTTAGCATGTATGGGGCTACAAACAGTCGATCTGGCAAGTTCGATTATTGATCAGTTGTATTTAGTGCAGCACAAATGGGAAAGGAAAAAAATCATCCATGGATGTTGCGCTCTCACAAGAATTGTGTATATGTGTTTGGCATATGACTTGCCTATAAAACGCGCAATGACAAGTGAAGAATTGAAAGCCTTCAAAGGGACCACCAAGAAAGCCAGAAAATCTAGCAAGGGACGAGCAGGCAAGCGCATGCGAGGATCTATCCCATGCCTACAAGTTCCAGAATCCCCATCACCTCAACCCTCTCCAG
Source organism: Ceratopteris richardii (assembly GCA_020310875.1). Lineage (NCBI taxonomy): Eukaryota > Viridiplantae > Streptophyta > Polypodiopsida > Polypodiales > Pteridaceae > Ceratopteris > Ceratopteris richardii. Next base: position 37,151,977 of record CM035415.1, read on the forward strand.
AACAATCTCCTATGGAACCATCTGCGCCTATACAACCCATTCGCATACGACTGTCATGACCTGTCATCACAGAAGGCGGAACCTACCACTACAGCAGCAGAAATTCCCACCTCCATTGGTGCGAAAGCGTTTACTTTCCCGATACCCAATCTAGAAGCAAAACCAATGAATACCACGTTTGATTTTGAAATGCCAGATGCTTTTTCAAATGAATTTCAATTCTCAGAAGGACAATTTTTCTCCCAGGAGTACGAACATCCAAGTTACCCTACAACTCCCCCTGATCAAACCCAAGAGCAAGTAGTCTCTAGTTCCGAAGAAGAAAGGACAGAAACTGATGATGAAGATGGAGATGATGAAGCCAGTCAGGGAAGCCAGGAATCTCAAGAACATGAACAGACTGACACACAGGAATAGAAGACTGACACCCAGGGTGACACAAGCATGCACAAAGATGAAACATTTGAAGTTGAAGCCTACACATTGGCAATCAAGAAGTTGTACCACACCATGGAAGCAGTTTGGGCGCATAAAAAGCTATCGAAAGAAGAAAGTCAAGCTCTAGTAGAACAGGAACTTGCCACAGGAGGCTTGGAAGAAGCGTACATTCAAGGTTTTAGAGAACTAGTGAAGTCAATAGGAACGGATGAAGCATTGTGCTATTTGCAAAGAAAACCACTACCACAGTTTGACCCATGCCGAATTCGCTTATTATCAAAACCGGGTCAATATATTCCTGTACCAACAGATGTTCAGTCTTCACAACAGGCCAGAGAAGCACGCCTCATTCTGGAAGGTCCTTTGGTAGAAGAAACAATCATCATCGACTCCCCGCCCCACACCTCTACTGTACATACCCCTAACATCATCGACATACCCACCACCCCAACTGCTCCTCTTTCACCTCCAGTCCCTCCAATCTCCCCTCTACACCCTGCCTCCCCCAGACCATCCACATCCTTTGATAATGCCATAGTAGAAGCCTTTGTTGCCTCAATTCCTCTCACCCTTTCCGCACCTACACAACCTAGCCTCCCTCCTGGAACTTCCACTTTTCTATCTAGTCCATTTTTCCATCCATTCATCCCTTTCTTCCCCACCCCTCCAAGACCCCTATCCCCATTTCCACCTCCATTAACCTTCTCCCCTATTTCACCTCTCCGACCCACTGTATTTCCTCTTTCCCCTTTCCACCAAGCAGTACAAGAAACCCCATGTGTAAATTACTCGGCACCTTTTGTAAATCTTGCATTTACACCCACACATGCACCCATCACTCCGCTATTCACGATCACTGCACTTGACACCACGTCTAGTGACATGGACATATCACCACCCATTGCACCACCACTCACCTCATCCATTTCGCCAGCACATTTAGGCACATCACATTTTTCCACAGTCACCACTGCATCCACTTTCCCATCCCTATTTCCCCTTCCCCTTGCATCAACACCCACACCCTCAGCATCTTCACTCACTCCACCACTACTATTATCACCCACAATCGACACTGCATTCTGTCAAATCTCTAGGCACCAGTTACCAGACGTTGAAGCAGACCACGAACGACTTACAGTCACAGCTCAATTCTTTATCAATCGAGAATGCCTCCCTTAACACATGCTACCAAGAGCTACGCCAGCCCTACCACAAACTTGAACTCGAAAGTGAACAGAAGGCAAAAGAGGCCATTACAGATATTGACAATTTGTTAAGGGCTCAAACCATTTGCAATGCGACCCTCACTAGAAACATGGGACTACTAAGATGCCACCTAGCAACAGCCAAAGAAGAGAACCAATGCTTGTAGGACCAGAATAGAGAAAACTTTGAAGCTGCTTTAGATCAACCGGACGTACCCTTGAGTCCTAGTCGTTTCAAAGTTGTCCCCTCTGAATCCATGAAGATGCTATTGGAAGATCATGTCAGACTACTCGAGGAGTATGACAGTATGAATGAGGAATACCAGAAGCTCAAAGAGGAACACAAAATATTACAGTTACGAGCACCTGTATAGCAAGCACCACCAGCTCCTGCGGCCACATCTCCTGAGATCATAGAGGAACTCAACGCTTTACGGGCCCAGGTATTGACTCTTCAAACACAGATAACAGCATATGAAGCACCCCCTAGGCCAGATTCCCCACCAGAACTACCAGCGGATGAAGAAACAGTGACTATCCTAGTGGAGGACACTTTTGAAGAAGCTTACGAACCCCAAGCCATCCCAGGCAAACGAGTCACGGCTGAAGGCCATACCACATTTGAACTCCCTACCCCCGTGTGGATGAAGATTGTAGAAGAACTAGGAAGGACCCACTCAGCAAGGGTGGAAGCACAATCACATGCAATGGCTATGATCGAAGAGTGTATTTTACAATCCCCATATTTCACTCACTTGGCCCCTTGTAGGTACATATATGCGCATGAGCTACAATACAAACCATATTTTATGTTAATGGAAGAATATCAGCTGGCCATCGAAAAGGAAACAGGTAACAAACCCTCCCACGCAACTCAGTTTGAGCCTGATGATTTGCCACCAAACCCACAAAGCGGAGAAATATATCAACCAACTTGGCACCAAGATTTATTACAGGAATATCCAGAAATGATGAGCACATGGGCCAAGGCACCACTCCATCTGAAGTATAACCCATGTTGGGGACCAATGCCACATCACCGCTCGTGGAAGGCTTTTGCAATCAAAGTACAGAATAACAAGCAGTGCTAGGATTGGCTCAATTACCCATATTTCACTCCACCCTGCCGACCACCCACAGTTGGATATATGATGGCAACGATTCGCCACTAGCTCCCTCGCTTATGACGAATGGATGACCTAGCTACCCATATGACGGTCAAAATATTTGACATGATGTAGATCGTATTCAAAGTCTTTCGTCGCATCAAAGCACCACACGTGAACACCTTGAGATTCGAGCATGGCAATCAAGATTTATCATATGATGACACCATCGCTCTGGGTATGTTATGCCTGGCACTATCGCATCAAATATCTAACGGTGTGCTATAAAATGACCTTCGAAGAAATGTTCACTATCGGTTTCTGGGAGTATCACTCAGATGTGTTCATCAGCAGGCCCACACATCTACTCCAATTTTTTGCACTGTGAACAACTTGTGTACTCCACGCACTATAGACTCCCACCACCAGAGGAACCTCAACCCGTCGATTGGGAAAAACTCAAAGCAGATCTTGCAAGAGGTATCCACATTTCAGAACACACCCTCGCTCATGACCTACTATAGAATTATATCCGATAGACCCCACAACAAGGTTCTATCGAGGACGACAGAAGCGAGAGGGAGGGGGGTGTTGGCAGTAGCCAAAGGCACAAACGTCAAGGAAGCATGTAAACAAAAAGCACAACAAAGTAGTGAGGAGCCAGATGGATTATTTTTCAAACAAATATGTTTTATAAATACTTTTCAAAAACTCCCAACAGTGATTTTCATCACTCTTGTACCATATGTAACATAGAAAAAACCCCTTTTGTAATTCGTAGCTCCATTTTGTGCAAGCCGAGGAGTCCTCCAGCCTGAGGAGCTTAGGTAGAACGAGCCTACCAATTTTGGCTATTCTTTGATTCCGTTTACCCTTTCAAATAGCACCTAGAACCTATTTTTTAACTATGTCGATCCCTAGATGTGAAACCGGTCAAAACTAGTCTAAAAACTATAAATAGAGCTAGAGAGCTCATTTTTTAGGTTAGCTTGTATGAGTAGAGAAGAGCTTAGAGCTATTTTGAGCTTGTAATTGAGATCTTGAGTAATAGAGTCTAATTTCCTACCTTCCATTGTGTCTTGCTTATCTCTTCATTGTGTGTGTATGTGTGTGTGCATCTCTATGCTTCTCACCTTCACTCTCACTACATCTCACATTCACGATCTTCATATCACTCCTATCTCTTCCACGGATTGGCATTAAGGAGGTGGAGCTTCTTAATGTGGTTCTCACCATTGTGCTAGAGCAACATTCTTCCTGTTTGATTTTCCACTAATGCCAAGTATTTCTTGAAACATATAAACACCTCATCCTTATGCTTCATAAAATAGAGAATTGTGCACCTACTATAATCATCAATAAAAGAGACATAGTACCTTGAACCTGAGATGGATGGATCATTGATAGGACTCCACACATCAGTGTGTACAAGCTCCAAATAATCTTCATGGATGTATCATTTCCTGTTGAATGGTTGCCTATGAGCTTTGCCAAATTGGCAAGCTCCACATTTGTAGATCATATGCTGCTTGGTCACATTAGGAATTCCAAACACACTTTGATCCCTGCAAATTTGCTTCAGAGTTCTCTCTCCTATATTCCTAGCCTCTTGTGCCATATTTCCAACTCAGATAGGGTTTGGTCTCTATAACTGAATAGTGCTATGTTCCTTATATCTTCAATTTCAAAAGTAAACAATCTACTTGACTTCTCACCTTTGTCTATTCTTTTGAATCCTTGTTGGGGGTCTTCCACATATGCTGCATGCTTTCTGAACCTGACTTGTGGACCTTTCTCTACAATCTGCCCAACACTAATTAAATTTTTGGTTATGGTAGGCACATACAACACTTTGGTCAAGAGGCTCATACTACCATCTGATATCTTAAAATTTCCAATTTGCTTGACTGAATGCTTGGTGTCATCACTTATTTGTACGTCATGATTTCCCTTTGGTTCTTCAAGATCATATAAGAGTACTACAGTCCCTGCCACATGATTTGAACAACCTGAGTCAATGTAAAAGAGATGCTCATCCTCTTTACCTTGCTTGGATGTAGTTGTGGTTGTAGTTGCCTCCACCATTGTTGTATCTGCCTCTAGTTTGTCCATAGCTTCCTCTATGGAATCCTCTTCCCCTTTGGTTTCTTGTATTCTTGTAGCATTCTTTACTAGTGTGGTTATTGAGACCACATATGCTGCATGGTGAACTATTGTAGGGTCTCCCCCTATCTTGCTTACCTCCTCTGCCCCTACCTCTAGTACCTCTCCCTCTACCTGCATAAATGGCTTGAGAGGTACTAGCCTCTTCATCTTGTTTCTTACTTTTATATTTATCATTAGCTTTACTCTTATCTATATAAAGGGCAAAAGATTGGTTACCTCTTGAGTTGTCACCATTTCTGTTGAGCTTTTCTTCATGGGTGAAGAGTTGTCCCATCAAGGTATTGAGATCAGTTAACTGCATATCCATGTAGAGATCCATTGCAGTGGTGAAGGATTCCCACTTGTCATCAGCTTTAACCCCATTGATGATTTGCCTAACTATGTGCTCTTCCTCTATCTCTTCTATAATGCGTGCAAGTTGGTCTGCAACATCTTTCAATTTGGTTACATAGTCGGCTACTCCTTGCTTTGATTGCTTCTTGAGAGTTGTGAATTCCATTAACAACTAATTCTTCCTAGCTCTTGTGTTGGAGGAGAAGTATGATGAAGCACTTCCTAAGTCTCTTGGGAGGTTTTACAGTTTCTAACATGAGGTGACAAGAAATCAAAGATTGAGTTTAGTAAGTATGACCTTACAAGAGCATCCTTTGCACACCATTTTCACAAGGATGGAGATAAGGAGGAGAGCTCACACACACACTCTCACAATCAAAGAGAAGCACACACTCAGATTGAGGCAAGGAAGAATGATCTTCTTCTTCTTCTATTACATAAAAAGGAATGTACAAGAATGACCTGAAAACAAGAGTACAACTACTGCAATATATAAAGACCAGTACATAAGGAAAAACCTAATACCCGTGAATGAGTGAGCTGGCAAGAAAAAAATGTGCCATCACTCTCAATAGATAAATCTAATAAAGCTCAATGAAGTGTCCCTAACATATATCGATGTGACTACTATACATGTCAGAGAAACAAAAAAAATTGATATGTGTCATCTTGGATCATCACATGTTGAGCTTGATATCTCAACACTCCCCCTCAAGCTCAACGTCATGTCCTCTAATCCAAGCATCTTTCGAAACTTCTTCAGCTTCTCTACTCCAAGTGCTTTAGTGAAAATATCAGCAACCTGCTCATCTGTTCTCACATAAACAAGATCAATATCACCTGCTAATACCTTCTCTCTGATGAAGTGATAATGTACCTCAATATGCTTTGTTCTAGCATGAAAAACAGAGTTCCATGCTAACTGTATGCTATTAAGATTATCGCAATAGATGGTGAAAGGCTTTTGCACTTCCACACCTAAATCTGCAAGTAGCATCTCCAGCCATGATACCTCACATGCTGCCATTGTAGCACCTCTATACTCAGCCTCTGTACTCGATAAAGCCATTGTGGGTTGCTTCTTGCTGCTCCATGTAATAGTTGCACCTCCAAATGAGAATAGAAATCCACTAGTAGATCTTCTATCTTGAGCACTCCAGCCCAATCTACATCAATGTATCCATGAACCTACAAATCTACACCAGCTTCATAAAACAATGCATAATCCAAAGTAGCACTAACATAATGTAGAGTGCACCTCAGATTTCTTCATTATCACCACCTACAATCAAGTCATCAACATAAATAGCCACAATTGTGATGCCATCATCACCTTTCCTTGCATACAGTGAATGATCTGCATCACACATAGAAAATCCAATGGTGGTCAAGTAATTAGCAATTCTTGCATGCCGTGCATGAGGTGCTTACTTCAGCCCATACAAAGCCTTTTGCAACCTGCAAACATATTATGGATGCTTTGAATCTTCATATCCTTGTGGTTGGTCCATGTATACTTCTTCTTGTAACTCACCATGTAGAAAATCATTCTTTACATCCATCTGATGCAATGTCTACCATCAGCATTGTGTTTTACCTTGTAAACCCACTTGCAGCCTATGGGTTTCTTTCCTCGTGGCAATGGAACCAGCTTCCATGTATCATTTCCATAAAGTGCAGCCATCTCTTCATCCACAGTTTTTTTCCCAATCTGCATTTCCAATTGCATCTTCAAAACAAAAAGGTTCAGCATCTTGTATTACCTTTGTCATGTAGGCACAATGACAAGCCATGTAACTATCATATGTCAATCGTTGCAGTTAGTTCCGCATCCTCTGTTAAACGTCGCTTGCCGTCAGAAGCGCATTTAAACACCTAATCGGGTTCTTGGGAGTGGAAGGGGTCTGTTAAACAGAGGCCCTATGCATTATTTTCCCAAATAATCACTTCACACAGTAATATACTAATGTTCAAGAACTCTATCAAGAATCTGTTTATGCTTCACAATCTTACTATCTGTAATCGGACTCCTCCAATGCTTACCGAACACACTTCAGTTAAGGCTCTTTCAGCGTACAACGCAAGCCATATTCAGTACCGTAATACGGGATTACTTTGTCTAGCTTAAAGAACTGACCCAACACAAACTACCATACCCAACAGAGTCAATAATAGTAACTCAATCTGTACCATGCAGGTGCGGATAATCAACCAGAACAGGAGACGTAGGATGATTCAGAATTCTCAACCACACAATACTGAACTGTTATTACTGGAGCATGGGCTTCATTAAACAACTTACAGAACATCAACAAAACAGAGAGACACAACAGTACGCAGCATTATCAGAACAGTCACAACGGAAACTACACAGAACGATTCGCTCAGACAGACAGTCTGGCGATCTTCTGGTCGTCTATGTAAATCACAAACTGAATAGGTATCGTTAAACAAACAAGACAGCGACAGGAACAGAATACTCAGAATTACTCAACGCACACCACAGCAACGTTACAGATCAATCACCCAAACAGACAGCCTAGTGATCCCACTGATCGTCACCGAAGCGTCTCTTTTTCATTGATTTATATAAAGATTACAAACTTCTTTCTAACAACCTTTCGTTCGTGCGGAATCTGAAAAGATTCAGTCTTTACAATTGCCAATCCGACGGCCGACTAACACTGGCACACACGGTGGACTCGAACCCGCAGGTATACAAAAAGCTTAGGGCTCATCTACTATCCCTTCTTCTAAATACATTGTTTTGGCTAATCTAAATGTGCGGGCAATTTTCTTCTTAATTGATTCTAACATCTGCTTCAAAATGTCTGGTTCTACTAGCTGGGCATCTATACGTACTGAACTTAAGGAAATGACCTGGCTCATCAAAACTTTTGCTTGAGTCTGCAAAAACACTTCTTGTAAATAAAACTCGTTTGACAGAGCTGCATCTTGAGTTACCTTCATATCTGCAATCTACTTTTCAATTTTGGAGAGTCTTTCTTTCTGTACATCCAGTTGATACTCCCTTCTTTCTATCTCCCGATTTTGAAACTAGATTGTCCTGTAATAGGCGTCGCGCTCTCGGCAGGTACTTGCGATCTCTTTTTGTAATTACGCTTCCCCGATCAATTTGCGTTTAAGAATACTGTTGACGTCGGATAAATCAATCTTGGTTCTTTGGAGTTCGTAATTAGTCTTCTTAAGAAAATCTGCCATCTCTTGTCCTTTCTGTACTACTTCATTTAGCTGTTGTCTGGTTTCTTCTAACAGATTGCCTAAAGCTATACGTGCATCCTCCTTGTCTTGGGCTAATTGTTTCAAATGCCTATTTTCAGCCTCTACAGCGCACAATAAGTCTTCCTTTGTTCTGACTTCGGCCAAGATAGCATCTCTTTGATTTATAATTGTCTCCTGGTCGGCAAGTCGGGCCTGTAGCTCCTTAATCTGTTCACTTAAATTATGATTTGCTGCTTTGACTTCGACGAGTTCTTCTTGGAGTGGGCTAATATCAGCTTCCAGAACATCAACCTTATGTTGTAATTCATCCCGGATGTTATCAGTCACTTCCTTCATTTGTATAGGTAGTTGTTTCGATAACTGAATTAGCATTTGTCCATGGATGCTAGCTCAGAAAATATAGGGAGTGAAGGAAGCGAAGGATGAGAACGAGGCTGAGATGAAGAGGCTGAGGAGCTGATGGAAATTTGGTGGAGAATAGTTTGGTGACGAGGATGATGAAGCAGTAGGTTCCTCAGTGACAAGGGGTGGAACAGGGATGGTGGGCTGAATTGGAGGTTCGGGTGGATGAGTAAGAAGAATAGTAGTTGTGTCGATTAACTTTTCGGTGGTTTGTTGTGTAGTATCCTCATGGTCGACCACTGTAGACTCTACTACTCTAATCAGTTCTTCGAAAACTTCTTTAATGATAGGTTCTCTATCATCTTGCTTTTCCTGCTCAGATTGTTGTTTAGATTCTTCTTTTGACGAGCTTATTTCAGAATCGGTGGTAGCATCCTGTTCTTGTTCCTTTTCTGAAGAGGACTGCGCTGATGAGTCATGATGCATTGATGTTGCGGTGTCATGGAAGGTTTCTTCCTGTCCTTCTTCTTCTTTGTCATCTGCTTTCTCATTTGCAGCAGATTCTTGTACCTGACTATCCGATGAACTAATTCTGATTCTTTTCCGGCGGAGGAGGTGGAAAATCTCTTCGTCATCCTCTTCATCATCGTCCAATATCTGTGCAGACTCTTCATGGTGCAAAACGGGTCCTCGGGGTGGTGGTTGTGCTGCTTGGAGGACCGGAAATAAGAAACTAAGAATGTGTGGTAACCTTGATCTTGGCATATCCCCCTTGTTGACCTGTTTGACGATTGAAACGCACTCTTTGTGAATGCGGCGGAAAAAGTATGAAGCAAAATTTACAGGCTCTCGAGCCGCTAGATCTATTGCTGAGTAGAAAGGACGCGAAATGCCATATGTGTGTTTCTGCACGTTTAAGATGGCTACTAGGAATCACAGGGCTGATCTCTCAGGCTCAAGGCGACAGAGGATTGCATATTCATTGGAAGAGTGCCTAGGGAATAATTGGTTCATTGTGGCTAACTGCAGATTAGGACCATTCTCCCGACCTTGCGGAGAGATCCGGAATGCATCAGCAAAGGTCTGGAGGGTAATTACGGTACGTGATGGTAAGGAAGTGATTGTCCAACTCTGCTATGTAGCAGATGTGGCAGCGATGGCGGCGATGATTTGGGCATAGAAAGGGTGGCAATCCACTGAATGCCAAGGCAATTCAGCGAAGTTGACCAACCCGCGAATTCGCAAGAACTCACCTATATCTGCAGGGAGTCCTTCACGGAAGGCGGCGAAGTTTGCCAGAGCTTCCATGATGCACAGACAATAGCAAGCACAAGAACACAAGCGCACAGGTTATACAGATAGCACAGACACACAGATCACGCAATCACAATAGCGATTAACAGCGGAATGAAAAAGGTTATGTAGATACTGCACAGCGAGAGGCAATTGAATTTGTTAATCATCGCGCGATGTTGAGATGATAACCTTCATAACTGCGGTGTGCATGCATGAACAGAACGATAATCTTGTGCGGCTGTTGAGTATAATTAGGTATCAAAACGAGGATATTTACAGACTTATTTTATTAATCACGCAAAAACAAAAAGAAAAGAAAAAGAGAAAACGAAAAATACGTGGTCAACCGCGGACCGTTTAGCGCGGATCAGATGCTTGATGATACAGCCGCAACTTTGAACCATTTATCACCTTCAAAAGAGGAATGTCGGTCAAAGTAGCCAACCGAAACGTAGTTCGGCCCACTTGTTCAGTAATCCAGTAGGGACCAAACCATCGTAACTTGAATTTTCCAGCAGAACGATTTGATTTTGCATTGTAAAAGAGCACAAGTTGTCCCACCGTAAAAACTGGAGTTTTCATATATCGATCATGTGTTCGAGCTTGCCTCAACTGCACTTCTTGAAGAGTCAAAAAACTTTCCCAGCGATGCTCATCTAGTTCTCTGAGTGTATCCAACCGAAATGGCAAGAACTCTTCCGGTAACAACTTCTGAGTGATGGCCACACGTAAACTTGGCACAACAATTTCCATTGGTGCAATGGCTTCCAACCCATAAGCCAATTTGAAAGGGGTTAGTCCTGTTGCTACCTTGTATGTAGTCTGGTATGCCCATAATACTGCAGGTAACAGTTGATCCCATCTTTCCGGTGATTCCAGAATTAGTTTTCGAAGCATATTCAACAAAGTTTTGTTTGTACTTTCAGCCAAACCATTAGCACGAGGATAATAAGGAGAACTGAATTTATGCATAATCTGAAAAGAATGTGTGAGTACTTTCATTAAATTGTTAACAAGATGCGTGCCTTGATCTGTAACCAGCTCCAGAGGTAAGCCAAAACACGGGAAAACATCCTTCATTAGACACTTTGCCACCGAAACAGCTGTGGTGGACCTTAAATCCCATGCTTCTGCCCATCTGGTAGCATAATCTGTACATGTCAGAATATAACGATTATTACTGAGGATTGCTGGAGGTGTAATAGGTCCAATAAAATCAAGACCCCACTTCTAGAAAGGTTCTAAAGGTAAGACAGGTTGTAGAGGGAAAAAATGGTGTTGTAACGGCTGTCCAGACCTCTGACAATTATCACATTGTTTGACAAACTGAGATACATCCCTGTACATAGTAGGCCACCAAAGTCCACTCTGCAGAATTTTTCGGTGCGTTAAATGTGCTGCAAAATGTCCACCGGAAGGTATTGAATGTGCCAACGCTATAACTGAGTTTACTTCATGTGGAGGAATACAGCGAAGTAAAACTCCAATGTGATCCATATAATACAACTCTCCAGCAATCAACCGAAATTTGCGACTGTAAACTGCAATTTTCTTACGCATTGTAGGAGAAATCTAAGCAGGCAGACATCCATCAGTAAGAAAAGTTAATATCTGATCATAATATGTAGATGGCATAGGGGGTTCTGCAGATTCATCATTAGTTGGTTCAGTAACATAAATCGCGGGTGTGGTGTCATCTACACCGACCAGAGCTTCACCAGAATCTAAGCGAGAAAGGAAGTTTGCTAATACATGTGAACTACCGAGCCGATGAATTACTTCGTAATCAAACTCTTGTAAAAGTAGAACCCAACGCGCTAGTCGACCACCTAAATGCTACTACCATACCAGATAAACAAGTGCAGCATGATCTACATGAAAAGTAAATTTACGGCCAAGTAAATAATGCTTGAATTTCTTTACAGAATATACTAAACCCAGACATTCTCTTTCAGTTATAGAGTAATTCTTTTCAGCACGAGCAAGCCTTCGACTTCCATAGTAAACAGGTATGAACCACTTATCAGTTTGTTGCATTAACACACTTCCAATGGCTATATCTGATGAGTCTACAAAAACATGAAATGGACGTTCCCAATCAGGTAGTTGTAAAATTGGAACCTACGTTAATAAACATTTTAGACGATCAAATGTTGTTTGACATTCCTGAGTCTAATCGAGCTGTTTAGGAGTACTCGTGATTAAACGATTGAGTGGAATGGCTAAATGAGCGAGCCACCGTAAATGACGACCATGCCATCTCACTTGACCCATGAAATGCATCACTTCCTTTGGTGTAGCAGGTACAGGTGCTTCTAGCACAGCTGCAACCTTATCTGGGTCGACTTGTATGCCCTGTGCAGATACAATATGGCCAAGTAACTTACCACATGACACCGCAAACACAAATTTGTTTGGGTTCAGGCAGAGTCTGTATCCTCTGCATTTCTCAAAGCAACACCGTAAATGGAACAAGTGTGCTTCCATCCTACCGAAGAAAGAGAAATCATCAAGATATACTTGCATAAAAGAGGTAAGATAAGGGGAGAATATTTCCTGCATACACCTCTGGAAAGTACTGGGGGCATTTCTTAATCCAAACCACATAACAGTACAAGCAAAAACACCCCAATTGGTAATGAATGTTGTTTTTGGTATATCTTCCTCAGCCATTCTGACCTGATTGTAACCACTGTATCCATCTAAGGAGTAAATTTCATGTCCTGCTACTCTGTCAAGCATGGTGTCAAGAAATGGAAGAGGAAACGGATCAAGCACCGTAGCTGCATTCAGTTTCCGGTAATCCACACATATTCGCAGTTGCTTATTCTTTTTAGGAACAATAACAATTGGTGAGATCCATTCAGCGTGCTCTACTGGTACAATGAATCCGACTTTTAGTAACCTATCAAGCTCTGCCTTTACCTGTGCTGCATAGTTTGGATTCATCCGGTAGCCGGGTTGTTTGATTGGTTTTGCTTCCGGCTTCAGCATGGCCCTATGTTGATAAATGCGAGGATCCAAACCTTTCATATCTTTGTAATCCCATGCAAAAACATCATAGAACTCTCAAAGTAACTGGATTAAATCTACTTGAAACATGTCAGGCAATCCTTTCTTTATTTTGACTGGTCGTTGATTAACTTCATCACCTAAATTATATGTAATTAACTGATCGTCTGGAACATAGAATTGTCGGGACTTCTCTGTATCATCAATTGGTTTTAAAAGCTATTGTAGATCAGCTTCATCTATAGCAGTAGTATATTCTGTTTGGACTTCTTCAGTCACAGGCATCACCATACAGGCTGCCGGACTCCAGTTATCTACAACATATTGCAAATCTACAGTGCCTAAGGAGATCAAATCAATGTTATTTTTCAAAAATTCTTCTTCTTCATCATCGGATAAACCATCTAACATGTGGACTGGTTCTGCAACATAAGGTCTAGCATGTAATTCACAAGGCTGGATAGCATCTAACTTGACAACATATTTATGGTTATTGTCTTTGAAAGTGAGTTCCTGTGCGGACCAATCTTGTATAACCTTAGCTTGTTTCAGCCAAAGACGGCCGAAAAGAAGGTTATAATCAATACTAGAGTCCGGTAGTTCTAGAACTACAAAAGTCATCTTAAAAGTGGTTCCCTGCAAAGTGATTAGCACATTCCGTACGAGTTCTACTGGATGGACTCTGGATTGGTCGGCCATTCTAACAAAAAATTGCACAGGTTCAATTTCGGTCCATCCTAACTTTTTACAAAGTGCTGAAGTAGCTATGTTTACACCGGACCCACCATCAATTAATACTTGAGTAATTTTATGATTTTTGTACCATACCGTAATTAAAGGAACCGAGTGATCCACCGTAGAGTCAGTTTCTGGTTGTACTGTTGCCGTTGCTGGAATGCAGGCCGACTCAGGACTGAACTGTTGCTGAAATTGTTGCCGAACTCCTGGTACTAATGCAAGTAACTGGCCAAGAGGGAGAGTAATGGATGCTTTATATAAAATTTCCCATGCTTGATCTGATTGATTTGTACTTTTCACCAATTTTGAAGACGATGCGTCGGTTACTGGGATCGACTCTTGCTCTTGTACAGTTTCTTTTAGCAGAGGAACTTGGGTCACCGGAATCGATTCTGGGAACACTGTAGGTTCTTGGGTGGTCCATTTACTTGCTTTGTCATACATTCTTTGTTGTTCACAGATGCCTGGTTCAAATATCGCAGCTGCTGGTTGTAGTGGCTTGCCGGATCTGGTCTGCACTACTGCAGCTTGTGTTTCTATGGGTGTGATATGAACCATATTTGTCATTGGGTTCTGGTGCTCCTTCTTCCTTTGATCATGTTCAGCCGCATCTTTACAAAATCTTTGAATGTGTCCTAATTCACCACAGAAATGACAACGAGGAGGTGGCAAAGCATTACCTTCTTGTGGTGGACCTATCTGCCAGCGGTTTGCATTGTAGTTATTATTTCTCTGTCCTTGATAATTTTCGTAGCCTTGCTGCTGGTTGTTTCTCATTTGAAGAGGTACATAGTGATTGGCAGGCTGCCCTGGTTCTTGTATAATTGCATTTACTGTTGTTGTTCCCTGCACTTTGGCGTTGTATGCACAGTTTTCGGTGGAATGTCCAGTCATATTGTAGATAGCGCAAAACAACTGATTGAGGGCACAAGTGGCACTGGTATGCCCTAAATTCTTGCACGTGGTGCAGTACATCTGTCTGGTCGGATCTTCGACAACATTCTTACTCGCTTTTAACCATTCCAGGTCTTCTGTAAATCCTCCTACCTTATTCTCGAGCTGCAAAGCCATTGCAATAACCGCATCTAATGTCATAGCTCCCACACAGCGGATGATCATAATCTGTCTGAGTTGCGGAGTTAAACCATTAATAAACCATTGAGTGATGACATCATCCGGCAGGTTTGCATGGGTCGGCGGTAGCTGCCTCAAATACATTCGGAACAGGGTGGATTTCTGTAAATAATCAAAAATTTCTGCCGGATTTTTCTTTAATCGAAATCTCTGCAAAAATGCATCCCTTGTGTCAAGTTAAGATCATATGTGTACTTGAAAGAGCCTAGATCCATAGAATAGTGTGTGCAGATGTGCATAGACATAGAGGATAACTTGGGTGAATATTTAGAGTTTTCTAAGATCTATGAAGATTCAGATAGTGCTCCAAGTTTCAACTCTAAACCATCTACATCAATAGAAGAATTGGTAGAGAAAGTGGCTCAGAAGTTAGGAGCTGCAAGTAAGCATAGACCTAGGATGGCCTCTATGAAATGATGTTATATGTGTGGAGGAGACCACATGGCTAATGTTTGTCCAATCATGGCTCAACCCCAAGGGAACCCTAATAGTCAATATTTCACTATTGAGAGGAAATACACGAAGCACATGGATCAAGATTGCACGTACAATAGGCATTGTGTCAAACAAACTTATCAGCAACCTCACCAATAGGTTAGGTATCAAAAACAATACCAACATCCATATTATAGCCCATAACGATAATATAAACCTCAATACCAATAGCAATATCAGGCACCATATAGGCTACAACCGGTCCTAGGAAACCAAAAGCCACCTCCTACCAATGTGGTTCCAATTAAGTATGTAGTGGCAGAAGAGAACCATAATAGAGCATTGGTGTCGATGACCCCTTTGGTCTCAGAAAATGACCCTCATGCTTAGAGTTTTGACTACACCCATGAAGATAGTCCACGAGCTTATTACAAAGAGTCACCCAAGCATAGTGAGACTTATTTGGTAGTTCCTTTAGTGATCAGACCCCCAGAGCCAGCAAGAACATTGAGACCAATCTAGGTGGTCAAATGCATGAGAAAACATTACAATGGCATAGGAGATCCCTATGATCACATTGTAGAGTTCAAGCAAGTATTGCGAGCAGAACAAGTAGATGTTTTTTGTGCAATATGAATCCTTTGGGCTAACCCTCACAAGAATAGCCTTGACTTGGTTCCAACCCTTGGATCCAAATCGCTTTGGTAATATCAAACAATTCTTCCAAGATTTTATTGGAGAATTCACCAAGCGAGGGATTAAGCATAATTCATCATCCTAAATCCATAGTTTCAAACAAGCTCCAAATGAAATAGTAAAAATGCAGCTTGAAGAATTAACTAGTACACTGATCAATATCTGGTCACGGAGAGGCCTCACAACAAACAATGATATCACTATTTCTAGATGGATTGGCTAATGGGACATTGAGAACCTTAGTCTATGTGAAACGGCTACAGACACTGAGTGAGTGTCTTCAAGAATGCACAGATCCGGAAGACAACTTAGTGAATGACCTCAAAACTACATAGAACTCTACTAAATCAGAGGACGCGAGAAGCAATGAGATTTCTAGTTTGAGTAATGTGGAGGAACTAGCAGAGTTGTAGCTAAAAAATTGGGAGTGCAAGGATAGAGGAGCTACCAGAATCCCCCATTGAGAATGCTTATGCTGAGAAGATGCACGTTCTGCAGAGGAGATGATCCATCCCATACTTGTACAAGAGGAGGTTTAGGGATGTCACAACCTTATCCCTACCATAGACAGCCAACTCAGGGACCTATCATGTATTGTCACATTGAACAAAAGTATACCAATCACAACACCAAGAATTGTCCATTTAATAGGCATCCAATACCAATGGCACCACCTCGATACAAACCCTATGGATATCCTCTTAGGGAACAAGGCAGAGAAGCTCCTAGATACAACCCTTACACAGGACCTTAGGGAGCACCCAGACCATATGAAAATGAAGGATATGGTCAACCACAACCTGTGCTAGGACAACAACCACCCCGTCCACAGAATGCAGTGCCGGTCAAGTACACTCAACCAATGGAGAACTTAGGAAAAAGCTATAGTACCTGCAACACCCTTAGCCAATACAAAAACTGAAAATCAGGGATTCAACTAGCCCCAAGGAGAGTATTACCCTTATGATACAAGCCTAATAGAATATGAACAAAATTATGATCAACAGTACTATGGATACGAGGGACATGGAAATTCCTATGGATTAGAGTACACGAATCTTTTGGTGCGTCCAGCCCCAATGAGACCACCCACTAGACCACCTGTCCCTAGAGGACCATGCTATAGTTGTGGGGGAGATCACTTTATAAGAGAGTGCACCCTACCATACAACCCACTACCCCCCAAAGTATGGGAAGGGTATTGCAATGATTGTGGCAAGGAACATCTCCTTAGAGATTTCCCTTAAAACCCCAACAAGGTTCCCAACACCACCCAGATCAATGTGATAGAAGTGCTTGAATCATTGCGAAGTGATAAGGAGTACACAGTACCATTAAAGGCTATCACTAGAGCCCAAGCCAAAGGAAACACAGTAAAAGAAATACAGTCCGAGCCTGAGATGGATAAAAGTTTAGAACCCAAGATTCAGGTAGTCGAGGATTCAAAAGATCTAGAGAAAACCGATAGAACAAGGAAAACTCAAAGATGGAAGAGCATAAGAGAAAAACTCAGGAATAAATGGATAAGAAAGAAGAGTGAAGAGGATGAGAAATCAATAAAGGAAAAGCTAAAACCTCAAGATCGAGAGGAGAAAGGAAACTTTCATCAGACGATCCAAGCATCTAAGACAATTGAGGCAAGGTCAAGCTACATATCAATTTCACTTCATTTAGATCATTAGATCTTGAGACATGTTCGCTACCTATGTTTGCATAATGTCATCCTCCTTACTTGTGCCATCACTTGTTCGAGGTCTTCATACCATCCTCATGTCTTCCAGGATTGACATTAAAGGAGGTGCTACTCATTGTTGGTGCATTTTACCCAAGCCTACATGCTTGATATATTTGATATTATCCTCATTTGTAAGTCACATGAGTAGTCATGTGAACACCTCTTGTAAAAGAGTACATTTTATCTCTTGTAAATGGAAAAAGAAAAAAGGAAAAGGATGGCTTACCTCATCCATGATGTAAAAGCAAATTCGTGGCCCCAACTACCAAAATCACGAATTTTTGAGCTGAGGGAATCTCTCCTAACTTTGGGGATCACTTTTAGGTGGAGCCATTCGAATTCGAATTCAAAACTCCCTCCAAGAATAGCTATAAAAAGAGCAAGAAGGAAGAGGCGATTAGCAAGCCTTGTAAGTGACCACTTCATGTCATTTTGTAGAGATTGAAGAGCTTACTCCATAGCTCTATCATTCTACTCCCATTGTGCAAAGATTCATTGCCAATGTGGTTGTAATCATATGTGAATCTATACATTTATCATCATCTACTTCTCTGTTTTGTTCTCTGCTATACTCACTTAGAGCAGTACCTTCAGAAGGTCATATCTCGAGTTCTACTGATTCGTTTTCAGTGATTTAACTTGCGTTAGATAGCTCATACTGTCTACTTTGTGCATATAAATTTTCAAGGTCATTGGATTAATACTTTTTGAGATATCTGCATTTTACGGCTTATTGGTCTATCTCTGCAAAGCCCCGAGAATTGTGGGGACGTTCCAGAAATTGTTGAAACTTGTTCTCAGTGCTCAGTCCATCATTTGAAGTGTTTTAACTTGGATTTGGAAGCTTGCTAAGTCTATTTTCTATGCCCAAAAGGAATTTTTCTAATTCCTACCAGGTTGAGAGCACTGTTCATTTTTTCCAGCAGGTGTATGTCCAAAAATAGCAAGTTTTGGGAGCTAGTCATTTCGCAACTAGTCTGTCTTGACTTAAACTTTTGGGATACATGTTCCAAAGTACTTGGCTGATATTTTGGTGGATTTAAGAAGCTCAATAGGTCTACTAATCAACTCTGAAGTCTTAGTTGGCTGGTGTGAAGCTGGTTGTAGCAGCACCTACTCATCTTTGGATTGCATCCACCATCTCTCTTCACAGTGGTATCAGAGCATAGTCAAGCAACATGGGAGATGGATTTCCATCAACAATTGACAAATTGGATCGAAACAACTACCCGGCATGGTCTCTAAGGATGGAGGCTTACCTTCAAGGGAGGAATCTATATGGATTCATATCCGGAGATGAAGCAATGCCAACCATGAGGAACAAAGGGCAACCATCTTTCGAATTGGTGTTCGAAGGATGCACTTGCAAGGTCCTATATTCTAAACTCAATCTCTGATTTTCTTTTACCTCATGTCAAGGGATGCAAGACATCAAGAGAAACCTGGAATGCACTTGCTTCTTTCTTCTCTTCCAACACTCGAGCAAGGAAGAACCAATTGTGGATGGAGTTCACAACAATGAAGAAAAGCCCAAAGCAAAATGTGACTGATTATGTCACAAAGATGAAGGAGATTTCCGACCAACTTGGAAGCATTGGAGAGGTAATTGAAGAGGAGCAAATCATAAGACAAATCATGAATGGAATCAAAGCAGACGACAAGTGGGAGTCATTCACAACAGCCATGGATTTATACATGGATATGCATGTACCCGACCTCAACACACTCATGGGCCAACTCTTCACTCATGAAGCAAAGATTAGCAAAGGTGGTGAGTCCTCAAGAGGTAATCAAACTTCTGCCTTATATTCTGATAAAGTTAAGGTCAAGGACAAGTCAAAGAATAGGAAGAATGAAGATGAAGGTAGCTCTTTCCAAGAAAACTTTGCAGGTAGAGGAAGAGCTAGAGGAAGAGGTAGAGGTGGAATGCAAGGAAGGGGGAGATTCCAATCATCTCAACCTTGCAACATATGTGGCTTATCTAACCATACTACTGAAGAATGTTTCAGGAACCCGAGGAACTCAAGAGGAAGAGGATTCAATAGAGGTGGCTATGGATCAAATAGAGGTAGATACAATGGAGGCTACAACAACAACAACTACTACAACAACAATTACAACAACAACAACAACTATCAAAGTGGCCATAGAGGAAGAAGAGATTACAATAACTATGCAGAGGACCAAAGTCAAGAAGATTCATTATTGATTATGAATCTATCAGCGAAGAAGGGTAAGGATGATGATCACATATTTTACATTGATTCGGGATGCTCGAACCATGTAGCAGGAAATGTGGCTTTACTTTCTGATTTGGAAGATCCTCATAACAAGCATGAAGTGCAGACAGGAGATGACACAAAGCACTCAGTGGAGAAGATAGGTAATGTGAAGACATCAGATGGGAATATGAACCTCTTAAGCAAAGTCTTGTATGTCCCTACAATTACCAAAAATTTAATAAGTGTTGGACAGATTGTTGAAAAAGGATTGCAGGTTAGATTAAATCGATTTGGAGCATATGTTGAAGACCCAAGGCAAGGCTTTCGAAGGATTGCCAAAGGAGAAAAGACAGGAAGGCTTTTCACTTTTGAAGTGGAAGATACAAAGAACATAGCTTTGTTTAGCTATGGATCTCAAACTCTAACAGAGTTGGAGATATGGCACAAAAGGCTTGCTCACATTGGTGAGAGGACACTCAAACAGATTTGCAGGGACCAAAGTGTACTTGGTTTGCCTAATATCACAAGGCAACACATGATTTATAAGTGTGAAGCTTGTCAACTCGGCAAGGCTCATAGACAACCTTTCAATAAGAAAGGATATATGTATCAAAATCCTTTGGATCTAGTGCACACGGATGTGTGGGGTCCAAGTAAGGAGCCATCTATATCAGGCTCAAGATATTATGTGTCTTTCATAGATGATTGTAGCAGGTGGACCATTCTGTTTTTCATGAAGCACAAGGATGAAGTGTTTAATTGCTTTAAGAAGTATATTGCTCTTGTTGAAAACCAAACAGGTAGGACTTTGAAACGACTCAGATCAGATGGTGGAGGAGAATACTTCTCTTCTGAATTTGATGCCTTCTTGCATGAAAGAGGCATTAAAAGGGAAGTCACTACAAGGTATACACCCGAACTCAATGGTGTAGCAGAGAGGAGGAACAGAGCTATTGTCGAAGCTGCAAGGTCCATGCTCAACGAAAAGGGATTGCCGAACTACCTATGGGCAGAGGCTGTGTCGACAGCCACATATCTCATAAATAGACTTCCATCTAAGTCACTAGATGGAACCACTCCATATGAAGTGTGGAATGGAAGAAGACCTAGTCTAGAGCATTGCAAAACCTTTGTATGCTTAGCCTATGCTCACATTCCTTCTCAAGTAAGAGGGAAATTGGATCCCAAGGCAGAGAAGTGCGTATTCATTGGTTATGATCAAAACCAAAAAGGATATAGATTATACAATCCAACCAATAAAGGATTTTCTGTGAGTAGAGATGTAATTTTTGATGAAAACAAATCATGGTTTGATGATGACAGGAAAGTGAAGCTGCCATATGACTTGGATGAAGATTTTCCATCACTTCAACCAAAGGAGCCAAAGCAGATTGAAGAAAGTGATTCGGAGATTGACCTAGAAGACTTGGAAAGACTAAAGCTATGGAAGAACAAAGGTAAAGCAAAGATGCAGGATGCTACATATGGATCCGAGAGCTCACATCAACCACTTAGAAGGTCTTCAAGGGAGAAGAAGAAACCAGAGAGGTTTGGTTATGATACTTCTTTGGTCACCAAGCACTCAATCTACATTGCAAAGGATTCAACCAATGAAGAACCTACCACATTTGAAGAAGCACAAAGCAAGAAAGCTTGGAGAGATGCAATGGATGAAGAAATGGAAGCCTTGAAGGAGAATGACACTTGGGAGCTTGTACCTAACAAGCCATCTATGAAGATAATCGGATCTCGATGGATATACAAAATCAAGAGGAATCCAGATGGAAGTATAAATAGACACAAAGCAAGGTTAGTTGCTAAAGGGTTTGCTCAAACCCATGGTATTGATTATGAGAAGACTTTCTCTCCTGTTGCAAAAATGCCTACAATTAGGGTTCTCATTAGTCTTGCTGCATCTAGAAATTGGAATCTTTATCAACTTGATGTAAAGAATGCTTTCTTGAATGGATGGATTTCTGAGGAAGTGTATATGGCACAACCTCCTGGATATGAGGATGTACATCATCCTAACTATGTATGCAAACTAAAGAAAGCTTTGTATGGATTGAAGCAAGCTCCAAGAGCTTGGAATTTCAGATTGGTGACTTATTTGCAAGACCAAGGATTCAAAGCTAGCAAGGCGGATACCTCTTTGTTCATAAAGAGGAATGGATCTGAAGTGATCTATTTATGTGTATATGTTGATGATATTATTATCACAGGAAATGATCTTGAAGGAATCAAACAAGTAAAGGCTCAAATGAAGGAGGAGTTCAAAATAAGTGACCTCGGACCACTCACTTATTTTCTTGGATTGGAGTTGATCTACACAGATTCAGGTATATACATCACACAAAGGAAGTATGTGCATGACATGCTCGTCAAGTTCAAGATGGAAAATACCAAGTGTGCAGGTACACCTATGGAGCAAAATCATAAGCTTAGTGCTTATGAAGGAGAGCCAATTGAAGACATCACAAGCTATCAAAGCTTTGTTGGAAGTTTGAACTATGCAACACTCACAAGAGTGGATATATGCTATAGTGTTAGCATATTGAGTCAATTTATGCATAAGCCGAGAAGACCACATATGGAAGCGGCCAAGCGAGTCCTCAAGTACCTAAAGGGGACCATGAATGAAGGTTTGTTCTATTCATATACTTCAGATATTGAGCTAAAGGTCTACTCAGATGCAGATTGGGCCGGATCTAAAGATGATAGAAGAAGCACATCAGGGTATATATCATTTGTAGGTTCAAAAATCATTTCTTGGTCATCGAAGAAGCAACCAACCGTGGCATTATCTTCTACCGAAGCTGAATATAGAGGTTTGGCTAATGCAACTCAAGAAATCATGTGGTTAAAGTCTTTGTACACAGATCTTGGACTTCATTCTTCAACACCTCACATTTTTGGTGACAACACAAGCTCACTACATCTAGCAGCTAATCCGGTATACCATGCTAGAACCAAGCATATTGAAGTCCACTACCATTACGTAAGGGAGAAGCTAATGAGCAAGGATATTCAACTATCCTACGTCTCTACAGATATGCAATGTGCCGACATGTTGACTAAAGCTCTTGATGGTACAAAATTAAGTAGATTCAAGTTGATGATTGGCTTGCAGGAAATCAAGGACAATTGAAGACTTATTTGAAGGCCAAGCATGTTAGGCTTGAGGGGGAGCTGTTGGTGCATTTTACCCAAGCCTACATGCTTGATATATTTGATATTATCCTCATTTGTAAGTCACATGAGTAGTCATGTGAACACCTCTTGTAAAAGAGTACATTTTATCTCTTGTAAATGGAAAAAGAAAAAAGGAAAAGGATGGCTTACCTCATCCATGATGTAAAAGAAAATTCGTGGCTCCAACTACCAAAATCACGAATTTTTGAGCTGAGGGAATCTCTCCTAACTTTGGGGATCACTTTTAGGTGGAGCCATTCGAATTCGAATTCAAAACTCCCCCCAAGAATAGCTATAAAAAGAGCAAGAAGGAAGAGGCGATTAGCAAGCCTTGTACGTGACCACTTCATGTCATTTTGTAGAGATTGAAGAGCTTACTCCATAGCTCTATCATTCTACTCCCATTGTGCAAAGATTCATTGCCAATGTGGTTGTAATCATATGTGAATCTATACATTTATCATCATCTACTTCTCTGTTTTGTTCTCTGTTATACTCACTCAGAGCAGTACCTTCAGAAGGTCATATCTCGATTTCTACTGATCCGTTTTCAGTGATTTAACTTGCGTTGGATAGCTCGTACTATCTACTTTGTGCATATAAATTTTCAAGGTCATTGGATTAATACTTTTTGAGATATCTGCATTTTACGGCTTACTAGTCTATCTCTGCAGAGCCCCGAGAATTGTGGGGAGGTTCCAGAAATTGTTGAAACTTGTTCTCAGTGCTCAGTCCATCATTTGAAGTGTTTTAACTTGGATTGGGAAGCTTGCTAAGTCTATTTGCTATGCCCAAAAGGAATTTTTCTAATTCCTACCAGGTTGAGAGCACTGTTCATTTTTTCCAGCAGGTGTATGTCCAAAAATAGCAAGTTTTGGGAACTAGTCATTTCGCAACTAGTCTGTCTTGACTTAAACTTTTGGGATACATGTTCCAAAGTACTTGGCTGATATTTTGGTGGATTTAGGAAGCTCAAAGGGTCTACTAATCAACTCTGAAGTCTCAGTTGGCTGGTGTGAAGCTGGTTGTAGCAGCACCTACTCATCGTTGGATTGCATCCACCATCTCTCTTCACACTCATCACTGAGCTACACCAAATTTTGGTGCCGTTGCCGGGGATCGAGCTTTGAGGACGAGCGTGTGATGGTAAGACGTAGAGTTGAGGCGTTGGAGTCATAGGTAATTTCTTTACTTTTATCTATTTTCTTTTGTTTTCTTCACCATCATCATCCTCCCCATCTCCCACCTCCATCTCCATCATCGCGAAAAATTTCAGTTTTTGGTCATATCACCCTACCCATACCATTCCCCTCATTTCACTTGTGAGAGAGAGTGAGAGAGCATATGTGTGTTTGTGCTATTCGGTGTTTTGTGAGATTTTCTGTAGGAATTAGCATCCCCAGCAGCTGCACCAGCTCCAGCAGGTAAAAAATCTGACTGTGCAGGTCTCGAGGCATTGACCTCTGTCAATCGTGACCGACAGAAAAGTTGACTTTTTTGCAAAACAAAATGCATCACCATGATGTGTAGGCCTAGGGCATCCTAAATATGTGTTTGAAATTTTAATATATCTCTGTTTTTTGTCAATCGCGATTAACCTGTCAATCGTGATCGACAAACGACGACGGACACCAGCCGACGGACTCGTGAATCGCGATCGACACCTCGATGGCGACCGACTGAGTCAACGACCGACTGACCACGACCGACAGAATTTGCACGCGCCACGTGTCAATTGCGATCGACCCATCAATCACGACTGACAACCCTGACAGACCTGTCAATCGCGACCGACCCAGTCAACAACTGTTTGACCACGACCGATAGAACCCTCGTGACGGACCTGTCAATCGCAATCTACCCATCAATCGCGTCTGACAGAGTCAATGACCCTTTGACTACGATCGACTGAATTCCCGGGCCACGTGTCAATCGTGATTGACCCATCAATCGCGACTGACAGGCACGATGGACCTGTCAATCGCGACCGACATGTTGATTGCGACTGACATATCAATCGCGATTGACAGACCACTCGATCGCGATTGACGAGAAAATTTAGCCATTTTTTAGGGCAAAGATAGTTGGTCTATTTTGGGGTATTATTTGGGCAACATTAGAAATTTGTGAGAGCATTGTGAGGCCACTACACAAAGTATTTTGAGAAGTCATGTTTGCTTGTGAGCCTGTTTGAACCCTGTTTTAAACAATCATAACTTTCTCATACGGAATCCGTTTGTTGTGATTTTTGTTTTGTTGGAAAGCTCGTGGGGAGTACAACCAAAACTTCCACTGGTTACGGTAAAATTAATATCAGGACTATTAAATATACTATTTTGAAGTGACCATACCCAGGGGAAAGAAAAAGTAAGGGATCTTTAGTATTGTTTTCCATAAAGCCAAAAGAGCAGTTTGATCTCTGAATTGCATGAATTAACATGGTTTATTGTGTCAATTGAATTTAAGTCTTGAGATAACTTTGGGACTTTTTCAGGTCCTTTGAGAGCATCGAAGGGTACTCGAAGCAAGAGTAAGTGCAAGCTTGGGAATACGCTTCCTGGGCACACAAGGGCAACCAAGGAGAGAAACTAAAGGTTGGAAATTCTCAACACCCTCTGTCAATTCCTAGCTTAGGCTAAGTACAGATAGAGGTTTTGATCAATTAAGGTTATGTTAGGCACGACCAAGTCCAAGAGCTTTAATCACTCAAGTGCAAGTACAAAGAGATTACAATTACGAAACAACCTAAGGGAAAAGAAATTAAATCGGGCGACCAAACTCAAAGTACGATAAAACTTAAGTGTTCCTTGCGACAAAGATTGATTGGACAAGAAGTGACATCCTAAGGAAAATTAAAAAGAACAAGCGACTAATACAAAAGAATTCAGCAACGAAAATTGTACTTGGGAAATTTGGGATTATTCAGTTGGGCTTATGAACCTTAGATCAGGACGACACCTAGGAAGAGATAGACAGAGTCTTAGGTTTTCAGAGGCTAGTGTCAATCATACTGCTAGGTCTTGGGCAAAGCAATTGAGCCACTATTCGCACTACCCTAGCTCTAAAACTAGCGAGTCTGAAATGTCTCATGGTATGGAGAGACCCACAGGAAGTTCAAGCGTGCCATACATACAGAGGGTTGAATGCCCCTACAAGACGTAGTTGGAATACCTTAAGACCAACCGATTAGGTGCTAGAATCTATGAGGACAGTCTAGGACGGCCCGTGGTCCAAATTAAAAACCCTGACCAACCCATTGGGATTGAACATCTAGCTATCAAATTTGAAAATGGAGCATACTTGGACAAGGAAGGAACCATATACGTAGTCACCAGCCACCCACATAGGACAGATGAATTTGGTAATGTGATCCCAGAGACAGACATAGGTGACCTAGAGCAAGGAAACTTAGGTGGAGAGCCTAAAACCCCCCGAGGCAAATCTGTTCTTACTAGAATCCTCACACCAGAGTGGATTCCCCAGGACAACAAGAGCATAGATCTACTCTTGAACCGAGAAACTGACGAAGCCTTTTGGAGGTATAAGCTTGATCAGCCAAATGAGATAGGAACGATCACAATCTATGAGTTCAAAGATCCTGATAGCCCAGGAAAAGTGACCTATCTAGATCACACTTCAGAAAGGATCTTTGTGGTCACAGAGCATGGTAGGCATGCATACACTTGGAAGGGTGAATTCATTTTTCCCCAACCAAGATCTAATGTCTCTTTTGGCCACCAAGGAGCTGGAACATCCCAAGCTCATGGAGCTCAAAGGGACAGAAGTAGAGATAGGCCAGAAGTGAGTTTTTCCAACCCATTGGGAAGAGAAAGAACGAGAACGGAAACGGATGGAGTGGAACCTGAGAGACTTAGAGCTCCAAGGAATCCAAGAAATGCTGATGATTTTCCTTTATCAACACCTAGAGAGCACACAAGGACTTTGAGACCTACACACCTAGTTAAGTCCATGAAGAATTACTTCGATGGCACTGGGGATCCATATGATCATGTAGCCGAGTTTAGGCAAGTCTTGAGAGCTGAACAAGTTGAGGACCTATTCACGCAGTACAATGCCTTTGGTCTAACACTTAGGAACATCGCTCTTACATGGTTTCAACCACTAAATGAGAGACACTTCAGGAGCATAGACCAACTTGTAGAGGCTTTCATTATTGAATTCTCTAAGAGTGCCATAAGCCATAACACTTCCTCACTGACTCATAGCTTCAAGCAGACACCTCAAGAGACCGTGAGACTTGCAGGATGAAGGTTTATGCAATACTTAGAGAGATTCCCTATTCCTGAGTTACCCACACCATCCAAACAAGTGGCTTTATTCCTAGATGGATTGCTAAGTACCAAATTGAGATCATATGTATACTTAAAGGACCCTAGGACCATAGAAGAGTGTGTACGCATGTGCATAGACATCGAGGATAACCTAGGGGAGGAATTGGAGATTTCAAAAATCTACAAAGATTCAGATAGTTCTACTAGCCTCTCTTCCATGCAATCCAGATCTATTGAGGAACTCACGGAGAAAGTAGCTCAAAAACTAGGTGTCTCTAGCAAACAAATCCCAAGATTTGCCCCAGTTAAACGGTGCTATATGTCAGGTCCTTATCGACTGTCGCCTCTGTGCTCCGATGATATTCCCAAGTTTTTTGTCATCTTTCTCAGAGTCGTACGCGCACGGAGATCGAGAACTCAAGATGCTGCCCAGCCGCGTAGTGGTCTTCTATTAGTGCTCTCTCTCTCTCTCCTCATATGAGTGCCACTTGGCACTCCTATGAGTATCCTACTCAATAAGTAATAGAGAAGGGTCACACCTCTACTTCCTTTTCAAATAGGATACTCCATATAACATTTCCTTCCCCTTAATTCCATTTTTGTCCTCAAAAATGGTATTGGGAGGTCTCATTGAGAGAGAGAAATATTATAACCACTACTCCCACTATATCCCCATGTATGGAAATACATGGTCCTGTCTCCGTGTTGTTTCCCCATATCCTTCCCCTTAAGAAGACTCTTGGGAAGGTAATCTAAAACTGGGAAACCGTCTCTGAAGGGTGCTAACCCGCTCCCATGTAGCACTATCTTCTGAACTATCTTTCCACTTTACTAAACACTCTTTATACAAGTGACTCCTCGTTTGTTTCTCTCGAGTGTGTAGTATGCTCTCAGGCTCATGTGGAATGGATTGAACAGAGATAGGTTCTACTACCTCACTATCTGGAATGAGGTTGTCAGATTCACCCAGCCTTTTCTTAAGCCGGCCAACATGAAAAAGTGGATGGATTTGACTATTCTCTGGAAGTTGGAGCTGGTAAGCCATCTTTCCTATTCTCTTAAGTATTTGGAAAGGTCCACAATACCTAGGAGATAATTTTGGACAAGGTCCCATCTTCATGGTTTCAGACCTAGATGGAACTCTAAGATAGACTTGTTCTCCTACCTCAAAGTTGATATCTCTCCTTTGAGGGTCAGCATAGGCTCTAGCTTTATCCTGAGCTCTCCTAATGCTGTCCTTAGCAAGCCTAAGCATATCGTTCATCTCTTCCAAGAAGTCCTTTGTGGCTTGAACTTTTTCATTCTGCAAGCCTACTGCATAAGGAGCCCTTGGCTGAAACCCATACATAAGCATAAATGGACTATGCCCAGTGGAAGAGTGCTTGGCACTATTATATGCAAACTCTACTATAGGTAAATACTCTTCCCAATTAGTTTGCCTTTCATTAACATATGCTCGAAGCATATCCTCTAGGATTTGGTTAACCCTTTCTGTCTGCACATCCGACTGTGGATGCTCGGCCGTACTCATGCTAAGCTTCGTATCCAACCTTTTGAAGACCGCTCTCCAAAAGTGGCTAGTAAACTTCCTATCCTGATCGGAAACTATGTCTAAAGGAAGACCATATAACCGGTATAGGTTCTCCACAAAAAGTCTAGCCAACTCTGGTGTCTTCACTGTAGTATGTGTCGGAATAAACCTAGCCATTTTGGTTAACCTATCCACAATTACCCAGACGGAGTCGTGCCCTCTCTGTGTCTTAGGTAATCCGACTATAAAGTCCATGGAGATACTCTCCCACTTCCCATTAGGAATATCCAATGGATGGAGTAGTCCTCCAATCCTCAACCTCTCAGCTTTGTTGACCTGGCATTTGTTGCATTTAAGCGCATACTCTAGGACGTCCTTATGAAGTCCAGGCCAATAAAACTGCCTCTTAACAAGATCATAAGTCTTGTTAACTCCTGGGTGTCCCGCACTAGGTGTGTCATGACACTCATATAAAATATGTCGTCTCATCTTAGTATCTCTAGGGACACACACCTTACCTTTATATAACAGATATCCATCATGGACACTGTAATTCTTCCACTTGAATCCTTCTTGAGTACCCGTCGATACTCCATCCTCACTGGAAACCCGTATATCACGATCCCCATTCTCTATGGCTTCCCAAATCTTGGAATATGCAAGATCAAGCCTACATTTTCCTCTAAGGGACTCAAGTAGCTCGCTAGTGATCTGAGTAAAACTCAGTCCATTGAGCATAGGCATGCGGCTAAGTGAATCAGCCACTACATTAAACTTTCCCTTCCTATACCTAAGCTCATAATCAAACTCCTGAAGGGTCTCTGCCCATCGGGCCTTATGACCTTTAAGGTCTGTTTGATTAGAGAGCCACTTAATGCTCTCTTGATCAAACACTATCGTAACTTTGGCACCATATAAATAATGATGCCACTTCTTCAAAGCATGGACTATTGCATACGAATCCTTCTCATAGACGGAGTAATTCTTTTGAGCCGGTTCTAGTTTCTTGCTCTCAAAAGCTACTGGTCGACCATCCTGTACTAAAACCGCTCCTATGGCAAAGTCACTCGCGTCCGTCTCAACCACAAATGGTTTGTTGGGATCTGCTATGTGTAAAAGTAGAGCTGTAGCAATTGCTACTTTCAACTTTTCCGTACTTTGCTTCTGTTCGTCTCCCCAATGAATAGTTTTTCCTTTCCCTTTAAGTTGTTCCATCATCGGGACAGCGATCTTGGCATAGTTCTTAATGAATCTTTGATAGAAGCCTGATAAACCTAGGAAGATCTGCAGCTCTTCCAGGTTCTGTGGATGTGGCCATTCCATAATAGCCCGTACTTTTCCAGGATCCATCTGGATTCCATTCTGGGAGACTATATGCCCAAGGTATCTAACCTCTGTCTTGAAAAATTCACACTTTGACTCCTTATCAAAGAGGGAATTTTCCCTTAGCACTTGAAATACCTTTCTCAAGTGTTCCAAGTGCTCCTTTTCTGATGCACTATAGATCATAATGTCACCCAAAAATTCTACTACAAAGCGTCCTAGATAAGGTCGTAAAACACTATTCATGAGCTTCATGAAAGTGGCAAGAGCATTGGTGAGACCAAAAGGCATCACCAAGAACTCATAGTGCCCATATCTAGTCCTAAATGCAGTCTTAGGGACATCCTCTGCCCTAATCCTGATCTGATGATATCCTGATCTAAGATCAAGCTTGGTAAAATACCTAGCTTGATGTAACTGATCAAATAAGTCTTCCAATCTAGGCATTGGAAACCTATTTTTGATAGTTACCTTATTAAGTGCTCTATAATCTATACATAGTCTCATAGAGCCATCTTTCTTTTTAACTAGGAGCATTGGCGATGCCCATGGTGAGTTACTAGGTTTGATGAAGCCTTTATCTAAATAATCCTGCAATTGCTTCTCAACCTCCTCATGCTGAGAAACACTAAGCCTATAAGGTGGTCTACAAATAGGGTTAGTGTTAGTAACAACCTCTATGGCATGGTCAATGTCCCCTCTCTCAGGTGGTAGCCCTCTAGGTAAGTCAGTGGGAAAAACATCTCTATACTCAAACATAAGATCCTTAAAACTTTTAACCACACACTCTTGCAAAAAAGAATAGTAGAAAGTCTTGTTCATATTTACATTCATAGCATGAAAATATACATCAGATGAGTTGTCTGTACAATGCTCCATATCATGACTATACAATAAAAACATGTCCTGTACATGTTGAGAATAACAGAGACTATACAACTCTAGTGATGAAATGAGAGGTGCACTAGGTACATCTCTCTCTCCCTGAATACAAACTTTACTTCCATTCTTTTCAAATTCGAGTGTGTTATTTTGATAGCTGCATTTAAGTGTATCTCCCAACCCCCATAGCCACTCTCTTCCTAAAACTAGATCTGTCCTCTCCATGTTCATAATTTGGAAGTCCATAATATCTGTATAGTCCTAATCTTGACTTCAAAATTGGATACCATAGTATCCCATATTCTTTTATCTTGCCCTTGCATCATAGATACAATGTATTTATGTGCACTAGGCTGCTGGGGAATCTTTAATTTCTTGACCAAAGCATAGTTAATAAAATTACGAGTGGCAGAGTCATCTATCATGACCCGCACCCTGGTCCCGTATACACTACCATGTACCTTAACTAAGTCATGTGGTCCAAACTGCGGTGACCATAATGACTGAGTCAAACAACAGGTGTGCTCTAAATCCTCGTGCATCACCTCCACTCCCTTGCAGCTAGAGCTGCCATGAATAGGAAGGGTCTGCACTAGGTGGACCACCTTTTTACCCTTTTCAGGGGCCGTACTAGCCTCTGGTCCCTTCTTCTTTTCTTCCCCCTTCTTGAGTGGACAGTTCCACTGTGAATGGCTAGGAGATATGCACCTAAAACACAGGTTCTCTCTTTTGGCCTTCTCAAACTGATCTGTGGATAGTCTAGGCCCTTGTGATCTTTGTTTTTTAATAAAAACCTTGTTTTTCCCAAAAGGCAACTTCTTCTTAAATTTAGTCATACTAAGAGGCTTGAGGGGCTGATCCGTCTCCATAGGAGTATACTGAGGACGGTTATGGTCCTCATAAATCTGTGCATACTTGATCGCCTCCTCAAACGTCTTAGGTGCATTCCTCCTAACTTCCCTCTTTATGGCTTTATCTAAGCCCCTAACAAACCCTCTAGTCTTCTGAAAGTCATCTAGGCCCTTAAGTTTCAAAATGATCTCTCTATAGTGGGATAGGTAAACTGAAAGAGGCCTACCTCTCTGAGTAATCCTATCCCACTCATCCCAATTCCTCTCCTCCTCATTCTCAGGAAGAAACTCTTTTAGAAAAAGAGCCTCAAACTGAGTCCAGTCAGTAGGGATAGAGTTCGCCTCCTTAAGACTCATCCACCACTTATAAGCACGCGGGCCGAGGGAGAGACTCGTCCCTAGCACACGATACTCAGGTGGGGTGCCCTTCAATTGATGCAAATCATGTCACTTTTGTAAAAAAGTGTAGATTGCATCCTTGTTCCTGTCTCAGTCATCCCCCGTAAAGGTAGGTGGCTTCAAATCTTTTAGGAGGGGAGCTTCCCTAGAGCTCTCTCCTTTGTGTTTACTAGGAAGAGAAGTCTCTTTCCTAGTAATCTCTAGAGGAGTAGGAGGGGTCTCTCTTTCCTTCCTAGTTAGGAAAGAGGTGACACTAGTCTCAAGTGAGATCATTTGAGACTTAAGCTGTTGTATAAGAGATGTGATGCTACCCAGATCTTTCTCTAACTTAAGGGTTTGCTCTTTCAAGCCTATGAATTGGTCACGGGTGACAAATTCATCTATAAGTTGTTCATAAGTATATTCTTCTTGTGAAGGCTCTTTCTCTTCTAAGTTCTCTTCTATTTCTTGCCCTAATTCTACTTCTTCCATTCTAGCATCAGGATCCTCTAGTTGCTCTTTAGGTGGAGAAGTGGTCTCAACTACTTGTTTGCCTTTAGTTTCCATGTTTTCCTACCTTTTCCCCATTTGCTAACTAGAGTGTATGAAAATGAATGAAAGTAAAGCTCAAATATGCAAGAAGAAGAGAAATATATCACAAGAGCACTTCCCTGTTACAAAGTAGATCTGCGGAAGCGTAATCCAAGTAGTCCTTGAAGCTTTAGGCCGCTGATTTTGAATCCTCGCCAGGCCCAAAAGAAAATTGGAAATGTTCGCTTGGTCTGGGGAGGTTCTAGACACCATAAACCATCCAAAACAATGCCAAAAACACATGGGAAAAGCCCCAATCAAGCAAACTAAGTGAAACTGAGCAATTTCAGAGATGTAACAATCTTCACCAATCCATGACTTGCTGCCCAGCACCTTTACTTCAAGAATTTGAGACTATCCCAAGTGAAAAAAGTGGATTTGGAGTCCGGATGATGAAAAACTAAGCCAAGGAGTGGTTGCCTAGTTCCTGCTGAAGCGTTGCAGAGAGATTTTGGTGGGGCAAATCTCGTCCAGATCCAACTCCGAAGGTTCTTTAGTGAAGCTTAGGAATGTAGCTTCGAAATGTGACTAAGATTTTTAAAATCCGATATCGTATGAGGAAGCTATGGTGTAGAGAAGTCGGGTATGTCACAGATGGGAAGTAAAAAAACTTATCTTGATGCGTGGATACCTTTGAGAAGCTCAAAACTGAGAAATGAAAGCTTCTTTCATCAAATCCAACACCCCCATCCCATAACCACATGTTGGGTCCTTATCTATTGTCGCCTCTGTGCTCCGATGATATTCCCAAGTTTTTTGTCATCTTTCTCAGAGTTGTACGCGCACGGAGATCGAGAACTCAAGATGCCGCCCAGCCACGCAGTGGTCTTCTATAAATGCTCTCTCTCTCTCTCCTCATATGAGTGCCACTTGGCACTCCTATGAGTATCCTACTCAATAAGTAATAGAGGAGGGTCACACCTCAACTTCCTTTTCAAATAGGATACTTCATATAACACTATACTTGTGGAGGTGACCATATGGCGAACATATGTCCCATCATGGCTCAACCCCATGTGAATCCCAGTAGCCAATACTGCACCATAGAACGGAGATACACTAATCACACAGCACAAGATTGCCCATACAATAAGCAAGCGGTTAGGCAAACGTACCCTCAACCATATCCACAACAGCGTAGATACCAGAACCAGTACCCACCACAACAGTATGCTAGGCCTCAACAAACCTACCAACCACAATATCAGGCCCAGTAGAGACCTCAACCAATGTTAGCCCAACAACCTCCTGCTCCAACCAATGTGATCCCAGTGAAGTATGCAGCTGCAGAAGAGAACATGAATAGGACCATAGTGCCAGTAACACCACTGCTTTTAGAAAGTGACCCCAGTGACCATAGCTTTGATTCTATATATATTGATAGCCCCCAGGCTTACTACATGCAGTCTCCTGAACATGGTGAATCCTACTATAGTGAAGAACCGAGTGAACCTAGTTGGGATCCAGAGTATGCAAACATCATGTACACAAATCCCAACACTAGACCTCAATCTAGGCAAGTAAGACCCCCATTCCCTAGAGGACCATGCTATAGATGTCAGGGAGATCACCTCATTTGTGATTGCCCAATGCCTGCACCTACACAACCCCAGTCGGTCACAATCCAGGGCTTTTGTCAAGATTGCGGAAAGGAGCATCTCTTACGAGATTGCCCAAAGAATCCCAATAATATGCCAAAAATCACTCCAATTAATGTTATTGGCTTAGTAGTAGACTCTACAGGAAGTGTGACTTCCACTGCACCAGTGCAGGTAATCACTAGAGCTAAGGCTTTGCAGCAGAACCAAGGTTTAGGCCAAGAAAAGGGTGCCAAGGTTAGTGAAACTGAGAGCATAGCCAAGAAACGAACGAGGGCATGGAAAGATAGCCAAGAGAGAATGAAAAGACAATGGTCCAAAAAGATGAGTGACTTAGAAGAAAGCATAAGAGAAACAAAAGCCAAAATTGTTGAACTCACATCTCAAACAAACTCTCACATACCAACCCCACCTTCATCCCTATCACCATCTTTCAACCCACCTCAGACCATCCCACCACCCCCTAGAGTAGGATCAGTATTAGCTGACCCCACTCCTGAAGACATAGACATGATGCTTAAGGCATATCAGGCTAGAATCCAAGAAGGGCCAAATGTGACGGATCATGACAAGTGCTACCCTAGAGCTGACTTAGAGACAGAAAGAACCAAGCTTTGCATGAAAATGGTCGCATTGGCTCAGACCATGTTTGAAGCCAGTCGCCTCTTCAACTACTCGTGCTCAGCTAAGGCACAATTGCACTTGGATGGACTATTAGAGAAGTTAGAAAGCATAATTGCAAGATCGACCAAGGAAGAAAAAAACCAAGGAAGAGATGAGGCAAGTAAAAGAATAAGCATTCCCCCACAGAAAGCTTATGTGCCTAATTCCACTGAACCAGACACACCTTCTTCTATGAATCGATACTCACCAGAATTTCTACGAGAGATTCAAGAAGAGAAATGGGCTAAAGAAAGTAAGGTCCCTCCTCCCATTGAACTTGTGGATGACGCGCATGATCAATTCCCACAAGATATTTCCTCCATTTATGGAGAGCAGGAGAGTGCACAATATCAAGAGGGATTAGACTTTGAGTCTAATTCTTTACATGAATTACCCCAATTCACAGGCCCATGGGAAGCTAAGTCTACTTGTATGAGAGCACCCACGGTCATGGTACGAAACAAAGACTCAGTCATACCTAGGAACACGGAGGTAGTAAAGAATACTAAAGTGCAGTGCAATCTCACTTTAGAAGAGTTACTCAAGGTTAGGCCGGAACTGTGGAAACATGTAGCCAATCAAGTTCCCGAAGTAGTGAAACCACGTTCCCAGGTAGGATCCCATAGAACAGTGCCAGAAATACCCTTGGATAAGATAGGAGACATGAGTGAAGGAGAAGAAGGGAACACCTATCTTCCCATTACCCATCAAGGATACACAACCAAGGCAATTTTGGACTCAGGCGTAGGAGTTGCCATTGCTACCACTTCCCTATGGAAGCGTTGGGGCAAGCCAGCACTTAGGCCAACGAGAATGAAATTGCAGATGGTTGATGGTCACATAGAAAGACCCTTATGCTTGCTAGAAGGAATAACTCTCACTACATGTGGTGTTGAGTTCGAGCATACATTTTCTATCTGTGACTTTAGCAAGAACTAGGCCTATGAGATGATTTTGGGAAGACCCTTTATGCGGCAGTTGCAAGTGGTACAGGATTGGGGAACCAATTCCTTGTATTTGCAACACTTAGGTGTCACGACCAAAGTTAATCTCAAGGATTACTCTCATCGAGACGTGCCTCCCATCCAATGGAACCCCATCCATAGAGCCAAAGACGATACTAAGTCAGTGCATTCTATAGGATCAGGATCCTCATGGATGCATGAAGACACCCACTTATGGATGTGCAAAGTGGGAGTAGAAGAGGAGAAGAGAGAAAAAGCTAGAGGTAGGTGCAAAAGAGACACATAGATCAATTCAAGACCCGGCCTATGCACCTGTAGTATTTCTTGATGAAGAATTTGAACCTCACGGTTGGGCAAAAATTTTAGCAACAATGGACATAGCCATCAATGAAGAACAATGGACACCCCACTCTGATGAGGATGGCTATGACATTTCAGTCTTCTCCATAGAGCCAATCATGGGAGACTCAATTCTATAAGAATGCGAACCTAGCCCTGATGCATTTAAGGATGCAAGTGACTCCGATCTAGAGTCAATCATTATGGACCCACCTTTTGCATCATATGAAGAATACTTCTATGAAGTAGAAGTTTATCCTCAGAGACATGGAGAAATCACGAATGATGTGAGGTTAACCTCCCAAGTGAACCCCAAGAGTGAGGGAAAGAAGAGGAAGAAGAGAGAAGTCACACCAAAAGAAGAAGAATCTATGTTTGAGGTCCCTGACAATTTTAAGAAGTATGAGATAGATGACAGGAGGGTCATGATAAGAATGCCTAAACGCGAGGCACAGTCAGGAGAGGCCTATGATAACAAAGAAACCACCAAGAAAATAGTTGTAGCCATAGAAGAAGGAGAGGAGAGATGCACTTACATAGGGCATGACATGACAGAAGAAGAAGAGCAAGAATTGATTGCTCTGCTAAGAGAATACAGAGATGTATTCGCTTGGAGCTACAAGGACTTGAAAGGTGTAGACCCTGACATATGCTCACACACTATTCCCATGACATCAGATGCCAAACCCTCTAAACAAAAGCCATACACATATAACAATAATTATGCTGCTAAGATCAAGGAGGAGATAGATCGGTTGGTAGAAGTTGGATTCATCTATGAGATTGAGCACACTAAGTGGGTATCCCCCATTGTAGTGGTGCCCAAGAAGAATGGAAAGCTATGTGTGTGCATTAACTTGAAGAAGGTTAATGCAGCCACTATTCGAGATAACTATCCGCTTCCTATCACTGAGAATCTACTAGAAAGAGTAGCAGGCAAGGAAGTATACAGTTTCCTTGATGGATTTTTTGGCTACAATCAGGTAGCCATTGCCCCAGAAGATCAGCATAAGATGGTTTTTGCCACAGAGTGGGGCATATTTTCTTTTTGAGTAATGCCATTTGGGCTTACCAATGCTCCTGCAACCTTTCAGAGACTGATGTGCCATGTATTTAAAGAATTCCTGAGGAAGAATTTAGAGGTCTATGTTGATGATCTTTGTGCTCATTCCAACATTAGACAAACACATGTATCTGAGCTCAGGCAAATCTTTGACAAATGTAGAGAATATCAAGTCTGCCTGAACCTAGAAAAGTGTTTTTTCATGGTCAGGCAGGGCAAGATTCTAGGACACATAGTGTCAAAGAATGGCATATATACGGACGAAGAAAAAGTGAAAGCTATAGCAGAGCTACCTAGGCCAAAGAATGTCAAGGAAGTACAAGCTTTCATGGGGCATTGTGGTTATTACCGACGTTTCATACACATGTATGCCATCATAGCAAAGCCTTTATACAGACTTTTGACTAACTTTGAGTGGACTGATGAATGTGAAAACTCTTTCAATGAGCTCAAAAGAAGATTGTGTTCAGCACCAATCTTGACCACACTAGATTGGAATAAGCCCTTTCATGTTCACATGGATGCATCCAATCATGCTATTGGATGTGTACTCGCACAACCTACAGGCGAAGGTAATATGGATCTTCCAATTACCTATGCTAGTAGACAGTTAAATGAGGTTGAACGGAATTATACCACTACTGAGAGAGAAGGATTAGGCATGGTGTATGCGGTTAAAAAGTTTAGACACTATTTGCTTGCAAATAAGTTTAAATTTTTTACTGACCATCAAGCATTGTTATACCTCGTGAACAAGCCATGCAATATAGGCAGATTAGTAAGATGGTTCCTCCTACTGATGGAATATGACTTTGAGGTTGTGGTGAGGAAAGGTAAGACTCACTTGAGAGCAGACCACCTCTCAAGACTCACATCTGGAGAAGCACCACAAGGAGTATCAGATGATCTTCCTGATGCTTACTTGTTTAATTTGGAAGTGGTGCCTCAGTGGGCTAAGACATTGGTGTTAGTATTGACCTACGGACCTAAATATCCAATAGTAAACACTCAAGATAGGGAGATAGTAAAAGCCCAAAAATACCAAATCATGGCAGTAAGTATGTACAAGCATACAGATCAAGGGATCCTAGCATGTATTCCTTCAAATCCTTGATCTTTGTCAGAAAATTATCCATAGAAACACCTTCATTCATATGCTCACTCTCCAACTATTTTTGAAGGTAAGCAACACAAGCCTCATTCCTAACTTGGTACAATGTGGCAAGTGTATCTCAAGCATCCTTAGCTATTTTGCAAGAGCGAATGTGAGGAATAATGGCATGTTTGACAGACAAGGCTATCAACGCAATTGTCTGAGCATCTCTACCATCCCAATGAATTTTCTCTATAGTAGGTGCAGCAAAAATTGTAGCATGAATAGGAATCTGAAGAATATCAGCATCTTCAATGCCATCTGCATCAGGTATAATAGGATGTTTTTCAACATCGTGTACAATGTTCCATAGTCCTTTTGCAACCAATACATGTCGCATCATATAAGCCCACAATGGGTAATTGGTACCATCCAACTTATCCTCAAAAACCAACATATGAAATACATCACTTCTTTTAGCCATGGCCACTAACTACAATACCCTAATGCAGAAAAATGATTGTATCTGAAAAAGTTGAACAGAACTACCCTGACGAGTTTTGTTAGACCTATAGCAGACTTCAAGATGCTTATATTAGCGAATCAAAACCTCTATATATCTTTGGCACAAAAATACAAAATAGCTTGCACAAGCGCTACGAAAGTGTGTTTAGAGGCCAAAACGAGCTCAGATTGTGATTTCCACACCACAAAACGAAGCGATTTTGATCTCCTAATCACCCTGAGTATGCTCACTAGATTTTGTGTGATTCTGAGACTGTGACCAAAGGGGTGTCGACAACGCCCTAGATAAAGCGGTGACCTTCTTTGATACCAATTGTTGGAGTTAGACGTAGAAGCATGCGAACAGCACAAGGAAGAAGAAGAAGCTTAGAGCACAACACATAATACTAAATGTATTACAACTAGAATGTACAAAGATAAGTAACCCGTTAGTTCTATAGGTCGAGGGAAAAAGCCTCCTAAAGAGGGAAAAAAGTCCCCTGACGGTCTGAATGTGTTCACACACATCACTACCTAAATATATCAACAATCTACTCTACTTAATTCAAATGAATCCACATCATTTATCCACATAGTTCAAATGAATCCACATAATTCAAATGAATCCATATCATTTACTCCACATAATTCAAATGAATCCACATCATTTATTTCAATAATTCAAAGGAATCCACACTGTCTTCAATATAGTCTTAATCCATCATAAATGAATATCCTTAAACCATACCGAACTAGATTCGAGAATATTCTAAGTAATTCATGTGCATCTACTCTTTTTGATACAACTCTATCACATCCTAGTTCTAAAGCATATTTAAACTTATAAACCCTATTTCTATCAATGGAGTAACTATTTAAAACTATATATTTAGAAAGTTGCAATAGGAGTACTAAAATTGTATAGGTCTCCTAGCTTTTATTAAATGGTGGCGGTCTAGTGGATATACATTCAGACACAATACACCAATTCTTTCGACTCCATACATCTTTAGTTCATATTTTTAGATCAGGTAGCTTTGGAAAAACTTCTTTTTTATTGACAAATGTGTGACTTTGAAAA
This sequence comes from Ceratopteris richardii, assembly GCA_020310875.1. Classification (NCBI taxonomy): domain Eukaryota; kingdom Viridiplantae; phylum Streptophyta; class Polypodiopsida; order Polypodiales; family Pteridaceae; genus Ceratopteris; species Ceratopteris richardii. The sequence goes on from CM035415.1 coordinate 37,192,427, forward strand.
GCCCATGCCTCATTTTTGGACTATGGAATGGTGATACCTTAGACATGTAGTTAGAGAAAATGAAAAAAGAGTACTTAAACGTACCACAAAACAGAAGTATCAAAGACACAGAAGGAGAGATAGTAACACTAAAGACAAATATCTGGAAGCTAATGAATGAATTGTTGCAAATAGTGGCATTAGTTACCAATCTTTGCTTGGAAGTCAATGAGCCCTTCAATCCTTGGTTGTGTGTTGTCACATGAGAATAAAAGTGAAAGAAAAAAAGAGTCAAAGCATATGCCCACATCATGTTATTCAAGTAACGATGCCATCCCTATTGTGACTCCTAGTGATTCCCTCTGAATTTTAGCTTTACATAAGTTCCATCTTTGTCTTTAAATTCCAAGTACAATTGCCCCTTCAAAACTGTTAAGTTGCTAGAATTCATTAAGATTGATTGTTTGCCCTGTTTTAATATCATCATGCATATTCATCTAGTATTCCAACTACTTCTAACCAACTTTCCTATACTTCCCTTTCCAAGTGCCCCTCCATCATTATTCCTTATCTCCACATCACAAGAACCTTGATCTTCTCATAAAATATGACAAAGGAAAAGCCAATACAACACCAAACAAGTGAAATTTGGAAGTATCAAACATGAATCATAGTTTTAACCAAGACTATTAATTACATCACAAGCATTTAGAAGCAAGAAATTATTGCACATTTTTAGATGTAGCTACAAAATAATGTCCATGGTTCACCCCTTTTTTTCATGTATTCTAGAAAAAAAATCGATGCACTTTGAAATTACTTCATCACACCTACACTCATACACCAATTAAGGTACACGAGAAGTAACATGAACGCATGTATTGTACAGGAGAAAATTTGGAGAACATGAACCCATGCAAAATGAAGAAAAGATGTGCTTTATTTCAATCATATTCTTCATTATATAGTCTTTCAGCTTTGCAAGTGTCATTATTCATTATGTTATGATCTTCTTTTATCATTTCTTCAATTAATCTTTCATATTGATGTAGTTCCCATCAATTTGACGTTTCCTTTATGTTCCATGCAACCATGAATCGGTTGCAACAAATGGATGAATCTTTCATCAAGTGGATGCGAAGAATGAACTCTCGCATGGTGGGTTAGGAGGAGGGTTAGGAGGAAGTATATATGGATCAACAACCATGGTATGAGAATGCAAAGCAACTAAGGTCTTTCTACAAGATATAGATAAAGCAAAATATGGGTTGAAAAAAGCACCTTTTTGCTCGAAACAGATGAATTCTAATTACTTAACCACTGTTGGGTTACAAGATATAAAAAGTAGTGTGTGGGTGAAACAGGTGCCCCAGTGCATGGATGATGGAATACAAGAACTCTGGATTACTTGACCTCTGTTGGATATTTGTAATGTATGGTGGCTATAATGGTGGCATATAATTGAAATTTTCTCATGCGAGCATTCAACATGAAAGACTTGGACATGTTGCACCATTAAATATGCATCAAGGAGATCAAAAACGATGATAGCTCAAACCACTTCCGTTTGACACAGCCTTTGACTGTTAAAACACCAAGCAAGCTCAATTACCTTCGTTTGACACAGCCTTTGACTGTTAAAACACCAAGCAAGCTCAATTACCTTGTAATAGTGACGCGGCAGATAAAATGGAGCTTAGAGTTACCATTTGACACCAATGGTGGTGCCTTGACAGAAAACATCAAGCAAACTCAATTATATCGGTACAATAGCTCACGAGGATAAAATGGATATGGATCTAACGCTTAAGCATTCAATTGAAATATTAAGACTGATAAGGCTTCCAGTGAAGGATTCCAAACCAATAATAAATCTACAAATGGAAACCTATTTAGAGTACAGAATATTCCAATGGGGTTCAATTTCTGCATTCTGAGGGCAATTCAATTTTTGTTTGTGGAGGGGTCCAATTAGGTTAAAACTCCTGCAAATTTAGCTCAAAAGGTTACCGACAAGGTGGACTGTACTTGTTCAAAAGTGAGGTGAATTTGAAGACTTACCATTATTCAAGGACGTGCCCAACATGCTATCAACAAGGTGATAAATCGACAGACCAATCACTTGACATACTGGCTTAAATAATATTTATGTTTTGCCCAAGCATGAAGGACATCTGACCCACCATACATCAATCTCTACAGACTCTCTTCCCAACAATGCAGACTTTTATTTAGACAGGACATAAACCGGAATATTTTGGGAGGCATCATTTTGCATAACTTTAATCAGAAAAAGCAGAATATTGAAATCAAAAGTCAAAATTTTTCAGTGAGTAAACAGAATTTGCTTACATGTTTTGGAAAACAAAGCCAATGAGAGAGATATAAGGGGCAATAGTAGTTTGACAAGGAAGACAGCTGCTAGGAAAACAGGAATGGCCGTTAAGAGAAATTCTACAGAGAATAGTGACTAAAAACTGCGACCTGTCTATTGATACATCAACACTCCTTGAATTTCATGCAGCAAGGAAAAAACTAGAGCACCTCACTCACAAAATTGAAAGCTAAAAGACAGAAAAGGAAATCAGTCCATAAATCGAAAAAGATCTGAAAGCTAGCTTTTACACTAAGATCAGCTGCAATGCGACACATTCATAATTTGATAAGTAAACATAATAAAAAAGGCCTGCTGGATATAATTCGTTTTTCATGCTTACAGCACATCGGATAACTCTGTCCTGGAAGAGAACAAATAGATTTTCAAACAATAAGTTTGAAGAATGAACTCTCAAATTACATATGGATGCTCATTGCATCAGAATTACAGATAAATGCAAGGGGCATTGAAGAATAGCCCCCAATAGTCAAAGCCTCACCCTCCAAAACTGTGACAGATCAGTCACCACCAAAAGTTACAAAACACAAACATAAGGCAAGAGGACAATCAAGCGTCCCTCCATGCAAAAATAATAACCATAGCTAGTACTTCCAGAAACAGCAACTTCAAGAGTCGAAATCTGCATCATCATCATCAGGAAGAGGTTGAGCTGCAGCAGCCGCCAATTCTGCCTCATATCTGATAACAACAAGAGAAAATCAATCAAATACTAACTCTACTACAAAAAAATAATGTGTATATTCTACTTTATAGTTGAGTGTGACAATAAACAATAGTTTACTTGTGTACAGACAAATAAAGGACAATTTTAGGTAATCAGAGAATTCTGCCATAAAATATCATCATCCACAATGACATGTATAATCAAAAAGGATTATTGAATAACATCATCAGAAAGCAATGACCATCTAGTTCACGTTATGTTCAAATTGAATCAACTAAACTTAAATACCATGTAAATAATACTTACTGTTGCTGTGCTGCAAGATCAATTTGAACCTCCGGAGGCGCAAGGGCAGGTGACTCCACAAAATGCAAGTTCGGATCCCTGAGAGTTCCAGGGTTCAATTGTTAGTTATTCAGAGTCTGCAGTAAACAATCTGGAGCAAGATAACCAAGCAAACAATCACATACCCAGCAAGTTTGCGAGCAAGGTACAAGAAAGGTTTCTCAAAATTGTAGTTGCTCTTGGCCGATATCTCATAGTACTGAAGATTTTTTTTTCTGTGAAAGGTAACCTGTTTGGCCTTCACTTGCCTGTTTTTCACATCAACTTTGTTCCCACACAATACAATTGGTATATTCTCACAAACTCTGTAAAGGTAGGAAAAAGCACAAGCTCAGTAATAATCATGTAGAGGAAAGTAGCAACAGTAGGAAACACAAGTTTGAGCAATGCATAGAAAACAACTCATTATGCGCTCAATTGAGTTATTATAATCACCTGCATAAATCCCTGTGCCAAGTTGGCACATTCTTGTACGTGAGCCTTGCTGTGACATCAAACATGATAATAGCACACTGCCCATGAATGCTGCATTAGCCCAGAATTGCTAACATTAGAAACAGATTGATCACAAATACATTGAGAGACTCCATCAACAGTTAAATTTAGTGAGACGACTCACTAGTAACCATCTCTCAGTCCTCCAAATTTCTCTTGTCCTGCTGTGTCCCAGCAATTGTATCTGATTTTACCGCAATTGGTGAAGAAATCCAATGGGTGAACTTCAACTCCAATGGTAGCTGAAAATTAGTTAGAGCAAGCCTCAGCAAGCGTATGTACTGTACATAAGATTTGAATCCATTTAAAAAGAGAAGACCGCCATACGCTCATATCGCTTCTCGAATTCCCCAGTTAAGTGTCGTTTGACAAATGTAGTTTTACCTGGACATAAACAATCTCAGATACGCAAACATATACATCCAAAATCATAAACTACATCAAACATACCAGTTCCACCATCACCAACGATAACTAATTTGAAGTTAGGACAATCAGCCTGCAAGAAAATAAGTTAGGCCAATCAGCCTGCAAGATAACTAATTAATTTTGAAAGAAGCAAGAACATCGCTCTTGAGAGTTGCTACAAGAACTGCCTCCCACAATGCCTCTATTTCACAGCGTCGTTTAGCAAGCCTTAATCAAATCGCAAACGTGATCCGCGGGAGAAAAACTAAGTTCATGATATGACACACAATGCCCACGATTTATATTATATATGCACATAGTAACTGATACAACTCTTAAGGCCCACAACCTCTCTCCTAGATAACAATAGGAACATAAGTAGAATACACATGATACCACAACGAGATCACCCGAATCAAGCTAACCCAGCAAGGATCAGATCAACGGCGTACTTATCCAAATCGACCTTCTTGTCAACCAGCCATTTAACGAGATGCATAGCAAGGCGAATATGTATTGAAAACGGCCCGATTATATAAATCGAGGCCACGCGAACCGTAAACATTAAGGTCACGGATCTTTCAAGCTAGACGTGATTCAAATGGCAATGAAGCTCCCTTGATTTAATAATACGAATTCGCTCCCAATAGAATCTACTAGGCCGTCCCAATACACTGATAAACAGCACTTAATTTGCCTTTTGAATGATAAATATCCGATTATCAAGAACTGAAGGTGGACGCATCGGCGAACGGTTTATATCAAAGTGATAAGAAACATGCGAAGAGGAGGAGATGCCCCATTAGTTCAATCATCTTAGATGATCACTGAAAGCGGATTGAAAACATTCCGGAAATTCAATGAAACAGATTAAACCACAGTAAGGAACGAGATAGGCAGGGAATATATACCATGATGGAGAGCTGATCCAACGCAGAAACAGCAGACCAATGCAACTCTCCGGTCAGATCCCAAATCTACTGCAACGCTGTGACGACACGGTGCGGTAGAGTGAGGATGGAAGGATCCTTAGAGATCTTTAAACCCTAGTCCCGCACATTTCCAAGTGCTGACTGTTCACTTTGTGAAAATCCGGGAGAAAAAAAATATGGGCTTGCAACGGATCGAACCTACCATCAAATGCCCTCGCCATTTTCAAAATTCAAACTATATCCTACGTTTTGACATTGAAGAGCCTCCTTATTTATGCAGACATACATTAGGCACTTTGCAAACATGCAGTGTGTACATTTAAGTGAAGGGACATTGTCTCATAGGACATTGTCTCACTTGGGTGTGATAAACAATTTGGACCTTAAACTATGAGGTTTAGAGTTCAAAACTTGAAGTGTGGCTTAACGTATAACCTCTTAAAAGTGGGGGCTAAGAGGGTTCCCTCCATGAGTTATTCATTTCAACTTCAAGCATAAATGCAAAAATAGCATAAATGCAACTCCTAGGCCGTTGTCTGGGTGGTTGGGCCGCTCATCTCTTGGGGCGGGGGCGAGGGTTCAACCCCCACCGGCAACATGTAAGGGACATGTTTAACATGGAAAGTTGTATCTTGTGGTTGATGTGCCATCGCTTATCTTGCCCCGCGGTAGTTGTGACCGCAGTTTAACTCAGCTATGTTAACCCCCGTTTTTGTGGGATAAGGGGGGTCCCATGGGTACTATGCCTTTCTTTGTATAGTTACAATTTCAAAGTTAAAGCCCGGGGTGTAGGCCTCGGCCGAACCTCCATTTTTTTAAAAAAACTTCCAAAAGAAAAAAACAACATTGATTTTCTAATCTAGGGTGTGTGATGTTAAATATGCTTGGTATAGTGTTCAATACCTTACCTCATGAAGGTTCAGGTTCAAGATTTGTAGAATGCTCTAGTATTAACTCTTGAAAAGTGGAGGATAAAAGGGATATCCGAGGTGCATGTCATTTTTTCTAGTTTCAAGCATAACAGAAGAGTAGGTCGATGGCTGAACTTCCAAAAAAACATCAAAGATGTGTGATATAGTAATAAACGCTTAATTTTTAGACTAAAATTTCTAAGTTTATGATTTGCATAATGGTTTCACATGAACTCTTCAATTGTTGGAGTTTGAGGTCTGTAGAGGCACACGAATAGTACAAGGAAGAAGAAGTAGCTTGGAGCACAATAATAATGCATTACCAAGTGAATGTACAAAGATAAGTGACATGTTATGATTATAGGCGTACATACAAGCCAAGGAGAAAAAACCTCCTAAAGAGGGAAAAAAGTGCCTTAGCAGTCCTAAGTGTGTTCACACACATCATATCTAAATATATCAACAAATCCCTTGTACGAGTGATGTAGTGAACAACGAACTAGCACTCATGTATAAGGAAGTGCCAAGCTATGTGGAAAGAAATCAACCCACAAAATTAAGTAAGCTCAAAGCTTTATGAAAAGCTTCAAAATTTTCCCTTTGTGGAGCCTTTGTGGAAAGATTTGCAACATTATCCTTTGTGGAAAGATATGCAACATTATCCTTTGTGGGCACATAAGCCAGACTAATCTCTCTTGCAACAAACCTCTCCCTGGCATAATGATAGCCCATCTCAATGTGCTTTGTGTGAGCAGGAACACATGGGTCCTTGCAGCTGCCAATGTGTTGTGACTCTCAGTAAGGATAGTGGTGGTACAAGACTAACCAACACCCAAATCAGCCAAAAGGCATTTGAGCCACACACACTCAATAGTCACTATGAAAGTTGCCCTATACTTAGCCTCCCAATTAGGGGTGGCCAGAGTAGGTTGTAACAATTCCCCGCTAGGATAAAACAATCCAAGTAGCCGGGTACCATTCAAGTAGCATGTAAATTTGGTGGTAATGATCCCCCTTGGGATAAAACAATCCAAGTAGCCTGTTATCATTCAAGTTGCGAAGATGTGCTTAACCGCCTACCAATGCTTGACACCTGGGCAATGCATAAATCTATTCATCTAAAAGACAACAAATCGAATATCAGTTCGAGTTTGCATAAGTAAATCGAGCATCCAACAGTGAGCTAATAGAGAACAACATCAAATGCATCTTCAACATCATGAAGACTCAACCATAAACTTGTTTCCATGGAAGTGGCAATAAGTTTGCATTCATCAAGCTTCTCCTAGCCACTTGGTTGTACGTGAGAGCTTAGGAGAGTATTCTTTTACAAGCCATGTGATTTCCTAACAAGCCATGTGATTTCCTAAGCTTGGAAACCATGTGAACACCTTAGGGACCCATGTGACGGAAGGTACACATGTCCTCTTGAGAGGGACTTACCCACTTGGACTTGGAGCTATATATTGGAGGGGTTTGCTTGGGTGGAAAGACATCTCTCTTCCTATTGTGTGGCCTTGGTAGTTAGTTCTCTTAGACTTCTTAGTTCATTTGTGTGGAGGCTATGGAGCTCTCACACAACAATGGTATAGAGCTAGGCTTTACTTGAGCTAGATTTTGCTCTACTTTACTCTCTCGGGTCTGTGTGAGCGACTCATATATCCTCTCGAGTATTAGTCTTCATTATGCTCGAATGCGGGTTTTAGATGCCCTCGAAAATCTACCCTTCGTTGGGAGTTGGGACTACAAAAGGTGTTTTCACAAGACCCTCCCTTATTACATAGCTACCTGAGCCTGCCATATGTCGAACGGTCAAGCTTTCCACAGTGTAGCCGAAATACTCCGATAGTGTGAATGGTGGGAAGAGCCTGTACGAGCTCTCAATTATCTTGTACGAATGAATCGCGCAGCACTTCTCTTTATAGAGCTTTAACTGCATAGAATTATTCGCATATGGGATTTTGGCCACGCGTAAGCTCATAACCCAATGTTTTTCAAGTTTTCTCTTCTAAAAGAGACAGCAATCGGCGTCCCACACTGAGTAAATGGAGATTGAAGCACTAATCGCCCTTCCATCACTCCAGCCCCATTTTATATCACGCCCCTTGCTTTGTGTGCTCTCAACTGCAGCAGAAACAAAGCGACCCAATAGCATACAAGAGCTTGAGGTCTTTTTAGTGCTTTTATATTTGATGGAGTGTCAACCCAAGAAGCAAGAATGGAGGGTCAACGAACAATGCATGAATCTTTTTCGAGAAAAAGATTGAGGGAAGTACTTAGCAAGCTTCTTTTATTTTCATTCTATCATTACTTTTTAGCACGTGTTTGAGAGATGAAAGGATGGAGCTTTATGCTCCGTCATAAAAGTAATAAGTGTGTATTTTTGCTTCCACACATAAAACATTTCTACTATGTTTTCTATTCATTCTTTGTAGGCTAACCCCAAGCATTCATTGAGCATTATTAAGCAATGATAGAAACATAAAGATGGAGGATGGCACTTCTCAAGCATCAAGGAAAGGAATCAACTTTCTAGGCATATTTGGATTGGTTGTTTGTACATTTGATGCATGAATTTTTCATGCACAAAGAGCACCTTTATGCAAAAATGTTAGTACATACATTCATAAGAACCTGACTTTATTTGGGAAGTTTCTTTTCCAAGGGAAAGGAAGCATGTGCATGGCTATGCATAATGACCACATGCTTGCATATGTATATATACATTAGATGCATGATTTTATGATGAACACACACACTCAGGCACGACATATACGGCCCATAGATGACAAGGAGATAGGTTTGAATTTTGGCTTAAGGTCCATTACATACCAACTATGACTATTGGTAGGGGTTGAACCCTTGCCCCTGCCTCAATAGACAAATGTTTAAATGGAATCTTTAAAGGTAGGTACACAAATTGGCCACTCAAGTAAGCATGAAGTGCCAAGATGGAAGGAAAGAAGTGTGATGGCCTAAGCCTACTTCATCACCATGAAATCGCTAAATTAAAGTCAATGGATGGACAAAGCTTAATTTCCAAGTAAGTATTTTCACACCTTTTTTTTCCTTGCAGACTAAAGAGCATACAATGCATGTCATAATAGTCATGAATTTGAAAAAGGATGCATAGATTAAGGTGGCCTTATTTGTCTGGTCACATACGCAATTAAGTCATGGAAATGATTTGCACTATGCATCAAATTCATATAGTTTCGGAAAAGAAAGATTGGTTGTGCATAAATATGGTCATGTTTTATTTATGCACTACGGCAATTCTGATGCACAAAAAGAAAGATGCATGGAAAATTTTGCACCATCCTTTGAATAAAAAAAAAGTTCCAAATTGGAACTTTTGCATGCTTTAAGGAGGGGTTCAACTTCTGAACCTTATGCATGCAATACCTTTTCCAACGTGGTACAATGGTGGTAACTTAGAGCCCTATGTTCTCAAAGCTCTAAGGAAGAGAAAATATGGTATAACAAAATCTTAGTTTTGAAAGATGAAAGTATTAGTGTTTTTGTTCAAGAAGGTTCTTTGTTTCAAAGAACCTTCCGAGCAAATGCAAGACATGAAGAGAAGGTAAAACTCAAGGGTTGTAATAAACCCTAAGTACCATTCTCTAATGTCCTAAAAATAAAGGACTATATAGTAAATGGAATTACCATCTACTTCAACATAGAAATTTGATTGGCAAGTCAACTATTCTTTGTTTAGATTACACATTATGTCAAAATAGATGATATCTAGTTGAGATATAAAACTAGCTCTATTATCAAGTGACATAAAAAGGATCTTTTGGAGTATATTTGAATCAGGGAATAATTGAAAAGTCAATTTTTGAGACTAGTCTTGTCAAGTTGAAATTACGACTAAAACTTGCTAAGTTAAAATTTCATTGTGACATAAGCAACGGTTATGCTTCACAATGGAAATGAAACTTACAAGTCTGAGAAGTAATATCTCTTACTTGATTAGATTAAAACAAGGTTTGATCCAAAGATCCAAGCCAAGTTACCTTTACTAAAGTGGAAGTGTAAGCCGGATGGTATGGAACATCTAGATTTACACTACCACTTAAGTAGATTTGGTGGTATGGACATCGAATTTATGGGTAATCCAAACTTGAAACTTTGCGATTTTTGTTCAACACGCTTGGAGGAAAGTTAAAAGCTCTGAATAGTTCTTTTAGCCAGGGGGAACAATAAAAGATTGAAAATAAACTCTTCCAAATACTTTTGAAACAGCACAATTTTCAATTTACTCTCAGGTAGTTTTCGAGGACGAAAACTCTTAAGGAGGGGAGAAAGTCCCCAAGAACTTGTATCTTATGCCTTGAAAAGACCAATTAGGGTCCCCAAGAACTTGTATCTTATGCCTTGAAAAGACCAATTAGGGTATTGCAAGGTAAAAGATATGGAAGAAATAGATAAAGTTGAAGTACTTCCTCGTATGCTAGTGCTTCATACTTCTTTTGTTATGTCTTCCAACCTAGATAAAGTTCTCAAGGTTTGGGAATTCTCAAAGAACCTCAATGAAAGAGAACACTTTCATATACCATAAGGATTGTACGAATCCTAAGTGAGTTAGGAAAAGAAGTTGGATGATCTATAAAGCATAATCCTAAAAGTATATTGATGCTTCATGGGGATAACATAACATACGTTATGGATTCCAGTAATATAGACCTAAGGAATATGGCTTCTTGTATGAAGCATAATAGCTAGATCCCCAAGTAAAACCCATGGGTAAAGCCTTGAACATAAAGGGGTCTATTGGAGAAAGACCTAGTCTCATCTCTTATTTTGGCAAAAGAAGAGAAGAAAAGCCAAAAGACCCAAGTAGGGTAAAGATAAAGTCAAACTTAAAGTTTGATAAGATGGATCACACCACATTAAATGGTTAACCAAATATTTTGAGTATGATTAGAAGTGGTGTATCTAAGCACCTTAGTCCTTGCTCTCATAATTTGGTACCATATTATGAAGGGCATTTGAAAGGACAGAGAAGGTGAGAAGATATAGAGATAGTTATGTGGATTTGATGAAGAACCCATTGGTATGGGACAATGGGGACTAGTTCACAGTGAGTACTTTTTCTTGATGGCCAGAAGAAAAAGGGACTCATGATCCATTGGAATACGCCAGGAAGATAATGTCTAGGAATAGACATCTTCTTCAATTATCCTCTCAAAGGGGTGAAGAATTCTTCTAACAAGATACAAAAGGATCTATCTCTCATAGAGAGTTAAAAATAAAGAGAGGATCAAATTCTTTGAGTTTTAAGGTAAACTCCAAAGGATGAAGCTCCAAAAGTCTAAAACCATAACTTGAAATTCAAGAAACATAAAGATGACCGTAGGCCAAGCTTGAAAGAAAGCTCAGAAAGATCATCTTTTGGATACTTGATAATTCAAGTTAACTAAAGAATAAGAAAGATCTAATTATGAAGTCAACATAAGACATCTTAAATAGATCTAAAATATAAAGGGGGAGAATTCTAGAAGGATCAAGAAAACCTTTAACGTTTGAGATCCAATTAAAGATCCATAAGGATTAAAACATTGAAGAAATGATTGAAATAATCTATTTTTGCTTGTGATCTTAAAGATAACACGATATTTTACACTATGAGTTCCCATCTTGGGACATAGTTATAAAGATCTTAATCTTTTTGGAAGAACAAGTAAAATAGATTCCAATCATTTGGATTCTACAGTAGTTACATTAATCCCTATGGATTCTAGTCCCTTGAAGTGGATTCTCAAAACTACGTAAAGTTTTGAAAGAACATTAAATGCACTTTTGGTAAGCTATTCAAATTCTCTCTGAAGATAAAGAGGATGTTATATCCTCGTAAAAAAACTAGATAATCCACCTTTACCATTCTATTGGTTAGGTAGAGATTATATAATGAAATTCCCCTCTATTTAGATTTATTGCAGACAAATTGCAAATAAGAAAATCCACCCATTTCACTGAAAGAGAGTGATTTGGGCAGGGATTATAAAAGATTCATCTTCCTTTCAGAACAAGTTGGATTCTAGCTTGAGAGATGAATCTGATAAAGAAACCTTAAGAAGCATTCATCTATTTTGCTAGGTTCATGCACTAGTGGTGCAATGAGATGGACCAAGGTAGAAATTTAGCTAAAGTCACTTTGATTCCACCTAATCCACATGTTTGAGCTTTGGAGACCCAGATGACACATGGCTTAAACAAAGGAAATAGGCAGGGGTGTTCTCTTCCACCCTTTTCATTCTTTCCATACTTTGAATTCGACTCAGTTCTTTTTCGTATGCAAACTAGATGGAACTTTGAATGATTGGGGCAAGGAATTAGACCACACATGGATTCTCCTCTTTTAAGATTTACTCAGGGTAGAATTCCCCTTTCAAATTAAGAGGCAAACTTAGAGAGATGAAAGCTATGATGCTTGAAATTGATCATGGAGCACGTGGGAATACCCCAAGGTATATATCTCCACTCATTTCTGAAGACGAAAATGCTTTTAAGGGGGGGAGAATGTTGTATAATTACATGGGTCTAAGGGGTAGAACCCTTGGGTTTCTAGGTGTGAAACCCTTTGGATTTATGATTTATTTACCCCTTTTAGATGGGTCTTGAACCTTAGGGTTAACTCTCTAAGGTTGAATACCTTAGGCTTGATTGGAAGCTTCTCCTAGCCACTTGGTTTGTACATGAGAGCTTGGAGAGTCCTCTTTTACAAGCCATGTGATTTCATGTGATTCCCTAAACTTGGAAACCATCTGAACACCTTAGGGACCCATGTGATGGAAGGTAAACATGTCCTCTTGAGAGGGACTTACCCCCTTGGACTTGGAGCTATCTTGCTAATTAGTTCTCTTAGACTTCTTAGTTCATTTGTGTGGAGGCTATGGAGCTCTAACGCAACAAGGATCTTTCCAACTCCCATTATAGGATAAGTCAGAAGGATCTTTCCAACTCCCATTATAGGATAAGGGGAGTTGCTAGCACATGTGATAGTATTCCTTGTATGGATAGGCTCAAGTGAAGTGAAGAAAGTGTTCTATGAGGTAATATGTTTGGTTGCATCACTATCAAAGTATCAAACATATGAGCCTACAAAAGACACGTATTGCTCATGTGAAGATGGGTAGGACAACTCTTTATGAAATAATGATTTTCCTTATAGTACTTGCAAAATTGTTTCAACTTTTTTTCTTTCTTGTCATCTTTTTCTTCCTTCTTTGATTATGCAACATTACTAGATTTTTACTTACTAGTAGATAAGCTCCATTTTCCTTTACCCTTCTGACTAGCTAAGAAAACTTGATCTACAAGACACATAATTGACTTGTTCTGCTTGGACTGATCTTCTTGCAACAAAACAATGATGATGCCCTCAAATGTTAAGGCATTTGGATTATCGTTCATCCTTGATCCAAGAGTGGAAGAAAAACTCTTATATGAATCTAGAAGATTGTTAAGAATAGTCTACACAAGTGAATTATCTGGCAATATTTCATCAATAGAAAACAATTGCTCCTTCAAATCTTTGATCTTTGTCGAAAATCAATCCATAGAATCTCCTTCATTCATAAGCTCACTCTCTAAATATTTTATGAGGTAAGCAACATGAGCCTCACTTCTTGCTTGGTATAATGTTGTAAGAATATCCCAAGCATCATTTATTGTCTGGCAGGAGTGAATATGAGGGATAAATGCATGTTTGATAGACAAGGCTATCAATGCATGTGGTGGTGCATTGTCGAATCCCAACAAAGTTATTGTATAGTAAGAGCACGACCAAGAAATTGAAGATCATCATCCTCAACACCATTTGCATCACCTTCAATGATTGTATTTGTAGACTAAGGAGCTTTGTTCGCATTGCAAGAGTCCATGGTAGTGAAAAGCACACAACGGGTAATTAGTATCATCCAACTTATCCTAAATAGCCAACATATGGAATACATCATTAATTTGAGCCATGGCCAATGACTAAATAGACTGATGTAGAAAATTGATTGTATCTCAAAAAGTTGAAGAAAAATACCTTGTTGAGCTCTACTTAATTTGTAGTAGACTTCAAGGTGCTTGTACTAGCAAACCAAAACCTATATATGTTTGGCACAAAAGGACAAAATTGCATGCACAATTGTTGTGATAGTGCGTTCAAAGGTTGAAACAAGCTCAAATCAAAATTTTGATGCCATAATGCAAAGTTGTTTTGAACTCCTAACTGCCTCGAGTATGCTCATGAACTTTCATGCAATTTTGAGATTCTGACCAAAGGGGTGTTTATGACACCCTAGATGAAGTGATGGCCTGCTCTGATTCCAATTTTGGGAGTTTGAGTTCTATGAAAGCACACAAATAGCTCAAGGAAGAAGAAGAAGCTTGGAGCATAACATAGTATTGAATGTATTACGAAGTGAATGTACAAAGATAAGCGAACAAGTCTCTCATGGAAATGGTGAGGTTGATGGTCGAAAGTTAAGCTTTATAGCATAGCTTTTGGCTTAAGGCTGTGATGTGTGAAGCATATGTATTTAACAAGTTTCCCACCAAAGCATTACATTCTATCACTCCATATGAGTCTTAACATGGTTGCAATCCATATGTTTCTCATCTATATGTTTTTTATTGTTTGGAATATGCATTAGTGCATGAACAACAATTAAAAAAAATTGGATGATAAAGTAGAAAAATGTATTTCTATTGGGTACAGCTCTAAAAGCAAAGGCTATCTGTATCTGTATAATCCCCTTTTTACAGGTAGAAAGTCAAGTGTTGCTCCAAATGAGGGAATTTCTTAGCCTTTGTATATTTCAAATGATGATGCATATCATTCCATTTCTAATGTAGATCTACACGATGCACTTGTTGACGAGAGGGATCACATAGAAGAGGAAAATCTATGCATAAATGGTTGGTGTGGACTTTGAAAGTTAGCAAATTAGATGCACCTTTGTCATATCATACTCATTTAGAGCTCTCATAGTGCTTCCTTTGCATTTAATTGTTATGCAATGGTTGTCTCTAGTCTTTGTGATGAGAATCAACTTGTTTCTTTCATGAAGCACAAAAAAAAACGGATGGCTGCAATGTATTAGAAGGCTCTTAAAATCTCTCAAAGCTTGTAACTTGAGACTCATGAATGATATGTGTGCCATTGTTGTATAATCCTTGTGTTACACCCTTGGATATTGGTATTTATCCTCGGAAACCCTTGGTTTATTTAAATGTATTAGACCCTTGAAATAGAAAATTATGTTCTTGGTTTTAGCCCTTGGCAGTTTATGCAATTGAAGTCTCAATTGAAGGTTTTTTACCCTTATGAATAATCATCCTAAGATAACAAAAACTTAGACTTGGGAGAAGCTTCTCCCAAGTGACACTTTGACTCATATGTGGAGGGATGACTTCAATTGAAATAGAATCCATATGATTTACCTTGGAAATTGTCCACATGAAGGACGCTTGGAAGGAAACATGGAAAAATTTCAAGACATGCACCCCTTGGACCTTTGATATAAATATGGGTGGAGTTGGATGAGTGGATACGTACACACTCACTTTGTTGTAGATATCATACTTTAGGAATGAAAGCTTCATAACAGTGGTAATCAGAGCATGGTTCTTTTCAATTACAAGTACTTGTGGTACTTCTTGATCTTTGGGTAGGATTTGCTTGGGAAGTTGGGCATTTTTTCTGAGAAGTTCGAATTTTGGCACCACTTTGTGGCCTTGGGAACGATGCCCACATGAAGACGTTGATTCTCCGTGAATATCAGCCCACTTTGTGGCCTTGGGAACGATTCCCACTTGTTGTTTATACACTTGAAGGCTCGTCTTTTGCCTACCTGAAGGCTCATCTAAGGAGGACTATGAGGAGGCTCTATAGAACCCCCCCTAAAGAAACCCCCCTAGCCACCATGTGGGTGACCAGGAGAAGCGTCCACATGCTCTACCGTTTGGATAGAGAAGCAATCAGCACAACCAGCAAGTATTCACTCTCTTTCTTGGAGTTGTGAGAAGACTTGAAGAAAATCCTCTTCTTATACTATCTCTTCAACTCTGTATACTCTTGAGCTTGAATTTGAGGGAAAGGAGGCAATTTGAAGAACCATATTAAGGGTCATCTTGAAGATATTTTGCCCCAAATTTTTGGGAAAAAGGAGAACATTTCTCGAAGTACGAGTGAATATTTAGTTCAAGTTATTTCCAAGAGGATACTCCTTCCAAAAGGAGTTTCAAAGTAGGCATTCATTCACTTTGTGCTACTCTTTTTCTCAACAAAGAGTGTGAAAATTTTGAAGATTGGAGGGCAAAGGAAGGTCCATAACACTTCAACATTGACCGTGAAGAAACAAGTGGAGTAGCCGATCATCTAAGGTGGCCCAAGCCAACCTACAACTGGAAGGAACTTTCAAAGATAATCGGGGAAGTATTCAATTTATTCCCATATGCTTTTGCTTTGATATTAGGAACATCACTTTTCATTTTCAGTTGATCTCCAAAGTATTCAATGGAGGGAAATTCTTATGCTGGTAAATGAAAGTTAGGCACTTTCAAAAAAGAAGACTTCAAGAATCCTAGATTCTCATGGCCAAGAATTAACCTTGAAGTTTAGGAGAAATAAAAAAAATGAAAATCTTTGCTTTAAGTGCCTAAACCCAAGACATCTTAGCAAAAATTGTATTGTAAGAGGGCAACAAAAAGCCACTCGTGAACAAAAAGTGAAAGAAAAGGTAGGAATTCACTTATTCAAAACTTTAAATCTTGAAAACAACAAAGTTTGGAAAAAAGTGGAGGTCATGTATGAGGACTGCATGCATCAATATTGTTTCTCTGATTCAATGTGGGTCCAAAATCAGTTTCGACCTCATGACTTAGTCAAACTTCATGTCTGCATAAGAGGGGAAAAAGTCGGAGTCGTGCTAGGCAACTCGACCATGCATAGTTTCCTAAACTATTCATTGATGAAGAGATTAAAGTTACCCTAGCAGAAGTCACCACATTAGTATATAGTATCCACATGATGCAAGGTCAAGACAAGAAGGCCCATGACATTATGATTTGGGACTTCGAAATAGCATTCCAAGGTTATAACGATAAACTTGACTTCCAAATCATGCAGATGGGGAGAACTGGTGTGGTTATGGGTAGGGAGTGGCTTTGGGGCTTAGGAAAAACACTCAAAAGAAACTATCAGCTGAATACTTTGGAATTCGATAGAAATGGAATCTGTTACCTAATTCAAGGCGAACATGATGCCCTGAGTATCCCCTTGATTTCAAGTATGGAATTTAAAAAAATTATAAATACCTAGAATGTGGAAGTTTATATGAGACTTCCAACTGATGTAAATAATGTTTATAATGAGAATCCAATTGAATACGTCTCGTCTCCATTATGTGTTCATGAAA
Source organism: Ceratopteris richardii (assembly GCA_020310875.1). Lineage (NCBI taxonomy): Eukaryota > Viridiplantae > Streptophyta > Polypodiopsida > Polypodiales > Pteridaceae > Ceratopteris > Ceratopteris richardii. The sequence continues at coordinate 37,209,976 of CM035415.1, forward strand.
ATTTTAAATTTAAGTGTTTAATGAATAATTACCGAGATGTTTTTCCATACACACTTCCCCATGGCTTACCTCCTTCTCATGGGAAAGTCGATCATCCTATATACTTGCTCGTAGGAAGTAAGCCTATATGTAAACCCCCCTAGAGAATCCCATATTCCTAGCAAGTCGAAGTCGAGAAATAACTAAACGAATACCTAAATAAGGGATTCATTTTGCCCAATCATTCATCTTGGCCATCATCCATTCTCTTAGTTAAGAAAAAAGATGGATCAATGAAATTATGCATTGATTATTGAGCCTTGAATAAAGTTATGATCAAGAAAAAATATCCAATGCCCCGAATTTATGATTTATTTGATCAACTAAGAGGGGCTAAGATATTTTCAAATCTTGAGCTCTATCAAGGATACAATCAAAATAGAATTAAATCTGAAGATGCTTCTAAAACAGCTTTCATAATTAAATACAGGCATTTTGAAATTTTAGTCATGCCTTTTGGACTAACAAATGCCCCTGCTTCATTCATGATGCTAATGAACACCATACTAAGCCCTTATTTGGGAAATTTTGTAGTTGACTTTCTTGAACACATTCTTGTCTATAGTCAAGATACAATTTCTCATCTAGAACATTTGGAAAGGGCCTTCCAAGTTCTAAGAGAAACTAAATTGTTTGGAAAAGAAGCTAAGTGTAAATTCTTTCCAAGGGGAATCCGATATCTTGGGCACATTATATTTGAAAAATGAATTCAAGTAAATCCTAAAAAAGTCCAATTTATTCTCAATTGACCCCAACCTAAACGAATTACAAAACTTCAAAGTTTTTTAGGGTTAACAGGATACTATAGAAAGTTTGTGCTAAACTTTGCAAAAGTCTTGATCCCTTTATTTGAAAAGTTAAAGCGAAAACCGAAAAGCCTTAACTGGGAGAAAGAAAAGACTGAAAGTATGGAACAACTTAAGAACACCGTAGCTTCAGTCCCAGTTCTACAAATAGTAGATCCAAATGAACCTTTTGTAGTTGAAATAGATTCTAGTGATCTAGCAATCATAGTTCTATTGAATCAAAATGGTCAGCCAATTGCTTTTGAAAGTTAGACGCTAAATATTAGCTCAAAGAAATTATTCTACCTATGAAAAAGAGCTTTATTCCATTGTGTATGCTCTTAAAAAGAGGAGACACTGCTTGTTTGACACCAACTATAGTTTTTTATCAAGCATAATGGTTTGCAAAACAATCTGACCTATCAAGTAGATGGGCCGAAATACTTCAAGATTTTGACTATGAACTCAAAATAGAAGAGGAAAATTCATTATAGTGGTAGATGCATTAAGCACAATACCAATGTTGAATTCTTTAGGTTTCATAATTTCTAATGACTTAGTTATGTTAATGAAAGACAAGTATGAGGATGATACAAGCTTAAAAGAAGCCTGGAAGAAGGTTTCAACTCAAGATACAAACTTATAAACTGAAGATAGATTTAAACATTACAATATTCAAGATGAATATATGATATACAAGGGAAAAGTATGTGCCCCTTGTGACCAAGAACTTAGAAGAAGACTTTGTTTGAATGCCATGATGCCCTTAGTTTGGAAATCTTGGAATCAACAAAAGTTATGAATTAATCAAAAGATAATTTTACTGGCCAAGTGTACATAAAGACGTACATGATTATGTACTTAGATGTACAAAATGCCAAGTAAATAAAGCCAAAAAGTTTAAGATAGGAGGTCTATTACACCCATTGGAAATTCCCAATGGAAAATGGGAAAGCATCTCCATGGACTTTATTACGGGCTTGCATAGTACGTAAAGAGGCCATAGAGTAGTTTGGGTCATAGTTGATCGATGGACCAAAATGGCTCGTTTCATATCTACTCATACTACAATTGAAATTACAAAATTAGGTAAAATGTTTATAGAATATCTCTACCGACTCTATGGTCTGCCTCAAGACATGGTGTCTGATAGAGATAGAAAGTTTACTAATCATTTTTGGAGAGTTGTGTTAAGTAGGTTAGAAACCAAGCTAAACATGAGTACCACAGAACATCCACTAACGGATGGTCAAATAGAAAGGGTCAATCGAATACTTGAAGATATGATACGAGCTTACATATCTTCAACCCAAACTAATTGGGAGGACTATTTTCCATTAGTCAAGTTTGCTTACAATAGTGTTAAGCACTCTGCAATTGAGTATATTCCTTTCATGTTAGTGTACGTGTTCCAACCAAGAGCACCATATGCAATTGGACTACCAAATAAAAAAGTCCAAGCAGCTAAACATTTCTTGGAAGACATGAGCTTTACGCTGAAAATAGCTAAGGAAAACCTAAGGAAAGCCCATGATAGAGCTAAATCATTTAGCAACTCACAAAAGTGAGATATTTCTTTTTAGGTTGGAGAACAAGTCTATCTAAAGGTTCCGGAGAAATCAGGACCTTGTCTTAAACTCTCTCCAAGGTTATGTGGCCCTTTCAAGGTTCTCAAAAGAATAGGGACTTTGGCTTATGATGTTATCAGGATCTTGCTCACACACACATAGAGGTTACGAATGCAAAAAACACACAGAAAAATAGAGACGCCAAGAGATGAGATCGAATGCAATATTGGGTGCAATCTCCCCCCATGCACTCTGTTTCGATAGTCCACATAGTGCATGTATTTATAGGAATCTTTTATTACATCAAAAATATTGGTTACAGGAGACCGGCTTCGAAAAGCATGTGTGAAAATAAAAGTTGGTGACTTTTGTAGAAAGCCTTTGATTTTAATATCAGAAATTGCGGTCTACAATGACCCTTATTCTAACCACTATTTTTCTAACTATTTCTAACAATAGAACCTTCCATGCGATTTATTTACAAACTAAATTATAAATCGTATTTATTGATGTCCGCCCTAAAGTCGGATTATTGATGTCCGCCCTTTCACGCTTTCATGCCCTCACGAACCTTCAGCTGCTATATCAAAAACACCAAAACACATTAATACATTAATAAATTAACACTCCAACAATGCCTTGTTCAACATATTCCATAATTTATAACATGCCCCTTAGTTGAAAAAGCAACTCACCTCATTTGATAAAAATAAACATAAACATGGATGGCCAGTCACATGTTCCATCACTGAATGAAAATAAGCATATTCCATATTGAAAAAAAAACATGCATGGAAATGTTCATGGAGGAATTACATTAATGTGTTTGTGTATGATATGCAGAAATTAAGTGGTCATAATGAGATGTTAATTGTGTTTTATGTATCCATCGACATTCTTCAATAGAGTGATTTTTGTACTTAACTAAATATCGATGATATTGAGTACCTGTGCATGTAGTAGTGACATCATGATCAATTATTTTCTTAGGAACCAAGATTTCAGATTGTTCTTCAATTAAAGGAGGGTCATCAAGAAGTGGAGTGGTAAAGTTCCTTTAAATGGTTTAAGTAAACTAATATGAAAAGAGTTATGTATATTCCAATGAGATGGTATATCTAATCTGAATGAATTATCATTAATTTTTTGTATAATGTGGAACGGTCCATAATAGCATGGTGTAAGTTTAATTTTAGGATGCTGCAAAATAATTTTGAGATGTCTTTTAATGATACGCAACCACACAAGATCAGTTTCCTTGAATTCCTTCTCTAATCGTTTTGTATTGATATTACGTATGTATCGCTCTTGACTTTTCCTAATGTGCTCGTGAACATCGTCAAGTATAGAAATGTGATCTTGAGCAATAGAATAAGCCATCAGAATGTTGGTTTGGGTGAGTGACATGGGAGTGGGAAGACTTTGATCATAAACAATTTCAAAAGGTGCACAACCAGTAGTGGTGTGTGTGGTGTTATTGTAAGCAAATTGAAGCAATGACAACTTTTCATCCCAGTTAGTGGGACTATCTAATGAATAACAATGCAATAAATCAAGAATAGTACTATTTGTAGCCTCACTTTGTCCATTACTTTCGGGATGAAATGCAGAGCTAAAATCTATTTTAGAACCAAAATGTTGAAATAAGGCAACCCAAAAATGATTTCAAAATCTAACATCACGATCAGATAACATTACTTTAGGAAATTCATGATGTGGGAAAATGCATTTAATGAATAATTTTGCAGCATGAGGTGTAGACAAAGTTTTCCTACATGGAATGAAATATGCATATTTACTAAACCTATCAACTATTGTCCAAATCATATCATTATGTGATGAAGTGATGGGAAGACCTCTGATAAAATCCATAGAAATTTGTTCCCATGGTTTGTTCGGAATGGGAAGTGGCATAAATAATCCAAATGGTTTACCATGATGACATTTTACACGCTGACATGCAATGCATTGAGAAACATAATGTGCAATATCTTTTTCCATGTGTGGCCAAAAGAAGAAATCTTTGCAGGCAGAAATGGTGCTTTGTATGCCTCTATGACCCATGTAAGATGGTTCATGCATTTCTTTGATGACAAAATCTTTAAAAGCTTGGGTTATGCATAATCTATGTTGAAAATAAAGAAAACCATTATGAAATGTATAATGTTCATCAGATAAAGATGCATCATTGTTGAAGTCATGCCATGCACGTAAGAAATACAAATCAGATGCATAAGTGGAAACCATTTCTTGAAAAGAATGTATTTGGATGGCAAAAATATTATGCAAAACAACAGAATGTGAAGGAAATCGGCTACGAGCATCAACTACAACATTAGCTTTACCAGGCTGATATTGGATCATGGGTTGGAAATTTTGAATGAGTGATGCCCATTTAAGATGGCGATCAAAGATTAAGGGCTGATTTAATAAATGCATAATAGCCCGTTGATCGGTTTTGATTAAGACCTCAGAGCCCATAAGATAGTGTTTCCAAATTCGCAAAGTATGCACAGCCGCTAACAATTCTTTATCATATGTACTATAATTCTTTTTTGAGGGCTTAAGCTTCCTACTGTCAAATGCAATGGGATGATCATTTTGCATTAAAACTGCACCTATCCCTGAACCACTAGCATCAGTAACAACATGAAAGGGTTGTGAAAATTCAGGTAATTGTAAAATAGGTGCATGTCAAAGTGCATGTTTGAGTTTTTCAAAGGATTGTTGTTGGGTAAGTCCCCATGAAAATTTTATTTTTTTTCAATAACAAGGTAAGAGGCAATTCTAAATAAGAAAATTTTGCACAAACTTCCTATAGAAACTAGCCAACCCAACAAAAGAACGAACATAATTGACTGATTGTGGTGTAGGCCATTCTACTATAACTTTAATCTTTTTTGGATCCACATGCACACCTTCACTTGCAATAATATGTCCTAAATATTCTAGCTTACGTTGAAAGAAGTAACTCTTTTCAGGATTAGCGTAAAGTGTGTTCTTTTGTAGTAAATGAAAAACTGTTTTAAGATGCTGTTGCGAACATTTGTTTTATATAGGGTACAAGTTTCAAATTATGTAAATACCTTTGGGAAGTCTTCAAATACTTCAAGAAGGCTCATATTATTCATAAAATGTAGCAAAAATACCACATGAGTTCTAGAACATGGTGAGTCAAATTAGTGAGTCACAAGGGAGCTTCAGTGGTGTCCTAGTGGAAGGTCGATGTGGCTAGTTCTCAAAGTCCATCAATACTTTGCTTATTTGAGCACTTGAGTCATGTAATACCTCCATCCAAGTGTCTACCACGAATTTAGATGTATTAGGAAGGTTTTAGATTAGTTTCCCATGCTATAAAAAGAGGAGAAAAGTCGTGATCTTGTGGGATGTCCAAGAGAGTATCTCTATGCTACTCTAGTTTTTGTATGCAGAGCTTGCAGAGCTTGTATCTCCCTCATTATATATCCAAATTACATGTTTGATATCTCATTTGAACGCTCTTCTTGTCTCTTTTCATAGTACTAATTTTCATAATCATTGGATTTGTGAGCTGAGAGCAACACTCTCTGCAAGTAGTGTGTGTTCTCTGTTTTTTATCCCTGCTGAAGGTCTCCATTAAACATCCAACTTGCAGAGGTCATATCTCCTTGTGTATGTATCCAAATCATGTGTTCTTTGGCTTGTTAGAAAGCTCTCCAAGTCTATTATTATTCTGGAAATTTTCAGATTCATTGGAGTTGTGAGTTAAGAGCAGTAGTCCCTGCAAGTGATGTATGTCCTCAGGTTCATCTCTGTTTCAAGGTCTCCATTAAAGCTGCATATTGCAGAGGTCATAGCTCATTGAGTATTTATCCAAATTGAGTGTTCTTTGGCTCATTGGAAAGCTCTTGGTCTCTAGTATATGTGGTCAAAACAGTTTTAAAAACTTTTGAGTGAGTAGAGAGTAGTAAGCTCTGCAAGCATGACTGGTTTTCTATGATGAAGTTTGTGAGAAGGTCAACTTGTTCCTAGGGGGTTCCACCTACTTCCTGCTATACTTTGGAGGTCAATAAACTCCAACATTGGTATCAGAGCAAGTACTTGGAGGCTTGGAGAAGGTTATCATACCTTGACGAAGAATTTGAAGCTATCAAAGAAGCAGTTCATCATCAACACTACACAAAGGTAGAAGAAGATTGCAAGGAGGCATCTGAAGCAACATCCAAGCAAAGAAAGGTGCACATACCTCATTTACAAGGTAAATATTATATTTCTTCTCATCACACACATTGGAAAGGAGGCTTAAAGGAGGAAGCTTAGCATTTGTATTATGGGAGACCAACATGCACAAATAGAGAAGCTTGATAAGACCAATTATCAGGCATGGAAGTTTAGAATCACAGCATACTTGCAAGGTAGAGGCTTGTATGGTTTGATTGACGGCACAGATATCAAACCCACATTACCAGAGGACCCAAATCAGCAACAATTGAGGGAGTTTAGACTTTGGAATGAGAGAGACAAAAGGGTTATATTCATTTTATCACAAAATATTCAAGATTCAATGGTAGGACACATACAAGATCTAGACACAAGTAGAGATGTTTGGCTTGCATTGGAAAGGTTGTATGCTACAGGTACAAGAGCAAGGAAGATTCAACTCAAAAATGAGTTGAATAACATAAAGAAAGATACAAGGACATCGGTCAATGATTACATATTGAAAGTTAAAGAGATTGCAGATCAACTAGGATCAATTCAAGCTCATGTGGAGGACGACGACTTGGTTGCACATACTCTCAACGGACTCAAAGATGATGAGAGATGGAAACCCTTCATTACTTCAGTTTATGTCAGAGGAGAATTACCAGATTTTGATCAACTTATTGCCCTCATGGTCACGGAGGAGATGAATCTAAATGGTTCTACTTCAAATCAAAAAGGATCTCAAGGACAAGCTCTTTATGTAGGATCCTCAAGAGGTGGAAACAGAGGTGGAAGAGGTTCAAATAGAGGTCGAGGAAGAAGGATCGATGATCAAAGGACTTCAAGTGGCTTCTTCAACACAAGAGGAAGAGGAAGATCAAGCGCTAGAGGTACGAGAGGCTACTACAACTACAACCAAAGACAAAGGAGTGAAGATAATAAGAACAATTGCTATATATGTGGAAGGTATGGACACTATGCCAAAGATTGTTATCAAAATGAAAATAATCAAGGTGGTAATCAAAGAGGAGGCTATTCAAGAAGAGGTAAACAACAAGGAAATTATGCAGTTGAAGGTAAAAGTGATGATTATGATTCTCTTCTTATGATGAATGTAGAAACTAAGATGAATTCCAATAGTGATATATGGTATGTAGATAGTGGTTGTTCTAATCACATGTCTCATGATGCTTCATGGTTTTCTAATATGCATAATCCGTCATGTAAAGGTCATGTTGAAACAGGAGATGATACAACACATAAGATTATGCAGGTTGGAGATGTTGTTATGCAGGATAAGAGCAAGAAAAATTGCTTGAAGGATGTACTTTATGTGCCAACGATCACTAAGAATTTGATGTCGGTTGGTCAAATGGTAGAAAAAGGTCTACAAGTGAGATTTAATCATGCAGGTTGCTTCATTGAGGATCCAAAGCAAAGGAGGCTAATTGCTAGAGGTCAAAAACAAGGTAGATTGTTTACATTCAAGGTAAACCCAAATCATACAAACTATTTCTCTTATGGTATGCATCGAATAGCAGAGCTTGATCTATGGCACAAAAGGATTGGACACATGAATGTACACAGGTTAAAGGAGCTATCAAAGAAGAGGATTGTTGAAGGATTACCTGATCTTACTAAGCAACATATGGTGCATCTTTGTGAAGCATGTCAAATGGGTAAGCAGAGTAGACAACCTTTCAAGCATTCAAGCTATGTAAGTGATGGTTTGCTAGATCTCATACACACAGATGTGTGGGGACCTACTAAAGAGGCATCCTTGATTGGTAATAAGTACTATGTATCATTCATTGATGATCATAGTAGAATGACATTTGTGTATTTCATTAAACATAAGAGTGAGGTCTTTGATTGTTTCAAGAAGTTCAAATCATATGTCGAAAAGCAAACAGGAAGGTATATTAAGAAGCTAAGGTCTGATGGAGGGGGAGAGTATTTCTCTCAAGCTTTTACTGATTTTTTGTATGATGAAGGTATCAAAAGAGAAGTTACATGCAGGTATACTCCACAACAAAATGGAGTCGCAGAAAGAAGAAACAGAATCATAGCAGAAGCATCTAGAAGTATGCTTAATGATATGTGTTTGCCTAATTATTTTTGGGCTGAAGCTGTTAGCACAAGTGTTTACATTATGAATAGAGTTCCGACTGCTGGAGTTCATCATTTGACACCATATGAGGTATGGCATGGAAGGAAACCAAGTGTAAGTCATTTGAAAGTATTTGGTTGTGTATGTTATGTACATGTACCTAGTGAGGTGAGATCTAAACTTGATGCAAAATCAGAAAAATGTATATTTATTGGTTATGCAGATACTCAAAGAGGATATAGATGCTATAATCCTCATACCAATAAGGTTGTTGTGTCAAGAGATGTAAACTTTGATGAATCACTTTCATGGTATGCAGATAAGAATTGTTTGCAGGACATGGATGAAAATGAAGAAGGTGTGGTTGAAGGAGATGAATGCATAGTTCAGCCATCAGGAAGTTTAAATGATGAAAGGAGTGGTCTAGATGAAGAAAGAGGATCACCTTTCAATGGAAGATTAAGGCAAGAGTCACCTCCAAGTGTTAAAAGTAAAGGTAAACTCAAACTTGTTGAAGTTAATGATGAAGGAGAGGAAATTAGTGATGTATGTGAGTATGGAGAATCATCAAAGGTTCCTAATAAGAAAGGAAGAGCATCTACATTGGAGGTAAGAAGAACTTCAAGAGTAAGTAAGCAACCTCAAAGGTATACTTATGAATCTTTCATGAATACTCATTATGCTTTTATGACAAAAGTTGAGCAGGAAAATGAACCCACATGTTATGATGAGGCCAAAGGAGATGAAAAGTGGGAGAAAGCAATAAGAGAAGAAATGGAAGCACTTCAGGATAACAAGACTTGGAATTTAGTTCCAAGTACACCAAAGCAAAAGGTAATTGGTTGCAAGTGGGTTTTTAAGATTAAAAGAAATAGTGATGGTAGTGTGTCTAGATATAAGGCTAGACTTGTAGCAAAAGGATATAATCAAACTCAAGGTGTGGACTATGAGGAAACATTTAGTCCAGTAGCAAATATGGCAACGGTGAGAACTTTGTTGGCTTTAGCTGCAAGTAAAAGGTGGAATATATATCAACTCGATATAAAGAATGCCTTTCTTAATGGTGAGTTAAATGAAGAAGTGTATATGTCACAACCAGATGGTTATGTGGATGCAAAATATCCTAATCATGTATGCAGGTTAAAGAAGGCATTGTATGGTCTTAAGCAGGCACCAAGGGCATGGAATGCAAGGTTGGTAAAGTATCTTATGCTGCAAGGATACACAGCGAGTCATGCTGATCCTTCACTTTATGTAAAACATGTAGATGGCATGTGTGTCTATGTATGCATTTATGTGGATGACTTGTTGATTACAGGGAATAATGCAAAAGCAATTGATGAGATAAAAGGTAATTTGGGAAAGGAATTTAAAATTTCAGATCTTGGTTTGCTCAGATACTTTCTTGGGATTGAAATTGTGTATAGCGATGAAGGTATGTGGTTGATACAAAGAAAGTATATATGTGATATGCTGAAAAGGTTTGGTATGCAGGAATGTAAATTTGTTTCTACTCCAATGGAATGTAATGTAAAGCTGAGTGCAAAGGAAGGTGATGAGTTGCATGATATGAATGTATATAGATCCATGGTAGGATCTTTGATTTATGCAACAAAAACTAGACCTGATATATGTTATGCAGTGGGAGTATTGTCACAGTTTATGCATGAACCTAGAGTACCTCATATGCATGCAGCGAAAAGAGTGCTTAGGTATTTGAAAGGTACCATGAACGAAGGATTATTTTATAGTCATGATGTTGATCTAACTCTTAAAGTCTTTAGTGATGCAGATTGGGCTGGAAGCAAAGATGACAGAAGATCCACAAGTGGATATGTGGTAATAGCAGGAAACAAGACATTAACATGGAGTTCAAAGAAACAGCCTACAATTGCTTTATCTTCTACAGAGGCTGAGTATAGAGGTTTAGCATTGGCTACTACTGAGGTTATGTGGTTTAAAAAGTTGTTTCATGACTTGAATGTGCAGGTTGATGTACCACTGATATATGGGGATAACTTGAGCAGCATTCATATGACCTCAAATCCTATTTTTCATGCTAGAACAAAGCATATAGAGGTTCACTATCATTATGTTCGAGAGAAGGCCATGAACAATGAAGTGCAGGTTTCTTTTGTTGGAACAAAGGATCAAGTTGCAGATATCTTCACCAAATCCTTGGATGGACCAAAGCTTCAAAGATTCAACTATATTCTTGGCATGAAGGAAATACCCTTTGAAACTTGAGGGGGAGAATGTTGCGAACATTTGTTTTATATAGGGTACAAGTTTCAAATTATGTAAATACCTTTGGGAAGTCTTCAAATACTTCAAGAAGGCTCATATTATTCATAAAATGTAGCAAAAATACCACATGAGTTCTAGAACATGGTGAGTCAAATTAGTGAGTCACAAGGGAGCTTCAGTGGTGTCCTAGTGGAAGGTCGATGTGGCTAGTTCTCAAAGTCCATCAATACTTTGCTTATTTGAGCACTTGAGTCATGTAATACCTCCATCCAAGTGTCTACCACGAATTTAGATGTATTAGGAAGGTTTTAGATTAGTTTCCCATGCTATAAAAAGAGGAGAAAAGTCGTGATCTTGTGGGATGTCCAAGAGAGTATCTCTATGCTACTCTAGTTTTTGTATGCAGAGCTTGCAGAGCTTGTATCTCCCTCATTATATATCCAAATTACATGTTTGATATCTCATTTGAACGCTCTTCTTGTCTCCTTTCATAGTACTAATTTTCATAATCATTGGATTTGTGAGCTGAGAGCAACACTCTCTGCAAGTAGTGTGTGTTCTCTGTTTTTTATCCCTGCTGAAGGTCTCCATTAAACATCCAACTTGCAGAGGTCATATCTCCTTGTGTATGTATCCAAATCATGTGTTCTTTGGCTTGTTAGAAAGCTCTCCAAGTCTATTACTATTCTGGAAATTTTCAGATTCATTGGAGTTGTGAGTTAAGAGCAGTAGTCTCTGCAAGTGATGTATGTTCTCAGGTTCATCTCTGTTTCAAGGTCTCCATTAAAGCTGCATATTGCAGAGGTCATAGCTCATTGAGTATTTATCCAAATTGAGTGTTCTTTGGCTCATTGGAAAGCTCTTGGTCTCTAGTATATGTGGTCAAAACAGTTTTAAAAACTTTTGAGTGAGTAGAGAGTAGTAAGCTCTGCAAGCATGACTGGTTTTCTATGATGAAGTTTGTGAGAAGGTCAACTTGTTCCTAGGGGGTTCCACCTACTTCCTGCTATACTTTGGAGGTCAATAAACTCCAACAGATGCTTCTTATGCTCACTATCATTCTTACTGTAAACAAGCATATCGTCAAAAGATACAAGAACAAAAGCTTGGTAATCAAGAAAAATGTTGTTCATCATTCGTGCAAATGTAGCAGGGGCATTAGTAAGTCCAAAGGGCATTACCATAAATTCATAATGGGGCCTGTTTGAGGTCTAAATGCAGTCTTAAAAATATCACTTTGCGTCATACGAATGTGACGGTATCCCAATTTTAGATCAATTTTACTAAAGACATGAGCTCCTCGTAATTTATCTGAAAGATCATCTATTCGAGGAATATGGCATCTATTCTTTATTGTGATCTTGTTAAGGGCTCTATAATCAATGCACATTCGATAAGTTTTATTCTTCTTCTCTACTAAGAGAACTGGTACTCCAAATGGGGAAGAACTAGGCCTTATAAGTCCTTTCTGTAGTAGGTCTTTTACTTGGTTTTCTATTTCCTTTTGGTGTAGTGGGCCATGTCTATAAGGTGTTTGGAAACATTTTTAATTTAAGTTCTTGTACTAATAAATGTGAAATGAAGTCATGTGAACTACCATCGTCATGTAAAATTTTAACGAGTTTATTGTTTATAGTACCCTGCATGCAAAGTAGAGAATGAAGAGAGATATCGTTACCCAAGGTACTTAAGTCCATCTCCAATGATTCCTCTATCCAAAGAGGAGGAATTTCTTCATTACGGGCTTTCGTGTTATGTAATTGAGTTGCAACTGGTTTCATGTTAAGAGGTCACAATCAACACTTCGTTTTTGTATGTCCAGGTTTGCCACAGTTCCAGCAGGTGATTCGTGGTCGCTTCTGTTGGGCATCCATAGTTGAAGTTTGTAGGGTAGGTGGTTTGGTAGGTTGGAGAGATAAAGCAACAAGTGCAGTTGAGTAATTGGATTGCAGTGGACGAGAAAAACTAGGGTAAGATGGAGTATTAAAGATATAGCCTCGTCGAGGGTTGTAGGACGTAGGGTGTTAGCTTGGATTCCCACCTCCAAACCATCTTCGTATTTCCGTGGCAAGCTATCCTCTGGTACATCTTCAAGCATTCAAACCAATAGTAAATTTTGCCAGAACCGCTCCATGTAGTAAATTTTGCCAGAACCGCTCCATGTATCCTCTGGTACATCTTCAAGCATTCAAACCAATAGTAAATTTTGCCAGAACCGCTCCATGTGGCAAGCTATCCTCTGGTACATCTTCAAGCATTCAAACCAATAGTAAATTTTGCCAGAACCGTATCACCCTCCTTCCATGTAAGGGTCCTCCATGCACGTCAAACATGTAAATGGTATTGAGGAGGAAGAAAAGAATCCTTCACTTTATCTTGGAAAGCCTTCCATGTTGTTGGACGCTCGATATTGTGCCGCAGGACATTCCACCAGAGTTGAGCTTTTCCTACTAAATAGTTAGTGGGAAATTTGACTTTTTCACTTTCAGCATATGTCTCACTAGTATAAAAATCATCAAACTGTGGAAGCCATGACAGGATTAAAGGGCCATCCTTACGGCCATCAAACTGTAAAAACGGGTAATCCTTAACGGCAATCTTGGAATGTGTGCCATCTGACTGGGCAGAGACAATAGCTTTGACCACCCTAGTAAGGTTATCTTCATCAATTTATATTTTTTGGAATACTTTGTCGCGTTGTCGGATCTCATTCTGAGCACCTCGTAGTTCGTGCCACAGGAGCTCTAGTTGTTGCTCAAGTGTTACCTCGGGTAGAGGTGACCCGCCAAAATCCTCCATGTTGTTCGTAGGGTCCATGAGGATTTAGAGAACTAAAACTTTTTGTTAGATATGTAAAAACAATTTTTGAGATTGTTTGAGTTATAATGTAAAAGGAATGGTTGTTCTTGGGAATTGAAAAAGTAAGAAAGAGATGAAAGTTGTGTTAAATATAAGAAAAGAGAAGTAGAGTGACAACACAAAGAGATAGTGTAGTGGTAAAACACTTCCCTTCTATGGGTGAGATTGTGGGTTCAAATCCTCCCACCTTGGTGGATGTAAAACTCCTTATTGCCACTCATAAATTAAAATTGGTTCACGCGTAGCCAACGGTTGCCAAGGGAGCTTTGGGTGCCAAAGATGCCAAAGTAATGCCTTAGTTATGCCTTAATTTATGTCTAAGTTCTATGCCTTAGTGGACGCTTTGGATAACCCGAAAGAGTAAACGTAGGTGTAAACATAGGTGTAAATGTAGGTTTTGGTTCTAGAACTCGAACAAAAACAAAAACTAGAAACTGAAATTGGAAACGGAAATGGAAATGGAAAGCGGAATCGAAAACGGAAATGGAAATGGAAATCAAAACGGAAACCGAAACCGGAATCGGAATCGAAATCGTATCGCGAACAAAGAACAACGAAACAGAGATCAATTCGCCAAAATGAACAAAAACATATCCCTCTGTAATGACTGGTGCAAGGCTCTGATACCACTGTTATTAGGATCTTGCTCACATGCACACAGAGGTCACGAATGCAGAAAACACACAGAAAAATAGAGACGTCAAGAGATGAGACCGAGCGTAGTATTGGGTGCAATCTCCCCCCATGCACTATGTTTCGACAGTCCACAGAGTGCATGTATTTATAGGAATTTTTATTACGTCAAAAAGAGTGGTTACATGAGAGCGGCTTTGAAAAGCATGCGTGAAAGTAAAAGTTGGTTGACTGCCTTTTCTTTTAATATTAGAAAATGGAGTCTACAATGACCCTTATTCTAATCACTACTTTTCTAACTATTTCTAGCAATAGAAACTTCTACATGGTTTATTTACAAACTAAATTATAAATTGGATTTATTGATGTCCATCCTAAAGTTGGATTATTGATGTCCGCCCTTTCACGCTCGAGAGGAAGTAGAAAGAAGGAGAAGAAAAAAGCAAGATTAGCATACCTACCTTCACAAAAATGGACATAACTCTCTCATATGATATCCAAATTGGATGATTCCACTTGATATAGAAAGTAGACTCCAAGCGCTTTCCAGTGAGTGGCTGGAAGCCATCATTGGATAATTACAAACCCACTATACAGAGTATTTAATTCTCTACATATCTCTTCAAAGAGGTATGCTGCCCACTCACCTAGCTTCATTGTTTTGGCCATAACTTCCTAATGGAAGCTCCGAATCAAGAAATTCAACTTGATATAGATTCTACACTTCACGACCTTTCTTTTGACTAATCCATATTTGGACCATTGCAAGCCATCTGTGCACAAGCTTTTAGATGGCTGTTGATTGACGAGAAACTCTTTTTGAGTGAATTGAGTGTTCGATTATGATAATTAGGAATTTTTAATCATATTTTGAACCATTTTGGATAGGAATGAACTAATTTGCATACATTTTCATCATAGTTTTGCTCTTAAATTTATTCATTTGAATACTTTTCGCATCAAAAATTATAATTTTGCATTGTATTTTCTTCCGATGTTATGAAAATAACATGGGAACATGCATGAAAGTTAGTTCTTACAGGAATTTATCTATGCACATGAAGTTATACTAATTTATGTTGATTCATAAAAGCATGTGCAAATCTTGTTTGTGTGTTTTAAAATCTTTTGCAGGTATTGAAGGCAAAAAAAAAGACACTATAATGAGGGCGTGTAGTGCCCAACAACACATTGTGGAAAAGTTTCTTATTTGCAGGTTTATGGAGGAAATAAAGTGGTTATCCAACCACTAGGCTGATGCCTATCATTGTAAAGACTATTATTATTTTGTTTCAGGCTTCATTTTCCTGGCGAAATGCTCCCGAAAATTTTGTAGCCACATGGCGCTGTATGCCATTTGAGAACTAGAGTGATGTTGTGTTGTGTGAGAGAGGAAGTCTTATGTCTGCATAGCTAAAAGCATATAAATTGATTGAAGTAGAGAAGAATATGCATGAGTGAATGCATGCATACATAGACGATATGATTGCTAGAAAGTTGAAATGCATGATGCATTTTCTGTTTATAGAAGATCACTTTTATGAATCACCACGATGAGTTAGGGTGAGCATGAGGTATGTGATCGAGGTACCATGCATAGGCTAATTGTGCCTTTAGAAAGTAAAAGACAAGGTATATACGTCAAGAACAACTAAGATGTGTTTTTGACTAGTAACGCATGAGCACATAAAATTGTTTCTATGTACTTGATATAGACATTTATCTCGAGTCTGCATAAGAGTGATATGGTTATGATCATCAATACAAGTATTAAGTGCTTGTATATGATTGGTTGTGATGGGATTAATGAATGTGCAAGAAGCACAATGAATAGAATGATGTCCATAGATATTCACTTTCACTGAAAGGTGGATACTATATAAAGAGTTGCTTTTTCAACGAGACAATTTGTGATGGTTAATTGATTTGCATTGATCTAGAAGATCATTATATGCATGTATATATATATCCATTTCATAATCCATCCAAGATAATGAATGAGTTTGTTTAATCATAAGGATTAACATGTCTCATCATTTTTAGATTAAAAAAAATGATTGAGCAAATAGTTAGTGAGGTAGCAGCCTCATAGAGATTTGGATGCTACTCTTTGCGGAAATGCCCAAATTTATTGAAATTTGGAGGGCAAGTATCTATTAGTCTTATCTTTAAGCTGACCAATTTTCAAGTCATTTGGAGACTTTTAGATAGGTCAAATAACCTCTGCACTAAAAGTGCTGCTAGTAGAGGTAGAGGCCTGAAACAAGTTACATAGGCCTGTTGCAAAGGGCATTTCACTTCATTGATAGATCCAAATGGAATGATTTTTATTGGAAATGAAATCTTGATAGATGATCTTTGTGCATATCAATTTTAATTATTTTTAGAGAGCATCTGATAGGTGAAAGAATCTCTGCACATCAAAGTGCAGCCTCTGGAATTTATGAAATGACCAGAGACCATGTCACCTAGAGGTGCTTGGTTCTCTTAGCTCATTTACTCAAATTGAATGATTTTTGTTTATAGCATTAGCTACATACCTCCAGATGGTGGGTGTAAAATGTCAAGATGAAATGTTTCTCCATTTAAGAGATATAAAACAAAGAGTAAAAGTTAGCCTCTGCAAATTTTTAACATTTTGTAGGTAGCCTGATGAGCACATGATATTTTCATATTGGAAACTCCGATTTCAAAAATTTTTGTTGAAGAAGCTACTCCAGTGTAGACTCTATGATATACCCAAAATTCAAGTATTTTGGAATTTATGTTCATAGTTAGAAGATATTTTAAAAGTGCAGCAGCATTGTTAGTAGCCTCACCTAAGCGCAGGTGTAGCAGACATAGAATTATACTTTTGAATGAGTATTTGATTTCATTTTGAATTTAAATTTTTGTGAGACAAAACTAGATAAGTGATCTAGATTTGGGCACAAAGAATATAGAATTTGGAGTTTGTTTGATCAGTGTAAAGGCTTCAAGAAGATGACTCTATACATTCTCAGAGTTGGTCATCAAGTGTTCGACCAGTCTAGTAAAATGGTCATAAAACTCTAAGAAAATATCCAAATCAAGTGATTTTTGTGCCTAATGAAATCTTGAGAAAAGTACAAAAGCTTGGAGAATTTCATAGATTTTGAATGAGTAAAACGTAGTTAAAATTAAGCTTTAATCTGCTGCTGTTGGAAATTGTTTATGCAGGAGACATTGTTGAAAGGAAAAGATTTTCCACAGGTTTTTTTTATGGCATTTTTTTTTGAGATGGTGTGATCACCATGGGCTAGCTATGCCCTACATACTTGTTTATTGAGCATTGGTTTATGGTGATCATTCTCAATAGGACAGAGGAGACTCTGTCGATATTTTTAGAAATATATATAGAGCCATGAGAGCATGGAACATGAGAACTTTGCTAGTTGTTCTCATTTCATATAATTGGATTCATACAAGTTGTATAAATTCCAATTTACTGTGATTTAGTATTTGATTCGAGTATTTGACTCAAGTCGCATGAGTTGATATCTGATGCAAGCCGCATCCTTCACAACTCTAGTTGAGTTGATTTATTATACAGTTTCTCATTTCTCAACTCAAGATGACTTGATGTTAGAGCTAGTTATGAGTGATAGAGTCATAGGAATGAATCTGTTCTTTCCATCAAGTGAAGGAAACACTTCAGGAACACTTCATGATTTCATTCTTATTATTCATGGTTATGAGTACTCACGGATTTATTCTTATCATTTTTGAGAGAAGTGTTCGACTTTAATCTCATACACGCATCTACGTGGGGTATAAAGTTTGGTGGTATGGGACATCAAACTTTGTATTCTACCTAGGTGTAGGACAGAGGGTATGGGAGAGAAGTCTCTGAGATTGTATTTTTTTATGATTTGGAGTTCATTTTATATGATCTTCTGGTATCATTTTATTATTAGACAACAGAAGGGTAGTTGAGACAGTCACTATGTATGTGATCGCAAACAAGGCAAGTCCGTAGGCTAGTAGCCTAGAAGCGGAAAGGCAAGGTTTGCACATAAGCACTATGAATAGGCAATTGCATTGAGAAGAAATTCATAGAGTACGTACTACTTTATCTGATATGCTTGAGAATAGGCCATGGTTCATACATAGTGTGTATGAGGTGAGCTAGATGCTTAGCCTAGTGGGCTATGAGTGTGCACACATCTACTTACCATTTTTCATAGTATTTAGTGGACTTACATTATGGTTCTCATTATATCTGGGAGTGCCAGATTATTACATTAGTTTACTAGAGAATTCTCATTCCTAGTTAGGAATGATTTGATCATAGTGATGATGAGATGGTGGTCAGAGATAAAGCAAGTTTCATCCCTTTGGAACATCTTACATGTTGTTATTGAGAAGGCGGTGGTAGTTCCACTAGTTGCTATACTTTCTTAGCATGTCTTCACTTGGCATGATGGACTTAGTTCCATAGAGTGGATTGGGATTTAATTTGTATGGGAATTATTTTGATCCATAGTTTGGATTATTATATATGATAGATCGAGATGTGGGTCCATGGTTTGGATATGACTGATTGAGATCTTAGTCCATAGTTTGGATGTGACAGATTGAGGTCTTGGTCCATAGTTTGAATCATTGACATATTGATATCTTGGTCCATAGTCTGGATCGTTGATAGATTGTCATCTTGGATTCATGGTTTGGATCATGCTGAGACTTTCTTGAGTTTCATTTTCATTACAGTAGGTAAATCAAGTAGATTTCCTCGAGCCTAGAGATAGTAAATGAAGCAGATTTACTTGAGCTTAGAGATAACACTATTTGGAAAAGATTTCCATTTATCTTTAGTATGTTTTTTTCACAAAGAGTTGGGACATAGTCACATTAATTTGCCATGTGAATGTTATCCCTAAGCGATGAAGATGATCTTGAGTCCGTAACTAGGAAAAAGTAAAATTATTTTTATCTTTTTTATTATTATTATTTTTTATGTTTTTAGTTAATGTCTTTATGTAAAACTAGAGGAAAGAGTGGTAGTGGAAAGTAACTAGTCACGAGAATTCTCATAAATTAATAAGAAAACAACAACACTTTTAGTATGATTCTCTAATTTTATGCTATGCTTGCAAAATTTTTGAAAATTTTAGTGGCATTTTCATAGGAAATCGAAAATTAAAAAAAAATTGACTAAGTGCTCTACATGCACTTTCAAACAAGTGTGCTGGTGGGCATATAATATAAAATAATATGACCAAAGGGCACTACACACCCTTAATTAAAGACCCTCATCCTTGTGGCACAAATAAAAATGATAAAAATGTTGAATGTTCTTATTTCTTCCTTGCGATGCCTGCAAAAGAACATGCTATCATCCTACTTGCATACAAAACACAGAGATAAACAAGCATATGTATGTATATGTAATGCGCTATGCTTGTCCTAGATGCAAAATAATGCATAAAAAGATAGTAGATATGCATAAAATCATGAGAAAACTTATGTTAAGTATGGAAAATTACATGTGCGAGTATGGTTCAGGTTCTAGAAATGACTGCTATATAGCCCTCTTGCGTCTCCAAGTTGATCTCGATCCTCCTCACATAAAAAAGGTGCTTCTACAAGAGTCATTGATGGCAAACAACCAACTTTGAAGATTTGTAGAGGTGTGTAGATGAAATCAAATGGTATCTTCCAGTTAATAAAGATAGCTCTCTGAGTAAGGATTCCATAAGAAGTGGAACCACTTCATTTGGTTGAGTAATGAGAGACCTATTGCAATTTTAGTGGAAGTAGTAGTCTCGTTGTGCCCTTGGTCTCACATTCTCCATTGAGAAATCTATTTTTGGTGTCAATGAGGTACTCATAGTTGGCCATTTATGTGGACATTACGGTCGGAGGCCATATCCACCTAAGGTTGATGCCATAAACAAGATTTTTGAGACATGTAGCAATATTAGTGAGGTAAGACAATTTCTTGGTGCTTGTGTGTTTTATTCCATTTGGATTCCACACTATGCACATGTTGCTAACTGTCTTTATGCTTTGCTAAGGAAGAATCAAAAGTTTCTTTGGACTTAAGAACACTCAAAAGCTATGAAAAAGTTAAAGAAATTACTTTTTGAAGCTCCTGTTTTAAAGCGTGTAGATTATTCTGATCAAAAGCCTATTATTTTAACTGTTGATACAAGTCCCATAGGTATAGGATGGGTTATTGGTCAGGACGACGAAGAGGGTAAAAGGTATGCTGTGAGATTTGGAGCTAAGATTTTACATGATACGCAAAGAAACTATCCGCAAATTAAACGAGAACTCTGGGGTTTAGTCACGGCATTAAAATTCGATAAAGAATATTTTATAGGTGCAAATGTAATTGTAGAGACAGATTGCCTACCTCTGATCGGAATGATTACAAATTGTTCATCACCTGACATTGCCATGCTTAGATGGATTTCATACATCAAGTTTATAAATCCTGTTTTGATACATATTGCAGGTAAATCTAATTTTGTTGTTGATATGCTTTCTCGAGCTAGGTTTGATAATGAGAAAGAAACAGAATTAGATATAAATGCAATTAATTATGATTCTAATGCATACATATATGAACAGTTTAATATTGAAGAATACGAAGGAGAGTGGCAGGATATTGGGAAGTATCTTAGTACTTTGGTTAGATCACCTACATGGTCTTCAAATAGATTTAGGAATATTAGGAAAAGAGCTTTCAACTTTTTTCTAAAAGATGGTCTAATTTGGAGACATGCAAGGGGGAAAATTAGATTGCCACAAAGAGTACTAGGTACTAAGAATCTTCAGATGCAAGTCATGAAGAGCATGCATGATAGTTTATGGGCTGGACATAAAGGATTTGTATCTACTTATGAAAAAATTAGAGAAGGATACTGGTGGCCAGGCATCTATGTTACTGTAAAAAATTATGTGAATTTTTGTGACGTATGTCAAATTCGTTCATCAGTTAAGCATAGGGATCCGTTGCATCCTACCTATCCACCGTGTATCCATTATAAGTGGGTAGTTGACTTAGTGACCATGCCCAAAGGTATAGATAAGATGAGATATATAGTTCTTGCACGAGAAGATCTTACTAACCATGTTGAAGGCCGAGCCCTAAGATCTAAGACAACTTTTAATGTATGTAAATTTCTTCTTGAAGATGTCATTTCAAGATTTGGTTATGTAGAAAAGGTAATGGTTGATAGGGGAGAATTAGATGCGCAAGAGGCTAGAGATTTCTTTGTGAGGCATGGAATTCGTTTAGCCCTTACCACGGCTTATAACCCTGAAGCTAACATGAAGATTGAACGAGGGCATTCTCCTATTATTAAAGCGATTTCTAAAGCTTGCAATGGAGAACTTAAGAATTGGCTGAAATTTATGCCATTTGCATTGTGGGCTAATAGAACGACCTGCACTAGAACGACGGGGTATATGCCGGTAGAGTTAATGTATTGCCAGAAACCTATTTTCCTGTGCATACTCAAATCCTTACTCGGACTACTCTACCATGGGAAGATAATCTGTTTACTGAAGATTTATTAGCTCTAAGAATTCAGCAACTGGAGCAAGGGAATGAAAGATTAGAAGAAGCTATAGTTAAATTAAAAGATTCGTGACTTAAGAACAATAAATATTTTGACAAATCACATAGGTTAAGGCCAAAGCCAATACAAGTTAATGATTGGGTTTTAATTTTTGATATAGTACGTTTGATTCATAATATGATGCTCGTAGGAAACTAAAAAGGCGTTGGTTTGGACCTTATGTGGTGGTCAAAGTTTATGATAATGAAACGTATGCCTTACGCGAATTAGATGGTACACCTCTTAAGAACTTAATTGTGGGCAAAAGGATTAAATTATTTAAACAAAGAGATGATGAAACTTATGAAGTAATGTATGATGAAGAACATGATTAATTTATGTATGAATGAATTTCTTTAATGTGGGTTTCTTTTGCAGGAAAGAAGAAGAATATTTGATTATGAAACTAAATAATTTTGTATGTCTAGCTGTTGCTGTTTTATTTTTAACAGGTCTTTGAAGATCAAATTAAGATGAATTTAGAAAATGAAGATGAAGTTGATTTTAGGTCGTATTTTTCTATGTTTTAAAATTTTGATTTAGGTATTTTATTTGCATTCATATAAAATTAAATTATGAAATCTGGGATGAAGTATATTATTTTATAAAGGAATCTATTTAACCATACTAGGAAAATAGGCATGATTTATATTTCTAAATTTATAGATTGAGTGAGATTTGTTATGAATAGAAAGATTTGTAGTTCATTTCAGATAATGAAAGTAGTTGTATATGTGTAGGAGCATATTGTTGCATGATCCCTGTCTGTGAAAACCTAGGTCTTTCTTGTACATGCACCTAGATCCTTAGCTCGGATTAAGGGGTTAAGCCTTTTCCCTTTAAAACAAAAAAGTTACGAATATTAAAAAAAAAAAAAAAAGGAAAAGAATATTGATATGGAAGTTATACCTTCTTTCACCCCAAAAAGCTATTTACACTTATTATCGACATGAAGATTTACATCATATTTGTATGAAGAAAACTAGTTGTGGATAACACATCTAGTGATTAAAATTGGGCAAACAAGGCGGATGTCTGTACGAGTAAATTTAGTAGATTTCTTTGGCATTTTTGATTGCTCATATGTGAATGCATGTATATGATGAAACCTGCATTTGAATGAATGAAGATGAATTCTGCTTCATGCTAATCTTTGCAAAGTTTATAAATGGATGAAATGTAGATTAATGTTTTGTTGATTGAACAGGTTAATAGTTTAACTTTATAATTTAATATGTTTTCATTACCATATTGAATTTAAATAAACTTCATGTGCATGTTGTAGAAAAAATTTGAAAAATTGATAAGTTAAAATATATTTATAAAAGAATTGATACTGTTCTATGGTTTAATTTCAGGATAATCATTGAAAATGCTGCTTTCCTTAATCTGCAAGTTGGCCCATCGGGACGATGTGCAGGTTTGGTGGCGGTGGATGTCGGGAAGATTTGCATCTTCCAGTTGACGACCAGAAAAGTGAACTCTAACCTTTTATATCACTGTTGATCAGCTGTTTTGGTTGGAATTAAACTACTTTTGAAGTGTTTACAAGTACGAATGATGAAGAAGAACATATGTTCATATTAGGGTTTACCCTAATTACACATTTAATGAGTTTTTTATATTCATACATACAAGAAACATGAGTATACAACCCTAGGGTTTCATAAGTTCATAAGATTGTATGTTAGTAGGATTAATCCAAAGGGTCTGAAAAGATTCCAATGGGTTAATGCTAGGGTTTATTTAAAAGCCAATGGGTTAATGATAGGGTTCAGAAGGATTTTAATGGGTTTCACAAGGGTTTTAGGGATTATATTGTGTTTCAAGGATTAAAACAATTGATATTTAATTAAATTAGCTTATAGATTAAACATTGATTTATTAAAAAATAAAATATGATTTAATTAGTTACTTTAATTGTGTGTGTAAGTATTAATACTAAGGTAATTAATTAATTAAAACCTTAATTTAAGCTTCAAATTAAATGAATTATTAAGTTACAAAAATTATGGATAATTAAATTAAAATCATAAATTAAATAGATTAATAATGAGTGGTGTATGTGAGTAACATTGAAAGTGTTGTGTGAGTTAAGTGTGTAACTAAAGTGTTTAAAGTGAGTAGTTAAAAGTGTGGTAACTATGTGTGCAAATTAAAAGCGTGATTTAGAAAAAGTATACATCTAAAGTGGAGAAAAGTCAAATAAAAGAGTGGTGATTAAGTATAGGTAAAAGAGTGGATGAAAAATTAAAGCAGAATAAAAAAGAGTGATAGACAAAGGACTATGTGTGTGTATATAAATGTGTGTAGAATGAGTATTTTCCCTAATGATTTTTTTTCAGACAAACATTGAAGACTTAAAGAGCAGTTGAAGTGAAGAGATCCGTGAAGTGAAGTGAAGTGACAGATTGAAGACAATCCATCTTCCTTATATTTTCATTTAGCCATTTACCCATTTTTTTAGACATTTATCCTATCATTTAGACCTTACATTTGTATTAGAAGAATTGATTCATTTCATTAGCTTTATCAACCCTTTTGTTCAAGCAGATTTTGCATTAATATCATATTCCATTGATTTCTTTGATGTCTTCTGAGTTATCCAATGAGTCTGAACATAGTTGCTTTGATAACATTGATACTAGTACCGAGTCTATAGAAGTAGTAATAGAAGAAGTTATTAAAGATCAAATTACTTCTGAATCCTTAGTCTCTATATCCTATGATCATTGTTTAACTAAGTTCTTAACTTTATTTTCCATTACATCTCCTGAACGGCATGATAGTGAAACCTTATTTCTGTCACCTCTAAATAGACATACTCATCTGAAGCCAATAGAAACCGAAGTAGAGGAGGTAGTTAAAAATCAGATAACTGAAGAATCATTGATTTTACCATCTGATCAGGAAGCTATTGCCAGATATAGAGCAGCGCGTCCTTATGGTCCTTAGTCTGAGTCCGTCATAGACACCCTGCGTGTGCCAAACGATTTTGGCAGATGACTTGATCCACCATCCGAGCATCTCTCATGACCCGACAACGTATTGTGTAGGTGTCTTGCTCTCTCTTGCTCCTTAATCTAACTCCTTAGTCCAAGAATGAGAATGCCTTTGATTGTATGTCGATCCCCTTTTTGTACATCATTTCAACTATTAGTGTATCTTGGTGCTCACTTTGATGTCCCAAGAACCTCTTTTTGTGAAATTTCAATGATTGCCTATTTTGTCTTGTAGTGACTTTATGAGAAACAAAATTTTTGAATGGGGGGCCACACATAAACTCTTGTTTACCACTTCTCTGCATCCCTTTTCCACATTTGAGCTTCATTCTATTTGTGCACTACCTATGCACCCATGTTCTCGGCCACTTGTGCACCACCTGTGCACCACTTTGCATTTGTGCATCACCTATGCATCCCTTGCAAAGTCACCACTTTGAATATCTCAATAGTTGCCCACCACCTAATGGGCTCCCATATGCGCCACCTCCACACAAGAGTGGGTAAAACTGTGAAAATAGCATATGCACAACCCAACAAAGGAATAGCAAAACTAGACACTAGAGTAGTGAAAATGGAAGAAGAAGCAGGATTGTTGGAGGGGTTGAGAAGGGAAGGTGGGTAGGGATGAGAGGCAAATGGGGAAAAGGGAGGAAGGGGGGAGGGTGAGGGCTGGGATTAGGTCTAAAGGAAGGGGCACAGGTATGATATGTGGCTAAAGGTAGTTAAAAATTGCCAAAACATGGAAGAGACATGTGATACATATGAAAAATGTGAAACATGTGTGGAAATAAGGAGGGAGTAGACCATGTAGACCACGTGCGGGATAAAAATCACATGATAAACATGTGCAAATCATAGTGGTTTTGACCAAAAGACTAAAAAGTAATGGATTTTGGCGAAAGTAATGCAAAAAATAATTCTGTTGTGTCGAGAAACATGAAACTGACCTCAAAGTTTGAAAAAAATGGCCACGCCAGGTGTAATCTAGAGCCAAAAGTATTTTATAGGTCAAAAATAAAAAATTAATTGGGGGGGCATATCATAGGATAAAATTCTCATATGGTCTAGGGGAGGTGATGGCAAGGGGGGTGGGGAGGGTGAGAGAGGTGCATGTGAGGGGGGAGAGAGAGAGAGAGAGAGAGAGAGAGAGAGAGAGAGAGAGGGTAGAGGAGAGATAAGTAGAGAGAGAGTGAGAGAAGTGGAGAGAGAAGGAAGAGAGATAAAGAGAGATTTTTTTTAAATAATTAATTAATAAAAAAGCAAGGGGGGCATTTTTTCTTGGAAAAAATGCCAAAAAATAGAAAAAAATGCGAATAAATAAAAAAAATCCTTAAAAAATTAAAAAAATCCAAAAAAAGAAAAAAATTATAAAAAAGCTTCCATAGCTTCTAGATAGCTTTGCACACTCAAAAGCACAGAGAGTCTCTTTTTTTTTCTATTTTAATAAGAAAAAGAGCATTAAAAATAGACAATATCATTCCACAAAAAAAAAGAAATAAAAAAAAATCATAAATATTTCCAAAAAGGTGCTCATGAATTGGGCTATAAAATGACCTCTAAATTGCATGAGAGTCACAAAGGAAAAGCATGAAAATTGATGAAAATTAATAAAAATAAGCAAAAAATATGGTACGAGAAGGCTATGTACAACTTGGATAGATTTTTGAGCAAGTTCCACGTGATCCAAAAAGCTTCAATTTTGTTGATGATAGGCCTTGAGTGTGGATATGATGACTAATGCAAGCTCTTTGCCCTCCATAGTTTCTAACTGTACTACACTCCATTTTGGTTGTCTTCCTTTTGGGCACAATGGCCATGGGACAAGGCCGCGCTTAATGTTCCACAAGAATAATATTTCCTGCATCCTCCATCTTTTCTATCTCTGTGTAGAAAATTTTAGCATACTTTGGATTTAATCTGTAACATTTCCCCCTTATTGGTTTGACTCCTTCAGTCAATGGAATCCTTTGTTTCCCAAAGCATGCAGATACTCTTTCCAAATCCTTGTAATGCCCTGCACTTACTGTCATCAAAATTGTCATAAAAGATATTATCCATACCATTATCCGTAACCAATCTGGACTGATATGGTCTTCTCATAGTCTTCATGAACTTCCTTTGTGCTTGAGTCATTTGAAAAAAATCAATAGCAAGAAGATGAGTTTCCTATTTGCATCCAAGCCAAAAGGTCCTCTTTCTCATATAAATCCAAATTTGAGTTGCTCATCATGTCTTGTTTCATACAAATACCTATTGTCTGCATCATGCTAGCATGTCCATGGTTGTCTGGCCCTTCTTCTAAATATATATGTTTAAACTTTTTCCCTTCCTGCTTTACCCATATAGTATCCTTGCCCCAAGCATGTAGATCATTGGCATGCCTTAGCAAGGGTCTCCCAATCAACAGAGGAAAACTTCCATCTACTTGTGGTAGTTTCAATACAACAAAATCCAAAGTAAAGATGTTACTTTGTACCTCAATTGGAACTCTAGGGACCATCCCCATAGGTCTTACTGTGCTTTGGTTGGCCAATGTCATAGTGAATTTGGATGGTCTTGATGGTTGGTGTCGCTTTTCCATTGTGTGTGCAGGCCTCAAGTTAATGCATGAGCTTCCATCCACTATAACTCCTTGTAGAACTTGTCCTTTGATAGTGATAGCGA
This sequence comes from Ceratopteris richardii, assembly GCA_020310875.1. Taxonomy (NCBI): domain Eukaryota; kingdom Viridiplantae; phylum Streptophyta; class Polypodiopsida; order Polypodiales; family Pteridaceae; genus Ceratopteris; species Ceratopteris richardii. The sequence continues at coordinate 37,237,660 of CM035415.1, forward strand.
GTTTTGGGATCTTATAATCTATAAAGGGGGCTTCCACTATAACTTTACCCTCACCAGTAGCATTAGCTTTTGCAACCAGAGTGGACGTGGAGGCTTCATCAATGATCTGCAGAACTTCTGCTTTGAATTTTGCATCCATCTTTAATAGATAAAAGATACTAACCTCCTTTTTAATGGATTTATATGGTCTTGAAGCCTTAGATTCCACAGGAGCATGTGCTATGTGTGATTGTTCAAACTCCTTTTGAGCCCTCCCAAATGCATGACATCACTTGTGCTTGTAAGCTCTTCTTTTTGTTGTGTCTCTTCACTTGAAATGGATATGTCCTCATGCATCCCCTTGTCTTTGTTCCCTCCATTTGTTCTTGACTCTTGACATGTTTGCACGAGGTATATTATACTACAAGATCCAATTCCATATTAATTTCTAATTTGCTCTAACCTTGTTGTTGCAGAAATGAGTTCTTCAATTGTTGTTGTGGGGAGCACTAACTCCTTAATCTTGCACTGTGTGGATATTGAAGTGGTTTAGCCAATCCCTTCTTGGCAAAAAATCATGGGGAGGGTCTGGTAATTTAGCCATAAGTGCTTTTGCCCTGGTAACAAATTCAAGAAATGTCTCTAGTATACCTAGTTGTAGGGTCTCTAGTTCTTTAATGATGTTTTCTACCATATTTCCTCGTTGAAAGTGTGTCTTGAAGCCTCCTTCATTAAGTCCCAAGCAATAAAATGGTTGTCTAGAAATTGACTAAACCATTTGTCTCTTAGACCCTCCAATGTTGCTGGGAGTAGGATTAGAAATGCATCTTCTCTTCCCATTAACCCCCTTGTTTTAAATAGGGCTAAAAATCTTCTGACATGCCCATCAGGGTCTTCATGTGCTAGTCCTCTAAATGAGGGAAATTTGATATTCAATCGTGAAAATAGAGTCTCTAAGTCTACTTGAGCCTCCATATTTCCTATTGATGATGTGGATGAAAGACAGTTGATTGACCTACGAACGAATTTCCTTCTTGTTGTTTTGCAAGGGACTCTTAAGTTTATGACCACGTTGTGATCATGAGATGCACATCCTATTCCTTAGGCTAAGAGAATACCAAGTAAAAGGAAAATTAACTCTTCGATATTGTTGACACCTTTGCACTTCTTCTTCACTTTGTAGTATTGGTTCTCTAGTGCTCAAGCTTCCTTATCCCACCAGGTGTGCCAAACTTTGTTTGGGGGGATTCTTTAGTTGAAAGGTGCTTGAGTGTTTGTAGGAGAAGAATGGAGAAGAAGAAGACAAACAATTACATCGAAAGCATCTATGTCTTGATTAATCATAAAGAATACAATACGTTTGTCTAGAATGAGACAAAATGCCCTCCGCACGATAGCACTTAAGCCCAAGAGCACATACACGTGTAAAAAAATACCACAATGACTAGTGCAGTCAACCTCCTCTATGCTCATCCTCCACCTTGTCCAGTAGTCTACCCTCGTGCACACTTTGTAGTCAAGCTTCTAATAAGGTTGAAGTAAGGGTAACTCTCTGTCGACATGCAACACCCCCTTCATGGTCTTTTTTCTTGAAGTATTTTGATGGTGATGCACCACAATGTGCTCTCCTTCTCAAGAGCTCCACGATGATATCCTTGGGGTAGCAAACTGAGCTCCATGCACCACACACGATACTCTGCACATAGCCTATAGAATATGCAAAAAAACACAGTACACAAGGATCACGAACACAGACTTCTCAAATGTTATAAATGTGATCAAACTTATAGTCTGTGGCTGTCCAGGCCACTATATATTTTATTAAAGAACATATACAAAGGTGTTTCGTGGACTAGCTCCATATGGACTAGGTCAAAGTCCTCCATTGCAACGAATCCAAGCAACATGCAAAGGGTAGTCACCTTGACCACTGGAGAGAAGATTTCCTTGAAATCAAAACCATGTTGTTGCTTAAACAACATGGTGACCTTGACCACTGGAGAGAAGATTTCCTTGAAATCAACACCATGTTGGTGGACTAGCTCCATATGGACTAGCTCAAAGTCCTCCATTGCAACAAATCCAAGCAATATGCAAAGGGTTTCACATCCATATGGACTAGCTCGAAGTCCTCCATTGCAACGAATCCAAGCAACATGCAAAGGGTAGTCACCTTGACCACTAGAGAGAAAATTTCCTTGAAATCAACACCACGTTATTGCTTAAAACCCTTTGCAACAAGCCATGCTTTATACTTTGGAGAAGCACTATCATATGTGAATTTTAGCTTATATACCCATTTACATGGTAATGCCCTTTGGCAAAGGTGTTAACTCCCAAGTACCATTCTTGTGAATAGAATCCAACTCACTCTTCATGGCATGCTCCAACTTGACATGATCCGTTGTCTGCATAGCCTCTTTGTAGCACGAAGGCTCACTGACATCTATTAGAATAACAAAATCCAAACCTGGAACATATCTATTAGGTGGACGTGAGACACGTGTAGAGCATCTCAATGAATGTTGAATAGGAACATTTGCAGACTGATCTGATCAGACATCCTCTTGAACATCCCTATGTGCAACATTTTTATGCATGCTAACTAGAGGACTAGTATCCTCAAACACCACTCTTCTCACTTCAACCTCCTTAATGGGTTGTTTATGCATTTTAGACTAATTGAAAATGACATCATTCTGATCACTGATTGTGTTTCAGGATCCCATAAGCGATATCCGAATTGTCCTTCTCGACCATATCCAAGAAAAATGCATTTCTTTGACTTATGATCCAAATTTTGTCTAAGATTCTTGGGTATATGAACATATGCCTCACACCCAAAAACTCAAAGATGATCATAATATGGTGTCTTCCCTGTCCATAACTCTTGTGCCACTTTCAAACCTTTGGCAGTACTAGGTGAAAGGTTAATCACATGAACTATAGTCAATATTGCTTTTGAACAAAAGCCTTGTGAAAGGTTTGCATGATGCGGCATAGAAACTAATCTATCTTGAATAGTTTTATTCATCCTTTCAACTACATCATTCTATATTGGGGTATAAGGAGCTGTAAATTCTCTAGGAATTCCTCTAGACTGACAGAAAATGCTAAATTCATGTGAGCTATACTCACCCTCATTATCTGAACGTAAAGCCTTAAGCTTAGTTCCTTTTTCAGTCTCAACTGAAGCAAGCCATTTTCTAAAGGTAGGGAATGCCTCATCCTTTGCTTTGATAGGATATACCTAGAATTTTCTAGTAGCATCATCTATGAAAGTGACAAAATAAAGAGAACCACCTAATGACCTTGTGGGAATAGGACCACACACATCTGTATGAATGAGATCTAGAGGCTGAATTGAAGAGTCAATATGCATCTTGTGCACATTTCTAGTTTGCTTTCCATATTGACAATGCTCACAAAATGAAAAATCAGAGAACGATAACACAGGCAAGTAGCCAGAACGAGAAAGATTTTCCATTCCACTACGTGATATATGGCCCAAACGACCATGCCAAATAAAAGCCATAGGCTGTTCAATAATCGCTAACAAGTGTTCTTTCTGTGATACAGATAAAGGATAAAGTGAGCCAACTTTGATTCCTTTTGCAATAACCATATTGCCTTTTGATATGCGAAAGGACTGAGCATAGAAGACCATCTTTTAGCCAAGGTCATCAAGTTGATCGACTAAAATCAAACTGCATGATAACTGAGGTACATGGCATACATTATGCATAGTAAGCTTTGAACCATCAATGAACTGCACAACCACATCACCGATCCTGACAACGTCACACTGGTAAGAGTCACCAAGTCTCATGGTACCAAGAGACTTTGCTTCATAATTAGAGAACCAATCTCTATGTAGTGTCACATGGAAAGAAGCACCAGAATCTAGCAACCATGTGTGGGAAAGAGAATCATCCATAAAAGCCTCAGCTTGCACAATGCTATCAAGTGTGAACACATCATCATAATCAGAAATAACATTGATTTCTTCAATCTTCACAATTGAGGTAGATGGCAAGTAGCTGTTTAACATGCCCATCAACATTTGTCTTTTACCTTTAGAATTCTTTAGTGCATAACAATCTTTCTTCATGTGTCCTTTTTTATGACAATAATGGCATTCGATATCCCTCTTCCTTGATTTACTTCTACTCTTATTTTGTTGACCATTCTTTTCCTTATTCTTGCTCCTGCCATGTTGCTGCTTCTTTCCTTGGTAAGAATCATGAACATTATGTGTGTCTCCACTCTGAGTTCCAACCATAGATTTTCTACGAATCTCCTCACTCAAGAGTGCTCCACATATGTCATCATAGACCAGTTTACCACCAGGTGCACTATTGCTAATATATGTGCAAAACATATCCCATGAGGATGGCAAGGTGCATAACAACTAGACTACTTTCATCTCATTATCCATATCCATTTTATGAGCTTGTAACTGGGAGAATATAGCATCAAACTCATTTAGATGAGCAACAACACTATCTGTGTCCTTCATGCGAGGGTCATATAATTTTCTCATTAGATACACTTTATTTGATGCCGTCTCTTTTTCATATGTATTGCATAACTTCTTCCAAAGCTCCTCTGCACTTTCATAGACTAATACTATAAAGTAAACATTATCTACCAAGTGCAATCGAATGGTAGACCTGGCCATTAAGGGGATGGATATGCGAAAAAAACACACAAAGATGATCATGTACAATTAGTACATGAAGCTTAGGGGATGCCTAGAGTATTTATATAGCTCTATTTTTGAGGTCAAAAATGTTGCCCAAGGGGGGAAGAATGTTATAAAGGAAGCTTATGACATGAGGGTCTGACAGGTTCAAACATATCTGAGATTGGACTTCATTTGGTCATTCAAGTATTGGGCAAAAGTCTGGAGAGTAGACTTAAGCAAAGGTTCTTATTTAGACAAGGAAAAGTGCTTGGCCTAGTGATTAAGTCATATGGATGAGAAGGAAGAGGTCTTGGTTCAAGTCCTACAAGAGAAATGAGCGAGTTTTTTTCCCGAAGAGCTCAAGAGCCTTCTAGAAATATCCACTTAAGTTAACTAGGACACTTAGCGCACATGTAGTTAGATGGACGACAATTGGATGGTTAATATCCACTTGCCATAGTAGGAAGTCCCTTGGAGAGAGCTATGTATAGAGGCATAAGGTTGGGAGGAAAAGAGACTCATCTCTCTTTGCTTAAGTCTACTCTGGAGACTTCTGCCCAACACTTGAATGACCATATGATATCCGATCTTAGATCCATCTGAACCTGTCACATCCTCATGTCACAAACATACATCACTCAACCTATTCTGCCCACCTTTTTCTTATCATCCAATGGACTTCAACATCCCATTGATGCCATTCCTCATTGTAATAAAGTAAGTATATGTTTTGTGTGTTTGATCAGTGCAGACGGATCTAAAATCGAACACTGTCTGGCCATTCGTGTATATGGCCAAAGATCTCAGGACTAGACTTCAACATAGGTTCTTTCTAAGACATCTAGCTTAGTGGATAAGTCTTAAGGGGGACAAGGAAGAGGTCTTGAGTTCAAAACCTACAAGTAGCAAGATTTTTCCCAAGAGCTCCATGAGCCGGAGTGTGGTGGACCATTCTTTCTAACTCGCACCTTTCTAGATAAGGGGTGGTGGAAAATCAACCCACAAAACAGTGGTGTGGATAGATTCATAATAGGATGGTTCTCAACTGTTACTAAGAGTGGTTCTCAAGAAAAGTTGCTCTTTCAAAGAGTGGCTTAGAATCAAAGTGGTTGAGTCCTCAATAGCTATATATACATGCATAAGGTTGAGAGGAGATTCATCTCACTAGCACATGGTGGTCCTAATAATTACTTCGTGATATGAAGCTCTTATGTAAATATATCATTCCGTGAGATTAGCATCATCCCAATTAGCTTTTAGAAGAAAAAGCTTGGCGCCATGTTACACATCCAGATCTCATGCAAGTGGAGATTCAAACTCGGGTGGGTTCATAGGAAGTAGGACACTCTATTGTTAAAATAGAACATGACCATACGCTCATGACCATACGCTCATAGTAGAGTACTTGATCTTGGACAGCCTAGAATGGGAAAATATGTTGAACCCCTAACATCTACGAAATTGAAAGATGGTGTAACCACCATCATCCTCAGTATAGTTGAGGATGCTTTCCATATATGCTTTTGTTGCAATATGAGGTAATTGAAAAAGAAGATAAAAGGCAGTTCATGCCCATTAAGCGTGGAAATTGATAGTTGATCTTTTTGACATATTTTGACCTTGCTCTACCCACACATCTAGTAGTTGTATTCAATAATATATTGGCACATATGATTACATTCACCCGAGCAGATATAAACTTTTCTTTCATCCTCATGGATTTAGTAGCTTAAGGAAGTAACCCTTTGCAAACTATAGATCATGGAAAAAAATGACCGTATTCACGCACTATCAGGTGAAAGGATGTTGAATTATCCACTCGCGTTTATTTAATCAGTTGGAGGCTTCTTGCTTGTGGTACAAAAGACAAACTATCATTTTCTGAGGTTTGACACAAGGATCAAACTAATGACATGTCTATAGAAGGCATGTTGCCTATCCACAACCCCTTTGAGTGGTTTATCTAAAGCTTTTTTTGCACTTGGAGAACCTGAGAGAAATTCATGAGTTCTCTGGGATTTTTCTACTTCAAGTGAAGAGCATCGAGCTTCCCCGAATCCCGAAGCTTTTCAACCAAGAGAAGGGTAAAGGACATAAAGCAAGGAGGTTGAAGATAATGAGGATGAAGAATGGATCTTTGCGAGGATCACTGGAAGGATGTAGCCATCTATCCAAGCTAAGTAGTTGCAAAGTTGATGTTTTCATTTCAATGCTTGCTTCGCTCTTTGCATTTAGCATCAAGTGAACTTTGAATTTCAATAGATGGATGCTAAGTTCCATGATTGCATCTATAGAAAACATGTAGAGTGCCAAGAAAACATGGAAACTTTGAAATAACTCTTCCTCTTAAAAGAGTTAGAGAGTTACTTTGTGATTTCATCTAAACGATTTGCAATTTCAAGACGAAATGTACACAAGTGATCTTTAGGAAATGAGATAGTTCCTAAAGGCAAGAAGTTAAATGAAATAGTTCCTAAAGACAAGAAGTGATCTTTAGGAAATGATCTTTAGGAAATGAGATAGTTCTAAAGACAAGAAGTTAAATGAAATAGTCTAGTATTCGATTTCATTAATCATACTATTTTTCTTATCATATTAAAGGTGAACTTGTCTTTTACGAATACAAGAAGGTCCAATAAATGGATCTCTATTGACCCATGAATATGTTAGGACAAGTACATGATGATGTCCTTTTGAAAGACATTCTAAAGATAGAAGCTCTCACATGATGGAAGCTTCAATTTGTACTCTAGAAAAAAAATATAGAATCATTAATCCTAACTAATGGATTAGGAAAGGGAAAGTAAATATCTTCAAGATATAGATGTTTACTCAATAAAGTTCTCTAGAAAATAACTTTCTGGCATGCTAAAGTTTAGAAAATATGGGATAGTTAAACCTAAAGGTGGTTGCAAACCACAAAGATTAAGCATGCCCAAGTTCCACTTATCCAAAGGAAATTGTGAAAAGGGTTAGTTGTTCTAAGTATGTAGTCTGCAACCATGAGTGGATGCTTAGACTTAGGTAGTAGAGAGATTCTTGTAAAGTTCCCAGGGCATCTACTTAAAGCTTTCGTAAGAGAGGAATCTAAAGATAAAAAGTGAAAAGATCTTGTCCCTACAAATTGTTTGAGAATAACCAATATGACTTGAATTTGAGAAATGCAAGAACTTGGAATTATAATTGGTTTTTATTTTTGAAAAACCATAGAAAAGAAGGGTAGGTGTTTCATCAAAAGGTTTTCAAATCTCCAAGGCAAAGCACAAGATTGTGAAATGATCTTGTGAAGGAATCAAACAAGAAATCAAGTTAGAGGTAATGCATAAAAAATTCTTTCAAAGAGTTTAAGTGAGAAGGTCCTTTGTTAAGTTATGTTTGGGCTTTATGATAAGTTTCACTCACATGTGAATGTGAGTATAAAACAGGGTGGTATGGGACACTCGATTTTATACTCATATTGATGTTAAAAAGATGGTATGGGACATCGGATCGTGGGATGATAAGTATCTTTTAATCTTAGAATGGATCTTGAAGCAATATTGGATCCTAAATGGAATTAAGACTTCAAAGGAGAAGTTTAAATTCAAGGAGGATAAAAGCATGATCTTACAAGACACTTCTAGATGAAGTGTTTTACAAGACACTTCAAGATCAAGTAAGTAACAAGATTGCGAAGTAATTAACTTCCAAGACCTTCATTTATAATTAAAATATGGGAAAACAAGTAGCAAGGTTTAGTCCAAGAGCTCCATGAGTCGGAGTGTTGTGGAACATTCTTTCTAACTGGCACCTTTCCAGATAAAGGACGGTGGAGAATCAATCTACAAAAGAGTGGTGTGCATAGATTCATAAAAGGATGGTTCTCAAATGATGCTACTTTTTTAAAAGAGTGGTTCTCGAGAAAAGTTTCTCTTTTAAAGAGTGGCTTAGAATCAAAGTGGTCGAGTCCTCAATAGCTATATATACATGCATAAGGTTGGGAGGAGATTCATCTCTCTAGCATGCTAGTCTTCCTACTAGTTATTTTGTTACACTTATCACACACCAAGTATAACTCATCCAACCCGGTTTATATCACTCATTACCCATGCATCATTGAACCCTCACCAAGAATAAAAAAAATTGCCTTTCTCCCCTTTGTCACTCATCCCATATCACTTATCCAAAGTAGGCAATCATTCGTGCATGCCATGCATATATAGTATTGATGTATGGGGACTTGAGCATGTTGTATGCAAGGTCGAGGTTCCCTTCATTAAATCTTGGTGCCGATATGTACAATGCTTCGACATTTCTAAACGTTTTGAAAATTACTGTCATAAGTTCAAATATCTTCATGTACATTTTTGCGACAACATCGGGTATGTTCTTAAGCCTTTGTGACCAATGTCTGATGGTTGATACCATGTATGCAATTATAGGGGGACCTTTTGGACGAGTGAAGTATGGGTAGTGGATCCAATCTGAACATCCCTTGCCATTTTGTACTTTGACAACAAATTCAAAACATGGTTGCCTACGAGGTACTGGAACATAACATGGATTGTACTTGATGTTGAGAGGGGCATTAAGGAAATGGCCTCTAACACTTCCTCCTTGCTCAACTCATAAACAAAGAATGGAATGAAGATGAAGGACACCAGGCTCCTATAAAATTTCTCACATGAAAAACACACACAGCACTCCCAAAGCAGGGGTGGTCCGCGCGGCTTTGTCACACAAATACAATGGCACTCTTAGGGTGGGGGTGATCCATGCTGCCCTCTTAGTACACTTAAACACAATCAACAAAAAGGTTCTCTTAAGGCAAGGGTGATCCGCATCGCCCTCTTAGTACCAACACACAAACATTACACAAGTACTCTTAAGGCAGGGGTTGTCCACACGGCCCTCTTAGTACCAACACAGAAAATGCAAAACGCTCACAAGAAAGAGATTCTCAATGACAAGAGGAGCCGAGTGATACCACAATCTTCAATGGGTTTTGGGAATGATGGAGAAGAGGGAAGGAATATGGAAGGAGTAGGAAATGAGAGAAGAAGAGAGGGTGTATTGGATAGAATAAGCAAGGGTTCAGGGTAATGGAAATGGAAGGAATTGGAGAAATGAACTTCATTGAAATAGAAAATATTACAAAGACATGGGGGACTTACAAATTAGGAGCTTGTATAGCTCTCTCAATACAATGACATAGGGTAGACTCGTCCTCCTAGGTTTGGAGTGCTCACTACACCCACAACGCGTACATGCATACAACTCTTCTTGTTTTGAGGGCACCCAAGGGGGTCCTTTTATAGGCCTTTTGGGAAGATATTTGGAGATGATATTATTTGGGAGAATCTTCTAGATGTGACCCTTGTGTGGTGGAAAATACAATATTGACAAAATCCTAGAAGATTTTCGGCCATTCTAAGGTGTTCATCTTATCCCATATGGTCATATCTTTGATTTTTTCATGAAAAATCATAAAATTACTAAAAATAGCACTTCCATTTCGTGGGAATGAGCCTCAAATCCGAATTTGGGCGTTTGGAATATTTTATGTATGGTTTTGGGCCCAAAAAGTCAATCATATGTGTCCCATTTGTCAAGAATCTTTCTGTAGGACTCAAAAGTTTATGGAGGGTTTGAGTCTTTGAAAAGTATTTTGGACTCTTTCAAAAGGGAGAGTGGGTCAAGCTTAAGTATTTGAATTTATAAATCTACTTGTCCCACTCCATATTTAACTTGGGATTTGATTCTACTATTCACTGCAGGTAAGGGTAGCTACCTTACTAGGGTGGGGCCCACCTTATTCTTGGCTTTTTATTTCTTTCAAATACATATATTTATGGTTTCCATGAAGGTTTGAAAAATAAAAATACTATAGGGGTACATATCTATACATAAGATATTATTAAGGAGGGGTTTCAAAAAATATTTCCTCATACTTAGCCCTCCCCTTAGCTAGAGGCATTCATGTCTCTAGCCTTCAAAGAGTTTGTTGATGTTCTAGGGCGGGTCATCTTCTTGTAGAACTACTGATATATCCTTCTCCCTTGATTGTTCCTGTTGTTCATTTCTTTCCTCTATCCTTTGTTAGTATTTCTTTAACCTCCATCCATTGACCTTCGTCTTGTGCAGCTTCCCTGACATATCCATGAGTTGATAGCTTCCATTCTTGAACTTTGTCTTGATCAGAAATGGTCCTTCCCATCGTGGTTGGAACTTTGTATCATGCCTGTTATCAAAACGATTATCATACTTTAAAACAAGAGTTCCTTCTATTAACCCTTTATCCTTTAGTTGTTTGTTAATTTCCTCCCTTCTTTTCTCTGCTTGATTGATGTAATGTTCCACTGCAAGTTCCCTTTTCATACTCAAGTGTTGTAGATCTATAAGCCTCTTTTGAATGAACTCTTCTTCACTTTCTGCATTTTCTTTTAGCAGTACGCGAAGACTTGGAATTTCCACTTCTATTGGTAATAAGGCTTCTTGTCCATACACTAAATGAAAAGGAGTGAATCCTAAGGATGCCTTGTAGGATGTGCGATATGCCCATAATGCTGCGATGAGGTGCTTGTCCCATTCCTTAGGATGCTTCTTTACCTGCTTACTGATGATTTTACAAAGAATTCCATTGGTCTTTTCAACAAGACCATTACATTGAGGATAATAGGGTGTGGAGTATCTGTGCCTTATGTTTAATCTAATCAATAGAGCATTCAAAACATTTGATCTAAAACCTGGACCATGATCAGACACTATCTCTAAAGGTATCCCAAATCTACAACATATGAAATCATAAATGAACTTCCCAATATCTTGTGTGGTTGTCCTTTTTGTGCTAGCTGCTTCTGCCCATCTAGTCATGTAGTCCACTGCCACAATGATGTACTCCTTCCCTAAGCTTGTCCTTGGTAGGGGTCCAATTGCATCGATTCCCCATTTCTCGAATGGCCCATAAGATATGACTGGTGTCCTTGGTTCATACATAAGCCTCTTATTCCCTGTAATCTGACATTTATTACATGTTTTACACCAATATTGAACATCTTTATGAAGTGTAGGCCATGTATACCCTGCTTGAAGTACTTTCCTTATCGTTATCTCATGTGAGAAGTGTCCTCCACATGCATGATCATGACATGATTCCAGGATGCTCTTTATTTCATCTGATATGGGGATCCTTCTAAGGATAAGATCCTTACCTTTCTCATAGAGATGATCTTCTATGAGTTGGTACTGTAGAGCCTCGCTAATCTATGCCTTTGTACCTTGTTAAGGTGCTTGGGTGCTTCTCCAGTTTCAAGAAAATCGATGATATCTTCTAATCCTTCTTGACCTACAAATCTGTTGTCTCCTAGTTTCATAGATGCTATGAAACCATCAAATTGCTCATTTGCTAATGCATCTGCTTCCTTATTTTCGGTCCTTGGTACATGAAATATTTGAGTGTTATCAAATTGTTTCAATAACACTCTTACCTTTTTCAACCATTCAAGCAAATTTTGGCTTTTGCAACACCAAACATTTGTATTTTCTTAATTATCAACATTGAGTCTCCTTTGATGATCAACCTTTTGATACAATGTTGAACACATTCATGCAAGGCCTCACATAGTGCTGCATATTCTGCTTCATTATTTGAATGAGCGTTAGGAAGAGCTATACCTTTCTTGAAGATGAGCTGTTTGTTTTGGTCATATATCAGAAATCCTCCTGTTGCTTTGTCGACCTGCTTCTTATATGCACCATCAAAAAATATAGTATGTGCATCTTCAATATCTTCTTCATGCAAGGTTGCTCCCCTCTCCCTCTCATTGGATATTTTCCTCTCCCATTTCCTGTAGGTGAGTATGTCTGCAAGACTGGCTCTTGTGCTTTCCTCTACTACAAAAGTATAGTTGTATTCTTGAAGTTCAAGAACCCATTTAGCTATTCTAGATGAGATGCTCATATGCTGTACCACATATGGAAATGCATGATCTGTTGTAAGAATAATGAAAGGCCTAGCAAGAAGGTAAGACCGAAACTTCCTTACTCCAAACATAAGTGCATACATGAGTTTCTCCACATCTGTGTATCTCTTCTCATTTTCTTTCATTACCTTGCTAGCAAAATAAACAAGATGCATGTGAGATATCTTTGTATCCTTCTGGTCTGCTTTGTTGTTGTTGGAGGAGGTAGAGCCAATAAGGCTTCCAATTTGGATGGATCAACTTGAATCCCCTTTTTTGATATGAGATGTCGAAGAAGAACTACTTCTTTCTCGGCAATATGACACTTATCAAGATTCAATTGACCCCCAAGATCATACAATCTTTTTAAGCCTTCTTCCACTTTTTGACAATGCATAACTCTAGTGCTATATATGCAGAAGTCATCCATGTACACCCTTATTGATGATCCAAAGAATGGTTGAAGAACATAGTTCATAAACCTTTGAAATGTTGCAGGTGCATTGGTTAGGCCAAAAGGCATTACCCGATAAGCAAAGCATCCCCATGGTGTAATGAATGTGGTCTTCCTTTGGTCCTCCTCAGCTATCCGGATTTGAAAGTATCCTGAGTATCCATCACATACAGTGTACCTTTCATGACCTGCCACTTCATTTAGAATCTCATCTTGGAAGGGTAGTGGAAAATGATCTCTCTTTGTTGCTACATTTAAGGGTTTATAGTCTACACACACCCTCCATTTACCATTCTTCTTTGGGGTAACCACTACTGGAGACATCCATTCAGAATTTGATTCAGGGTAAATGAAACCAGCCTTTATGAGTCTATTTACCTCATTTAATAGAGCTTCTTGTTGAAGTGTTCAAATCCTTCTGAGCTTTTGCACCACTGGCTTTGCTTCTGGCTTGATGTCGATATGATGTTGAATAGCAGTTACACCTTGTATCTCATAATAATCTTTAATGAACAATTTGGGGTACCTTTTGAGCATGTTGATGTATGTGGTCCTTTCTTCTAAGGTGAGATCTTCCGCTACCATCTTTTGGAGATCCTCTTCAGGCATGGAGTCCTCACTTTGTGGTTGTTGTAGATCATCCTCTTTGACTCCATCTTCCTTTCCTTGAAAGATCACGCCCATGACTTCGAGTGTTGATGAATCATTCTCAGTTGTCGATTCCTCACTACTAAAATCACTATCATAACAAGAACTCTCTTCATCTACTGTTGTTTCATACCTATGATCTTCCTTCTTTTGGTCCTTCAAATCATAGGTAACTGACTTTGTTCTATCATTTGGTTTGAGAACTAGAAGGCCAGAACCCCATTTCTGATCTGCTTTTACTGCAATTAACCATGGACGTCCTAATATGATAGGGTAGCCCTCCCCCTTGGTTGCAATGACATACATATCCAAAGCAACCTCTATATCACATATCGTGATTCTTAAATTTTCAATTACACCAACACATTTAACAACACTATTATTTGCCATTTTAGCTTGATATGCAGATGGTCCTGTTACATCCAAGCCTAACCTATGCATTGTTTTTTCTATCATCACACACATCTGTGCTCCGCCATCCACGTATACATTTGAAACTCTTCTTCCTTTCACATACGTATCCACTGTGGGTACCACATCATCATGCATTGGCTCTTATAAGGTTAAGTTCCTTGTTTTTGGCCCTCCTAGTGCTTACTAGCTTGGACCATTCCCTCCTAGTTTTTGAAGATAATTGGAGTAATTGTGGCCAAGTGATATTTGGTTTCTGTGTGGATATATCCTCAATTAAGTCATAAGGTTCGATACCCTTACCTAGAGGAAAGTCTTCCATCGTGATCTTTCTCCTTGGCCTTCTCTTTCTTTTACTAGCTTCTCCTTCTGCAATTCTTCCTTTCTTTGTTTGTGTACCCATGCTGGAATCTTCATCTTGAGATCGGTCTCTGTCTTGCACCCTTGTCCTCTTGATTGGCATTGTATCCATAGTCTCTTGTTCCTCGGTCAGCTCTAAAACATTCACTTGCCTTTGATCACCTTGAGCCATTGGGACAGGTGGAATATTTGCTTGCGGTTGTTGTTGTTCATGTGCATATTGTGGCGGCCTCTTGACAGGATACATATCACCTAGATTCCTACAAGGATGAGGAAAATTATACATACCATGACCACGTTCGTTGCAATTGTAGCATATAAAACTCTTGTGCTTGTCGTCGTTGTCCTCGATTTTGTTCCCTTTGTGGTCTGTCTTGTTGGCTCCTCACCAAGTTGAGTGTTAGTTTTTCCAGCTGTTGTGTGAGCTTATGCAAAATATCTTGTTGTGAAGTTCCTTCATTCTCTACTTGTGTAGCTGGTACAGTGGGAACAATATCCATATGCTCTAGTTTTTCCACCTTTGAAGACTGAAACTTCAATTTCCTGCACTTCACTCTTGCTACTTCTAAAGCTTCTTCAAAGGTCCCTGGAAATTGTGACTCCACCTTTTGTTTCAAAGAAGGAAACAATCCCGAGATAAACCTATCACTTTTTAGAAATTGTGGAGCTACTTCATTTGCTCCTAGACTAGCTTCCCAATTATTCCAAATACATTGAAATTTTGACTCATAGTTTGAGAAATCTTCAAGATTTACTTGCCTTAATGAGAGCAATTGTTGCCACGATCCTTCAGGTGTCTCGCTTTTCCCATATCTCGCAAGGAATGCTGCACGCACTGCTTCCCAACTTCCTGTTGCCTCATTCGAAAGATTGTTGTACCACGTTCTAACTTCCTCTTTCAGGATCAGCGGGAAGGCCCTAAGCTTGACTGTTTCTTGATCTCTTCCAGAGATAAGGTATGCCATCTCCAAGTTGTCAAGAAATTCCCCAGCATCTTCATTGAGTCTTCCATAGAAATGCGGGAAGATTGATGCCATTGTGATCTTGAAGGTGGATTTCTTAAAAAAAAAAAAGATATAGACGTCGAAGCTCAAAGTGTACTCTAGAATTGGAAAGATGAATGGCTCAAGAGATGCAAGGATTTCTCCTAAACGTTCAGCTCCGAAGTGATACACTATGCGTTGTTGAAACAAAATCTTCCTACTGTATGTGATGTGGATGGAGAGAAGGGGTCTTGGTTGATAGGGTTCATTGGGACGGATGGGACGGTTTTGGTTATTGGGGTTTTGAAGATTCATTAACTTGAGTTCGATCCTCAACGGGGGCACCAGGTTATGAGAGGGGCATTAAGGAAATGGCCTCTAACACTTCCTCCATGCTTAACTCATAAACAAAGAATGGAATTGAAGATGAGGGATACCAGGCTCCTATAAAATCGCTCACATGAAAAACACACACAGCACTCCCAAAGCAGGGGTGGTCCGCGCCGCTTTGTCACACAAATACAATGGCACTCTTAGGGTGGGGGTGATCCACACTGCCCTCTTAGTACACTTAAACACAATCAACACAAAGGTACTCTTAAGGCAGGGGTGATCCGCATCGCCCTCTTAGTACCAACACACAAACATTACACAAGTACTCTTAAGGCAGGGGTTGTCCACACGGCCCTCTTAGTACCAACACAGAAAATGCAAAACGCTCACAAGAAAGAGATTCTCAATGACAAGAGGAGCCGAGTGATACCTCAATCTTCAATGGGTTTTGGGAATGATGGAGAAGAGGGAAGGAATATGGAAGGAGTAGGAAATGAGAGAAGAAGAGAGGGTGTATTGGATAGAATAAGCAAGGGTTCAGGGTAATGGAAATGGAAGGAATTGGGGAAATGAACTTGATTGAAATAGAAAATATTACAAAGACATGGGGGACTTACAAATTAGGAGCTTGTATAGCTCTCTCAATACAATGACATAGGGTAGACTCCTCCTCCTAGGTTTGGAGTGCTCACTACACCCACAGCATGTACCTGTATACAACTCTTCTTGTTTTGAGGGCACCCAAGGGGGTCCTTTTATAGGCCTTTTGGGAAGATATTTGGAGATGATATTATTTGGGAGAATCTTTTAGATGTGACACTTGTGTGGTGGAAAATACAATATTGACAAAATCCTAGAAGATTTTTGGCCATTCTAAGGTGTTCATCTTATCCCATATTGTCATATCTTTGATTTTTTCATGAAAAATCATAAAAATACTAAAAATAGCACCTCCATTTCGTGGGAATGAGCCTCAAATCCGAATTTGGTCGTTTGGAATATTTTATGTATGGTTTTGGGCCCAAAAAGTCAATCATATGTGTCCCATTTGTCAAGAATCTTTCTGTAGGACTCAAAAGTCTATGGAGGGTTTGAGTCTTTGAAAAGTATTTTGGACTCTTTCAAAAGGGAGAGTGGGTCAAGCTTAAGTATTTGAATTTATAAATCTACTTGTCCCACTCCATATTTAACTTGGGATTTGATTCTACCATTCACTGCAGGTAAGGGTAGCTACCTTACTAGGGTGGGGCCCACCTTGTTCTTGGCTTTTTATTTCCTTCAAATACATATATTTATGGTTTCCATGAAGGTTTGAAAAATAAAAATACTATAGGGGTACATATCTATACATAAGATATTATTAAGGAGGGGTTTCAAAAAATATTTCCTCAATGTATAACGGAGCATTTGACCATGTACTCATCATTCAAGGTTTGTTTTGAGTAATCTTAGTCTCCAATTTAGCTAAAAAATAGTCCCGCTTTTAGCCCATTATGGCAAGTCATTTACTTGAAACTATCTTGTGAATGTTGATGCCTCTTTGATGACTCTTAGATTTGAGTACTATGTCTTCTAGGTTGGACAATGACTAAATTTGTACAGATACTTGATCATCGTGTGTGTATCCAATTTCTTCAACTTGCTTTAGCCACCAAGGGTCTCGTACTTCATATGTTTCTTATCCTTCCCTAGCGGCTTTGTCCCTAGGAATTGGCTATGGTTCATAAACATATTCAAAGTTTTCTTCCACTAGAATCTCTACTAGTTCCTCTAGTTCAGGGTCCATCGATGGGGATGGGGGTCGCTTGTATTATGATAGTTGTGCTTGCAGTTCCTCTATTTGTTTTTGAAGTTCCTCAATCTCTTGTATGTTATCTAGAAGTGGAATGGCTTCAGGCACCTAGGTGCTGGTTGTGGCTAGCTATTTTCATAGCTCACTAAGCTTGTCTTCTAATTTATCATAAGATTCAAGGACATTTGCATGCTCCTCTAATAAAATGCACATGATCTTAGAGGGGATTGCTTGAAATTGTGTAGGGATGATGGTTGCGTGTGGTGTGCTTTCCATAGCAGCTTCAAGGTTATCCTAGTTTTGCTATTGGAGGTGCTTCCAAGGCTATGGCCATATGCCTTCGAAGAAGGCCCATGTTTCTTTGCAACTTCATTTTTGTTCATCTGATGGTGCAACATGATCTCCATATTCTTAACGGCTTCTTGATCCATGTTTTACATTCTCAAATCAAGATCATTGTGGGCTTGTTATAGTGTGTCATACCACTCTCATAAGGTGCTGTTGTCCTCTTCCAGTGTAGTGAATCTTGTTTCTAGATGGTGTGACTCCTCATTGATGATGGCATTGCGTTCTTCCAGTTGTTGATATTCCTTTTGTAATTGAGTTGCACACAATTGTTGTGTCAAATGCATTATGTACAATCATAGATGCAATATACACATGTTGAAATGTAGGGGAAAGGGAAGTGGGAATGGGCATTGTGAATGTAGTGCATGATGGTGTGATAGGTGCTGATAAGGTTGGTGGAGGGGGAATGGGAGATTGAGGAAGAGTAGGGGGAGAGGGTGATGCCATGAGTGGTGATATATCCATGGGGTCAGAGAGTGTTGTGCATGCTCTTTCTACCATATAGACGGGGATGGTAGGTGCCATGCTCGTGGTGTCCGTGAATAGTGAGGATGTTGTGATAGGATAAGGTCCCCTTAATGGTTGTGGGATTCAAAGCATGGTTTCTATAAAGGATGCCCAAAATGGTGGAAAGGTGGTTGCATGTGCTTGGCATTGATGTGTGGATGAAAATATGGAAGATGATATGGAAGCATAGGGATCCATGGTACGGGGCACCTAGGTGATAGGAAATGCCATAAATTTGAGAAGTCCTTCAGTTGGAGGTGAGTTTCCTACTACAACATGTTTGAAGGGGTGGCCTATGGAAATTTCCAATGGATTTCTGGAGGTAGTGTACAATGGATTGGTGATGGAAGAGAACAGTTCGGTGTGGGAGATAGGAGCATGGAAGCTGAAGGGGGTGGAGGTGATGGTTTTGGTGGTAGTTGTGGCTATTTCAGTGTGGGGTGGTGAATTAGGTAGGGTGTGAAAAGTGGTTTCTATTGGGTGGGTCTGTGGCTGTGATGGTAGTTTGGGCTTGTTAGGTTCTAGGTCAGGATGGAGGAGGTTTAGGTGAGATGGGTGAGGTCTGAACAAAGGTTTCTGTAGTGAGATCAACTATTGCTGTCGAGGTTGTCTCTTGGACAGTGATTGCTTCTCTTATAGATATGGGTATCTTGATGTTTTTTTCAGGTTGTGGCCTACCACCCATAGTTGATTCTTCCTTTGTTTGCTACTTGAGGAGAAAATGCTTCCAGATCATTCTAGGTCTCTTAGAGATGTCTTACAATTCCTAATGTGGGGGACTAAAAAGTCAGAGACAGAGCTGAGAATTTATGACCTTTCCAAAACATCCTTTGAGAACCATGCTTTCAACCTTTCTTGCTTCTCTTGTGTTGGTTGTTCACCTTTGCTTCTAAGTATTGGCATCATCTCATCTCCATATATGTACATGTTGTATGATCAACACAACTATAACCAAACTAACTATGAAGAGTACAAAATCAACTAGCCTAGACCACCTAACACCATAGAGAGCACATCTCCACCCATATATATAGCTCTCGACCAATGGGGTGCATGTCCTTGGGATTGGCCATGTGTCCAACCAAGTGTCCCTCATGTGGAAACTTTCCCAAGGTTCATCACATGCGTTCTAATTTCCCAATGTCTATCACATGCCTTCTAAATCAAATGAGGATTCTTCTCTCATGTACATCCAAGGTGGCTCCTAGAGAAGCTTCTCCCAAGACTAAGGTTCCCACACCTTAGGATAAATCAAACCTAAGGTTCCAACCATTCAATTGGGATCTCATATGAATAAATACCCTAAGGGTTAAAACCAAGGGTTCAACCCAAAGGTTCAAGGCATGTTCCAAGGGTAATTCTAAGGTTAAACCAAGGCAAATATACATCAAATTCTAAGCTTTAGAATCTATATATCTAACCTTATGAACCCATGAATTATACCACATTCTTCCTCCCTTAAAGCATTTTCACCCTTGAAAATGAGAAGTATCATATGTGGAGTATTCCCCCATGCACCATGATCTATACTTTGAGCATGGTCTTCTCTCTCTTTGGATTCATTTCTTGTAATCCGATAAGGGATACTACCTGACTCAATTTGAAAGGAAAGGAATCAAAATCCCTGCCCAAGTCACTTCCCCTCAATATGATTCAATGTACAAGGAGCCCAAGTGTGAATTTAATAACATATGGGATTGGTTCGAGTACTTCTCTTGGGAGTTTGAGCAGCTCCACAATACGCTAGAGCTACAAACCATTTGGCAAAGAGCCGGATTAGCAGACTATTTCAGTGAACCATTGCCAAAGTCAAACTTTGCAAAATGTTACTGCTCCTTGTGTGTGCTTCTTGTGTGTCTCTCACACTTCTACAAACACCTAACATTTCTTTTGATTTCTTTTTGTGTGGGTCTTGCCTTTAGTAACACATCATTAGGAGTAACTTCAATTTCTCTTTCTTTCTCATTTGATTGCTTGAAAATGTTTGTTTTTTAATGTTTCTCACATTTTTGCTCTACTTATCCATCTTGAATTAAGTTAATTAGGGTATTTTGAACTTGATTCATTCCTATTGCTACCCTAAATGATAAATCTCACCTATGTGCACTTATCCTAAGCAAGAATTGATGAGGGGGTAGAGTAATTTTCCAACCTCAAGTCATGTGCTTTGGACTTGCTTTCCTACTTAGGATGCTCACCCAAGCCTTGCTCTACAATTTCCTTTGCTTTTGGACATAGGCGATTAGCTTCAAAAGCCTTGAAAAAAATCACCCAATTAGGCTCAAAATAGACCAAAAATCACTTTGCAAATAAAAATTATGAATTGCATGTCTATCGCAATAGATAGTGTCTATCATGATAGAGAGGTCTATCGTCTATTGGTGGAATCAGTTTGTCATGAAAAATGGTCTATCTATCATGATAAATACGTGTTTGTCGTTGGGTCTATCATCTATCATAAAAGGCGTCTATCATGATAGATGGGCATCTATCACGATGGATTGTTTGTTTGTTGTGATAGACAGGTGTCTGTCATGATAGACGATCTTTATCATATGTCATGGAATGTTTCTATCATGATAGATGGGTGTTTATAATGATAGATAATGTCTATAATCTGTCATAAATCTGGTCTATTGCTATAGACATGTCTATCGTGATAGATGGTATCTATCGCAAATTATGTCTATCACAATAGATGATGTCTATCATGATAGAGAAAATGCAAACTTTTTTGGTGTATCATGTGTTTTGTGGGTGTGCTAGGGATGTGTATATCATGTAGCTAGGGGTGTGTCTATCATGTAATGCATGAAATTCAAAAATACCAACTTTCTCTATATGTCACAATAGACAAAGATGTCACTATGCATCATGCACACATAAAATGAAATGAGGGAATGAATGGGAAAGATGGGTATATGCCCGAAATTTGGAATTTTTAGGGAAGGTGGAGATGGAAGGAGGAAGAGAGTGGAGATGGTGATGCTCCCTAGTGGAAGTACCACCATGGTGAAGACCCACATCATAAATATCAATCCATGGAGATGTGAGGATGATATGATGATCAAGAGCGATAGGAGTGCACAAGTGAGTGACTGAGAGGCAAGAGGATATGCACACACATACACACACACACTCACACACAAGGTAAGACAAAGAGGAGAGCAATATAATCTTTTATTGCATTAGACTGCTTTTATAACTCATACAAGCTCAATCTCTAACAAACCAACCTCTAGCTATCTAACCCCATAAATGATTTCTCTAGCCCTTTTTATAGTTTTTTGACTAGCTTTGTCTTGTTTTAGACTTAGTGTCTAGCCTAGTTAAAAATTAGGTTCCTATGCTATTTTGAGGGCTCTAACAAGCTCCAAAAATTATGAAAATTAAAATGTGGATGCTACTTGTACTCATCAAGCTCGAGCAGTCCTTGAATTGCACAAAATGGAGTTGGAATTACCAAAAGTGATTATTTACAATGGTGTGTAGTGATGAGGATCATTGTTTACTAATGTAAAAATTTTGAAAATTTTGGAGGCTTTATTGTCCTTTTCTCCTTCTCTGACTTCCTTTTCTACTCAAGCCTATATCTGTGCCTTGGTCCTCTCTCTGACTACCTTCCCTCCGGTTTCCTAGTCGGCTCAAGCTTTGGTCTCTTCTACTACTAACACATGGCACTAGATAGATTTCAAGCTATGGCACCACCTCAAGAGCAACATGCTCAAGCAACATTGGTAAATGCATAAGCAAATGTGTAAGCTAATGTTCAATAAAATGCACAAACGACAAAGTTGATGCCGTTTGTGTATTAATATCTAGGCTGATGCCTTGGACCCTCTCAAGTGGAAAACTATATGTGAATTGTTAATATGGTTCTACTAATCCTTATGATCACATAGTCAAGTTTAAACATGTCTTGAGAGGTGAAAAAATTACTCACTTCTTCATTTAGTATGAAGCTTTTTGCTTAATCCTCATGGGAATTGCTACTGTTGTGGTTTCAACCATCAATAATTAAGATGTTTAGAAATCTATAAGACTTTCTAGAATATTTCATTAGAGAGTTCTCGAAGAAGAGTCAAGCATGACGCTAGTTCCCTTGTCTAGTATAGCTTTAAGCAAGCTAGTCACAAGTTTTCATGTGTAGTGGATAGATATTTCAAATAGTAGGCAGATAGTTACCCCACTGGTGAATCACCACATGAAAGAAAGATGATCACTCTCTTTTCAAGGGATTAATAAATGGGGAATCACAATCTCTTGTATACATTTGACAAATCACAACTATGCACGAGTGAATAAGAGAATGCATGGACTTACAAGATAATCTAGCTGTAGACTTAAGAATCCCACCGATTGACACTAAGAGAAGCATATGATTCATCTTTTGATTTAAGATCCTCAATTCAAGAAATAGCTGACTTGGTTGTCAAAAAGCTACAAATGGAGCAAGCCAAGGAGCAATGCAATGCTTTTTATGGGAAAAGGCCACAACCATTTATAAGATGCCAAAACTATAACGGTGATCACCCAACATACATGTGCAATAGAGTGCCTAGGTATGAATCTACATATAAACCCCAACAAAAGCAACAACATCAATAGTGTGTACCTAAGTGACAACTTAGGGACTTGTGGCAAAAGAGACTATTCCTCTATCACCAGCAAGTACATATAGTGGGGATGATCACACATTTAAATTATCATTTGGGAGAGTATCTTGAACCTAACCGAGTGTATGAAGACGTGTACTTACAAATGGTCAATGAAGTGGAATAGTTACCATTGCATGTAGATGAGTGCCATCAATCATATTCATCACTTACACCTGTGGAAATGATGCTGCGATACATAAAATAGTAGTTAGCACAAAATCAAACTTTTCTCTAAGCTCCAAACTTGGAATATGGTCAATAGCAAGTTGATTATGAAGCCCTCAATGAGACGCATCCAATGGTAGTAGGTTTTTCCAATTTTGACAAACCTACTTCAAGTTATGGGAAAAAAAGTGAGTTGCACAACTCACCTAGTCTCACCACACACCTCCTCAAGCTTCACACACATTACACACTCCAGAAAAGGAATGAAATGGGTAGACAACACTTCCATGCACTCACTTCAAGCTACAATCACACATGCAAGCTCACAAGCAAGCAGATACAAGAGGAAGAAGAGGCAAATTCGAAAATCTCAGTTCTCAATTACTCACAATGGCAAAAAGTCCTCTACAAGAGTCACCAAGTGACTTATATACATGTGCCCTAAAATTGGTCCTTTCACACAAGAGATCGGCACTTTTATTGGAAAACTCTAATCTCCTACTATGTTACAAGGGTTATGATACAATGTTTGGGATTTATGCATCTAGAGACTCCTCTAGTGCGTTTACATGGCTTCATGAGGTATTTCATAGTACATTAAGAAGAAAATTTATGCCCATAATTTGAAAATTTTTCGGGGCTCCTTTCTTGTGCTCCTTTTCTCTGCAACACTCCCCCCCTCTTTGTCTCTATCGTCCCTTGACAGACTTTTCTTCTTGTTTGAGGCTTGTTTATTGTTCTTTCCATACACGCACCCAGCGGATGAGGAGATAGTTAGGACCTTCAAACAATTTGTTACTTTATCCGATCTGAAGTCCTGTGCTTCCGTCCTCCCCTTGGTATTCCATACATTCATACATCTAGGTTGTTGTGATAATTCGGGTTGCCATGCACACATCTAGTGACTAAGAATGTGATTGTCTTAGTCACCTGTTTTCGCTTTTCAACCTCTACCTCTTTCTAACTTTTGGCAGTTCTTTATTCTCACACATCTGGCCTTGTTGTATTGTTGAATCATGTTTACTTCTTTTTCACTGCTCGCACCTAGTGGCTAAGAATGTTACTGTCTTAGTCACCCTCTTCAACTTTTCAACCTCTGCCCCTTTCCAACTTTTGTTCTTCGAATAAATCTTTGTTTTCACTCTTCAAGACCTCCTTCTTTCATGTTGCAGCCTGATGCGTGTCCGTGCGGGGCTTTGGGTAGAGGGTGGTGCTTCCTATTGAGCAGTTTCTCTTTTTGATTTTCTTCTTCTTCATATTTTACTTGATTCTCTTGTCTCTCCTTCCACACATCCCCCCTCTTGGAACTTTGTCGTCCCCGACAAGCTTTGGAAGTCGATGGGAGTATGTCTTGTATACATTTTGCTCTGTATCATTTAGCGAATCTGCTTCACGTATCATTAACTGCTTCCACTATTCTGACTTGAATCTGTCAAGGGCTCCTTGTCTGTGGTCAGCAAAAAAACTTAATTCATATGCTACCAGCCATGCGTTTAGGTTAGTAGACATCTTTAGGAATACTTCTAAATCTATCTCGGAGAAGCCTATGAAGAATGCTTCTTTGAAAGTCTTTATATAAGTACTGGGCAAAAACATTAGTCTGGAATAGTAGGCCATGATAGTGAGTCGGCTTGGCATGAAAGAAAGATCAAAGACTAGTATCTCCGTTCGTTGATTTATACCAATGAAGTTCAAAAATGTATATTCTATGTGCTTGAAGACTTTTAGTATTGTTAGGATCATGCTAAGTATTTTATTGGTTAACTTTATTGTGAGATCGGGAACGTTGGCATATCTAGATAACCAAAATTTGATTGTTCTCACCATGTACTCTTTAATGGGGAGGTAGTTATGCGGCATGCTTAGTAGTAAAGGAAAATTGAGCCAGTGTTTATTTATTTTACCTTGACTTTGTAACTCCCAAAATTCTAGCCAGTATCGTCGATGTGGCACAAGACAAAAAGCTTGGAGTAAATATGGTGCCTCTTGCCAATGCACCCGCAAGGTTGGATTTTTCCCCAAAGTTTTTTTTCTCCAAATAGGATAAGTGCCTTCGAACTCCTATTGAGTATAATTAGAAGTGTTTGCCTTGAAGTTGACCTGCACATCCGGATCCTTCCCCATGGTCTTCTTGATGTATCTTCGGGTCTGCTCTTTCATGATTCCATAAGGGAGGTTTGAAGGGCTTAATTATCTCATCTAAATCCTTGCTTTTGATCTGAGCCTCTTTCATGACTATCACTACCTCATTTTCAAAATTTTCTGTGAGACAAGACACCAGTAGGGTCCTTTCTTTCTGACTTAGTTCTGTAGTATATGGCATTGGATGGTCATCAAATTTGTATATGACATGCTCCCTTATTGGTGAATGAACCGTTGGGGGAGAAAGACGACGTACCTCAGTCTCTTTAGTAGCCATTGTGGATGGTTGCACTACTGGTGTCCCCAAGTTCTTTGCTTGTTCCAACTATGATCTGAGCTCTACTATGATTTGATCTTTCTCTTCATGTTGTGCTTTACTAGCCTAGAGCTCGTCTTCTACTATTTCCTTAGCTTCACAAATGATCCTCACTTGATTAGCATCTTGAATGCATTGCTTTGTGTATTTTTTCATTGCCTCTCTCCACTTGAGTTCCAATGTTTTGTTGTCCGCTGTATATTTTGCTTCTAATTCAACCTGTTTCCTTTGCTCTTGTTTTAGTTGATCTTCCATTTCTAACAACTTTGCCTTCAATTCCCATATTCCCTCTCCTTTTGTGATAGTGCTTTCAAAGGGTTGATTTAACAGAATGGAGTTCATTAACTCTTTGTTCCTTGTACGCAGGTTGTCCGCTTTGTCCATATACACTTTGATTTGGTTTTCTAATAACTTGCTTCGATCGTTCATTCAAGCCTTCTATGCTTCATACATTTCTTGTTGGTTTTTCAACGTCTTTACTTCTATTTGAAGTTATGAAATAGATGTAGTTACCTCTTTTAGTTTTTCTTTGAGCAACAAGTTCTCCTCCTGTAGATGATTGCATTCTTCAGTCTTTGTTGCCAATTGAGTTGTTTTCTATGTGAGTTCTTACTGAGTGTGTATATTCTTGGCCGAGAGCTCTTCACTCAAGATCTAGAATCAACTTTTGGCTTCAAAGAGTTCTGATTTTGCTTTATCTTCTTCCATCAATATGTTTTGGGCCATCATGTCTATGTCAATCATATTTCTGACTATTGGCTTTAGTTGATGCACATCCACATTAAGCCATGTTTGTGATATAACAGGTTCTTCACCCGTTTGCACATCTTTACCTTGCGCAACGTGTAGTGTTTCTTCATCATGTGGCTGCTTGATATGTAGTTGCACTCTTGGCTCAGCCCTTTCGGTTGTGGTTGTATCTTAAGCCTCTAATTATTTAGATGGTACATTCTGAGAGTCAACTACCACATCCAAGGGTGATGGTTCAACAACCACTTGGATTGGTATGGTAAGTTCTGGCTCTTCCGATACTCTGTCGATAGCTTGTGCTTGCTCATGGTGTGTGTCTATTATGGACCTGGGAGGTGATATTTCCTTGAGTGATATCCTTTTTTATTCATTCAATTGGATGGTGTGCAACCTTTCCAATTGCTCTTCACTCCTCGGTTGGTATTGTTCCCTCTACACACTTTCCTTTTCCACTTGATGTTGTACTTAATTCAACTCATCCCATTCCTCTCCCACATGCTCATCTATGTGTATATCAATATTGAGTGTATCATTACCTTGGGATGATTCATCTTCTGAGCTTGAATCATTTAAACCCAATTCTTTGTACCTATCTACTTGTGATACACTTTTGCCTGCTTGTGAGGATCTTTGTTGCTTACTTGACTGGTAGTATTTTGGTGACCTTGTGCTGTAAGGTTTGCCTGACCTCTCGTATAAGCATGTGTTGCTTCTAATGCTATAGAGAGGTCCCTTTTCGTAATGACTGATGCTATTGTTAATGGTACCTTTGGAAGTTCATGCATTCTCTTTGATTGCGGAGCTTTGGACGCCTCCATAGCTCGAGCCTGTTTTGTGCCTCTCATGGTGGTTCGTGAGCTAGTGCCAACTTTTTCCACTATGGTAACACCCTTTTTTGCTTGGGTACAGTGGCGGTCTTTACATATTTTGACATTTGAGCTGTTGAAATCATAGCTCACAAGCATTCTTTCATGTCGAGGGCTTGATAGATAAGTAAAATTAAAGCAGAGCTGCCATTTAAAAACTTCTTATGTCCCCACTAACTTTTGGCTTCGAAGATCCGCTCTTGGACATACGGGGTCAAACTGATTTGGTTACCAATTTGCTTGACTGAATGGGACAATATTTGCACTACCACTTTCTATGGGGCTATGTAGGAGTGCATATTTGGAAAACAAAAATGTTGATGCACGAGTCATACCTCGTCACATTCTAGAGGAAACTCAAGTATTTCATCATCTTGAGTGGCTTTAAAATCAAAGGAATCCTCTTGTGTAGCTTTGGAGCTAGAGGAAGCCATCTGCATTTAAGTGATTGGAATAATTAGTGTCAACCTTGGATGCGATTCATTTGGGTTACGAGCCACCGGAATGAAATATGGAATGTAATATGAAACCCTGAAAAGTCGCACGCATACCGAAAGGGCGTAGCACAATAGTTGTAACCTTTGATTAATAAAAGAAGCATGCGTGAACAGAAGGCATGTGTCATCGCCAGACTATGGTCTGGGCGAATGCTGGAAGTGGAGCGTAGCGCAGTGTCCTAATTACCCTGAGTGTTATCTCTCTGTTAATTAAGTTTGTTGATTAATTAAGTTGTTAATGAAGTATTAAGTAATTGACATTGCGGTAAGTGACGAGTTGCACGTTATCGCATATTGCGGCGAAGAAGTTCTAACGTGCATAATAGTGAAGTAGTTGAAAGAGTTAACTTTGAACATTATGTGGTGTAGTAGTAATTTGAAGTGAGTGAACAGATTTGGGAAAATATAAATAGGGCCTCTGTTTTACAGACCCCTAACCATCCCAAGAACCCAGAATCGATAACAGATTAAACAATAAGTTTAACACTGGCGCCGTCTGTGGGAAATGGAGTAGCCAATTGAAGAAAAGGTTAAAGAGTGAAGAAGAATCCTTTGATATATGCCGATAACACGTTCCGGTGAATCTTATCCCAAATATCGAAGTGATCCACATCCCTGGGTGGTTCCGAATTTGTTAAGAACACCCCCTGGTGGTAGAAGTGAAGAACAATCACATTCAGTTGCAGAAGGTTCAATTCAACATGCAAGTGGCAATTTCGGTGGCAGTTTGGTGTTGTGCAGAAGTAGTTCGATAGAGTGCGGCAGTAATCCGGTGCGTTTCGGTGATAGTCCGGTACATTCTAAAGACAGTACCTTAGTTTCTGGTGGCATTTTGGCGTTGGCTTGTGACAATTCAGCATTGTCCGGAGACAATTCGGTGATTCTCGGTGATAGTTTGGTATTATACAGTGACAATTTGGTGCTCTCCGATGACAACTCAGTGATTTTCAATGATAGTGCACTATTGTTCAGTAGGAATTTACTGCATTCACCGTTTTTAGGTGCAAGTTTAGCCAATTTTGACACTAAGGTTGAGAAAGGGCTGTTAGATGTTGAGTTAAGTAATCGGTTCAGATATATTTTTGGATCGAAAAATTGGCAAGGTGACCCTATGGGTCAGGAACATCAAGAAATCCATCCTCAAAATTCAAGCAACATGAGTAGTTCACATCAACAACAACAACAACAACAACAACAACAACAACAACAACAACAACAACAACATCAGCAACAACAACAAAAACAACAACAACAACAGATTATTCCACCACGTCCGGTGCCAGTCGGAGTCACCTACACAAAATTTGGAGGTTTTCCGGGAGATGATCTCGACGCGCATGTGCGGACATTTGAAATTAATTATGCAGTTTTGAATCACCCAGCAGACCCTGTTTATAAAGCTATCATGTTCCAACCAACCTTTGTCAATGAAGCTACTCGCTGGTTAACTGAGTATGACTTGAACCATTTCTGACAGTATGATGACATGAAGGATTCATTTCTGCAATGATTTCGGTTAAAGAAAAACCCAGAAGAAATTTTTGATTATCTGCAAAATAACAGGCATAAGCCACACCAGAATGTACAAGATTATGCCACTCTATTTCGGACTCATTTACAACAGTTGCCACCAGTGCATGCCAATTTATCATACGACATCATTACGTAGTGGTTCATAAACGGATTAAATCCCCAATTAAAACAGATCATGATCATACGATGTGTGGGTGGAATGACTTTGGATGCCATAATTGCAATGGCTTTACAGTTAGAAAATAAAGTGGGCGGATTCACTGAAGATCTAGAGTGGTTGAAGGCATCCAAGTATTCAAAATAGGATCCTCTGAAACAAATTTACTATACTAAATGTAAAAACACAGGACACACTAGCTCAACATGCGCTCTGAATTAGATGTACTGTGCTATTTGCCACACCGTGGACCATACTACGGAGACTTGTCCTTATAATGCAAAGGTACAGAGTAGAGGGGTTGTCAATGCTATCATTCAAGAACAAGGGCAACTGGCCAGTCATTACGTACCACCACAAATGAGGAATACTCCTTACCAAGGATACAAGAATTATAGAGGAGCATGGTCAACTAACTTTGGACAAACTCGGTGGAATGCGGGTACAGCAGGTGCAGGTGTGTTGAAGCTGAAGGTCAAGAACAAAGCATAGGAACACATCTAAGAGGTGGACACACAAGAAGAAGGAGCAAGTAGGGAGCTCCAAGAAGTACATGTCAACTTTTCAGAAGAATTCCCTACAAAAATAGTGATTTCCATCACTAAAACCATTGTAAATACCATTTTCTATTTTTGTAGCTCCATTTTGTGCAAGCCGAGGAGTCCTTGAGCTTGAGGAGCATTAGAAGTATCATCCTACCGATTTTCATAATTTTTAGACTCCGTTTAAGCCCTCAAATAAGCCCTAGAACCTAATTTTTAACTATGTCGGACACTAGGTCTGGACAGGGCCTAAACTAGTCAAAAAACTATAAAAAGAGCTAGAGAACTCATTTTTGGGGTCGCTTGTTAGAGAATAGAGCTTTTGTAAGAGAACTCTTTTGCAATCTAAGCTTTCCATTGTTCCTCTCTTTGATCTTACTCTGTGCGTGTGTGTGTGTATGTGTGTGCATGTTTGTGTGCTTTCACTCACGCACTTGTGCCCTCACTTGCTCGTGGTCTTCATACCGGTCCTCACATCTCCGCGGATTGACAAGTAAAGGAGGTGGTGCTTACACTTGAGCTACACCAAATTTTGGTGCCGTTGCCGGGGAGAGAGCTTCGAGGACGAGCGTTGTGATGGTAAGATCGTAGATTTGCGACGTCGGAAGGTAAAAAAACTGGCATTTTTGTTCATTTTCTGATTTTTCTTCTTCATCTTCTTCATCATCATCATCTCCACCTTCTTCCATCTTCTTCTTCATAGAAATTTCTTGTTTTTTAGTGCATTTTCACCATTTTCATACCATTTTTCATGCATTATTGTGTGGGAAGGAGTTAGGAAGTGCAAGGGAGAACAAGCACCTGTGTTTTTCATGATTTTCTGCTCATACAGAGCTCGCCATTGCTCGGCGCTCAAAAATTTGAAGTTCCCGCCAAAAAACGCGATTCTGTGATGAAAATCACGATTCTGTGAATTTTTTTTTTTTTAAATCACGATTTTCTGTTTCCCCGCCTAAAAGCTTGCTGAAAGAATCACGATTCTGTGGTCATTCTCAAAATCGCGATTCTGTGGTTGTGCTCAAAATCGCGATTTTCATAAATCACGAATTTCAGCCAAAAACACGATTTTGTGAAAACACGATTTGGTGAAAACACGATTCTCAAGGCTCAAAATCACGATTTTCAAAAATACGATTCTGTGCTCAACATCGCGATTTTCAAAAACACGATTCTGTGCTTAAAATCGCGATTTTCATAAATCACGATTTTCAATCAAAAATGTCTTTTAGCATGGGGAAACCTGCAGGTGGCTCAGGGACTACCCATCTACAAACACCAGAAGGTCCCTATAAGACACAGTTGGAATATATTCGGACCAACCGATTAGGTGCTCGCATCTATGAGGATGGCCTGAGGCGATCAGTGGTCCAACTCAAAAATCCAGATCAACCCTTTGGACTGGAACACCCAGTGGTCAAGTTCAAAGAGGGTTCATACATTGATAAGGAAGGAACCATGTATGTGGTCACCGACCTACCAGATAGGACCGATGAGTTTGGAAATGTCATTCATGAGAATGAGATAGGAGACCTAGAACAAGGAAAGTAGGACAAGGACCCCAGACTCCTAGAGGTAAGTCAGTTCTGACCAGAGTGATCACACCACATTGGATCCCTCAAGACAACAAAAGCATAGAACTCTTCTTGAATAGAGAAACAGAGGAAGCCTTTTGGAGATTCAAGCCAGATCAACCTAGCCAATTGGGCATAGTCATCATCTATGAATTCAAAGATCCTGAGATACCAGGCAAAGTTGTCTACCTGGATAACACGTCAGAGAAAATTTTCTTGGTAATAGAACATGATAGACATGCATATACTTGGAAGAGTGAATTGATTTTCCCTCCACCAAGATCCAATGTTTCCCATGGCCTCCAAGGAGTAGGATCATCCCATGCTCATGAAGCCCAGAGAGAAAGAACTAGAGAGAAACCTAAGGTAAGTTTTGCACACACCGTGGGCAAGAATAGGTCATGATTTGAAAATGAAAGACCTGAAAGAGAGAGACATCAAGCACATAGGCAACAAAGAGATGAACAGGATTTTCCATTGCCTAGACCCCGAGAGCACCCAAGAACCCTTAGACCCACTCAAGTGATCAAGGCAATGAAGAATTATTTTGACGGGTCAGGAGATCCTTATGATCATGTGGCTGAGTTCAAACAAGTGTTAAGAGCTGAACAGGTTGAGGATTTGTTCACCTAGTAGGAGGCATTTGGTTTGACTCTTAAGGGCACTGCCTTAGCTTGGATTCAACCACTGAGTAGTTGCAACTATCACGATATAGGTCAACTGCTAGACGAATTCATTGTAGAATTTTCCAAGAGTGGTATCAGGCATAACACATCATCTTTGATCCACAGCTTCAAGCAGACACCCCAAGAAACAGTGCGGCTAGCAGGTAGAAGGTTCAGACAGTATCTAGAGAGATGCCCTGCTCCAGATTTACCCACACCAGCCAAACAAGTGGCTTTGTTTTTAGATTGCTTACTAAGCACTAAGTTAAGATCATATGTGTACTTGAAAGAGCCTAGATCCATAGAAGAGTGTGTGCGGACGTGCATTGACATAGAAGATAACTTGGGTGAGGAGTTAGGATTGTCCAAAATCTATAAGGATTCTGATAGTTCTACTAGTCATACTTCAAAAATCTCCACGGAAATAGATGAGATAGCTGAGCAAGTTGCCAAGAAGTTGGGAGTCCAAAATAGACAAACACCGAGAGTCACCCCATTGAATCGGTGTTATACTTACAGAGGTGACCACATGGCTAATGTATGCCTAATGCACAACCAGAACATGAGAGAAAGGAATAACCCACACTTCACTATTGAAAGGAAGTACACAAACCATACGGCTCAAGATTGTCCCTACAATAGGCAGGCTGTTAGACAAAATTATCAGCAACCTTACCCACAAGGTAGGTATCAGAACCAATACCAACAGCCATATTATAGACCACAACAGCAATATCAGGCACCATATAGGCCACAACCAGTCTTGGGAAACCAACCGCCAGCTCCTGCCAATGCAGTTCCAATTAAGTATGCAGTGGCAGAAGAGAACCTTAATAGAGCATTGGTGCCAGTGACCCCACTGATCTCAGAGAATGACTCTCATGCTCATAGTTCAGACTACTCCCATGAAGGTAGCCCACATGCTTATTACACAAAGTCACCTGAACATAGTGAGATTTATCCGTATCAATATGAGGCACAACCTATGGAACAAAATTGGGAGCCTTAATACTCCAATGTAATGTACACAAATGCTAACCCTAGGCCTCAATTGAGACAAGCAAGACCACAAGCTCCTAGAGGACCATGTTTCAGATGTCAGGGCAACCATTTCCTTCGTGATTGTCCACACCCACCATCTCCGAGTCAAGGACAAGCTATCACAATACATGCTTTTTGTCTTGATTGTGGCAAAGACCATCTCCCCAAAGATTGTCAAAGAAACCCCTCTAGTGTGCCCAAGATTACACCCATTAATGTGGTAGGCTTAGTGGCGGATTCAAGTTCAAGTAGCAGTAATGTGGCACCTGTACAGGCAGTTACTAGGGCACAAGCATTAAAACAAGATAAACCAGCAGAACAATCGAAGTCGAGTGAATCAGGAGAGCCTAGTAAGAGGAAAACAAGAACATGGAAGGATACCAGAGAGAAGGCCAATCGCAAGTGGAATACAAAGTTATCGGAACTAGAAGAAAGCTTAAAAGAAGCGAAAACAAAAATAGAAGACATTGCATCTCAAAGCCCCTCGCATGCCGAAACTCCATCCACTCCATCTCATCCCACCCCACCACCATTGTAAATAGGCCACAACCAGGGTCTGTTCTTGCAGATCCAACCCCTGAAGGCTTGGACATGATGTTCAAGGCCTACCAGGCTCGACTTCAAGAAGGGCCTACAGCTGCAAACCTAGACAAGAGTTACCCTAGAGCGGACTTAGAGATTGAACGGATGCAAATGTGCATGAAAATGGTAGAACAAGCTCAAGCCATACTTGAGACTAGTCAAAAGTTCAATCAGACAAACTCTATCAAATCAGACTTGCATTTCCAGGGCTTACTAGAAAGATTAGAGCAGTTGGTAAACAAACCACAAGTTTCTTTACCTCCACAGGCTCAACCAGTTATTGAAAGGGGAAGCTCACCACCAATGGGAGCACATGTTCCTGATTCCACGAATGCTAGAAGACCTCCTTCAATTCAACAGTACTCTCAAGAGTTCTTGCGGGAAATACAAGAAGAGAAATGGGCTAAGGAGAAGGGTAATTCCCCTCCTATTCTTGAGATTGATGACCTTCATGATCAATTTCCCCAAGACATTCCATCTATTTACAGAGATGAAGCAGAACAACAAGAAGACAAAGGATTATATTTTGAATCTAATACCTTAGAAGAAGTGCCTCAATTTCCAGGCCCATGGGAATCTGAATCTCTTCAGATCAGAGCTCCCACAATACTGGTAAGACATGAAGACTCAGTGGTCCCAAGGAACACTGATGTCGTGAGGAACACTAAGGTTCAATGTCATCTCACTGTAGAAGAGCTGCTCAAAGCAAAACCTGAGCTATGGAATCATGTGAAGGATCAGGTTCCAGAACTTGATTTCAATATGCCAAAAGCAGGCTCTAAGCAAAAAGTGCCAGAGATACCTCTAGACAAAATAGGGGACATGTGTGAGGGTGAAGAAGGTAATACTTATCTTCCAATCACTTACCAAGGTTACACAACCAAAGCAATCATAGATTCAGGTGCTGGTGTTGCTATTGCGACCACCTCCTTATGGAAGCAATGGGCCAAACCCACATTAAGACCAACTAGAATGAAGCTTCAAATGACAGATGGACATTTTGAAAGACATCTAGGATTGCTAGAAGGGATAACTCTAACCACTTGTGGTGTAGAGTTTGAGCATACATTTGCTATATGTGACTTTGAGAAAAATAATGTCTATGAGATGATCCTAGGAAGACCCTTCCTACGACAATTGCAAATAGTACAAGATTGGGGAACCAACTCCTTGTACTTACAACACTTAGGGGTCACCACCAAGGTCAATTTGAAGGATTTCTCCTTCAGAGATGTACCACCCCTACAGTGGAATCCTATCCACAAAGCAAAAGAAGATTCAATCTCTGTGCATTCTGAAAGTTCACCTGATCCATCATGGCTACATGAAGATACTCATTTGTGGATGTGCAAGGTCGCAGAGGAAGAGGAAAAATGCTTGAAGGCGAGAGAAGAAGGAACTTCACCAAGAGATAGACCAGTTAGAGACCCAGCCTACACACCGATGATCTTTCCAGATGAGGAATTTGAGCCTCATGGCTGGCCTGAAATCTTAGCCACCATGGACATTGCTGTCAATGAAGAACAATGGACACCTCATTGTGATGAGGAGGGTTATGATATTTCAGTGTTCATGTGTCAGCCCTTGCTAGAAGAATGTGACCCTAGTGATGTCATAGAAGAAGAAGAAGAGAATGACGATGATATAGAGTCCATTGTGATGGATAGTTGCTTTAACTCAGAGCAGCACTATTTAGAAGATATAGGAGTGTTCACCCAGAAAGAAGAAGAACCTCTCACAAGTATTAAAACGGTAAATTCAAAGGATAGGAGTGAGAGCAGTCAAAAGAAAAAGAAAAGAAAAGCAGTGAAACAAGAAGAGGAGAAATCATTGTTTGAAGTACCAAAAAACTTCAAGAAAAATGAAGTTGACGACTGCAAAATTTTGGTACGAATGCCTAAGAGAGAGGCCATCATAGGAGAATCATATGATAATAAAGAAAAAACCAAGAAAATTGTAGTGACCATTGAAGAGAACGAAGAGAGATGCACATATATAGGAGATGACCTAAGTGCAAGAGAAGAAATGGAGCTTGTAGCTCTATTAAGGGAATATAGGGATGTGTTTGCGTGGCACTATAGAGACTTGAAAGGGGTAGATCCAAGAATTTGCTCTCATACTATCCCCATGACCGCTGATGCCAAGCCCACCAAAGAGAAGCCCTACACATATAATGATACATATGTAGCCAAAATAAAAGAAGAAATTGATAGGCTGATTGAGGCTGGATTCATCTATGAGATTGAGCATACTGAATGGGTGTCCCCCATTGTAGTGGTACCCAAGAAGAACGGGAAGTTGCGAGTGTGTATTAACCTTAAAAAAGTTAATGCCGCTACGATCAGAGATAGTTATCCACTTCCAATCACAGAACACCTATTGGAGCGTGTTGCAGGCAAGGAAGTTTATAGCTTCCTTGATGGATTTTCAGGTTACAATCAAGTGGCCATTGCCCCAGAAGATCAACACAAAACAACTTTTGCCACAGAATGGGGAATCTTTGCATTTCGTGTTATGCCATTCGGGCTCACAAATGCACCTGCAACATTCCAACGGCTCATGTGTCATGTTTTCAAAGAGTTCTTGTGAAAGAGCTTAGAAGTATATGTGGATGATTTATGTGCTCATTCCCAAGATAGAAGATTTCACATCCCTGAACTCAGACAAATCTTTAACAAGTGTAGAGAATATCGAGTGTGTTTGAACCCAGAAAAGTGTGTGTTCATGGTGCGTCAAGGTAAAACCTTAGGTCATATTGTTTCTAAGAATGGAATCTCAACAGATGAAGATAAGGTACGAGCCATAGCAGAGCTGCCACGGCCAAGGAATGTTAAAGAGGTACAAGCCTTTATGGGCCATTGTGGATATTACCATAGGTTTATCCACATGTACGCGATCATAGCTAGACCCCTTTATGCCTTGTTGTCTAATTTTGAGTGGACCGATGAATGCGAGAATTCTTTCAATGAACTGAAGAAACGTTTGTGCACAGCACCAATATTGACAACCCCAGATTAGAGTAAACCATTCCATGTCCATGTGGATGCCTCCAATCATGCCATCGGATGTGTGCTAGCACAACCCACAGGTGAAGGGAATTTAGACTTGCCCATAGCATACGCTAGTAGACAGCTCACTGCAGCTGAACGAAACTATACCACAACTGAGCGAGAGGGCTTAGGCATGGTATATGCTGTGAAGAAGTTTAGACACTATTTATTGGCCAACAAGTTCAAGTTTTTCACTGATCATCAAGCTTTGTTATATTTGGTAAATAAACCTTGCAATACTGGACGCTTAGTAAGATGGTTCCTCTTACTAATGGAATATGAATTTGAAGTTGTTGTCAGGAAAGGTAGAACCCACCTTTGGGCTGATCACCTTTCTCGCATCACTTCAGGAGAGTCACCGCAAGGAGTGTCTGACGAATTACCCGATGCTTATCTGTTCAATTTAGAAGTTGTTCCTAAATGGGCAAATAAGTTGGTACCAGTCCTAACCTTCGGCCCTGCAAATAAGAATGTGAAAACATCACAAGAAGAAATTGTAAAATCACAAAAATATCACATATTGGCAAGAAGCATGTACAAACAAGATATTGAGGGTGTATTAGCTTGTTGTGTCGAGGATGATGAACATAGTAGTTGGTTGCAGCAAGCTCATGAAGGATTGCTAGGAAATCACTATTCTAAACAACGAACATTGCAGAATCTGAAGCGTTTAGGAGTGTATTGGCGTAGCATGGACAAAGAAATACATGAGTGGATTAAGAATTGTCCAATATGCAAAGAGAGACCACCAGTGGAGCATGCCACCCTTTATCAAGTGTCATTAATTCCTGATTGGAGTGCTCCATTGGTAGAGTTTATGAGATCGGGAAGATTACCCAAAGAGGCTAGTCTAGCAAGAAGACGAAGCATGGCACAAGAGGCTCAAGGCTATGCCTTAGTAGGAGATAACTTATACCGAAGAGGCAAAGATGGTTACTTAAGTCTGTGTGTTCATGAATCAGATTATTTGAAAGTCTTAGAAACTGCACACAACGGTGTCGCAGGTGGACACTTCGGTCCTGATCGAGTAATCAAGACCATTCTATTCTCAGGACTTTGGTGGCCCACTCTTCATATGGATGCTCATACCTATGTGAAGAAATGTGACACATGCCAACGTGCACAATATCCAGTTAGAAAAGACGAGATGCCTTTGAGACCAATGATGGGAGGGCATGCATTTTCAAAATGGGGCATAGACTTCATAGGTCCTGCTAGAAACTCCCATGTAGAATATATTATTGTAGCCACAGATTACCTTACAAAGTGGGTAGAAGTGAAAGCCACAACAAAGAATGATGCTCAGACTACGGTTAAGTTCTTATTCGAGAATGTGTTCACGAGATATGGACTACCAATAGAGTTGGTGAGCGATAGAGGCACACACTTCTTGAATGAAGTCATTGAAAATCTTCTCCAAGAATTCTTGGTGATACATAAGAAGTCTGCCCCCTACCACCCACAAGCTAACGGACAAGCCGAGAGTACCAATAAGATCCTTTGTAATGTATTGACAAAACTGGTAAATAATAAACGCTCTGATTGGGACAAACAACTTCATCATGCTGTGTGGGCTTATCGAGTTGCCTATAAAACGGTACTCAATGCCACCCCATTTCAGATGGTCTTTGGACAGAATGCTGTGCTACCATTAGATTTCCTAATCCCAACATTAAAGGTAGCACAAGAGCATGAGTGGCATGGACATGAGTTGTCCTCTAGGATCTTTGATTTAGAATGCTTAGGCGAGACGAGGCTACGAGCGGCAGCAGGCATCTATGCTGCAAAGAAAAGACAAAAGGCATACTTTGATGCACACATCAAAGATAAAGGATTGAAAGAGGGTGATCTAGTGTTGGTTTACACACTAAAACAACATGCCCGTAAGTTGGAAAAAAGAGGATACGGACCCATGATCATTAATAGAATTTCCACTAGTGGTGCAGTTCAGTTGGCCATTCTAGAAGGAGATATCTTGCCAAATTATATTAGTGGATGTAGAGTCAAGTTATACCAAGAACCTCTTACAGAGGATATGCTTAGGAGACTCAACACGGCTAAGAAGCGAAAAGAAGAAGAGTTAAGAGTGAGAGAAGAAGCACAGGCAGAGGCCAGAGAGCATATTAGGCGAAATAAGTTAAGGCGACTAGGCCTAGATGTCAACTCAAAAGCTCCAAAATATCACATGGATATGTGCCAAAAATCAGACATAGCGACTTCTCAAGTCATTGACCGACGACCCTTTGTGACCATAGAGATAGGACCATAGAAGCTTATCTCATAGGATTGGGAGGTGTGAAAACCCCTTGTTTGGGCGAGGTGGAACTTCCCATCTACCTTCAAGATGTTCTAATGAAAGTCAAAGCGCTAGTGTGTCAAGATGAGAACCTTACAGAACCACTTGTTTTGGGTCAAGATTGGATTTATGACCATGCAGTAAACTTAAACCTAAGAAGTCAAATTCTTCAAGTTTGGGTACATGAACAATGCATTACAATAGAATTAGAGAACTGCATGCTCCCAGATCAGGGCACCACACACTCTCTTAGTTCTTCTAAGACTAATCATATGGAAGAAGATGTATGTGTCAAAAGCTCTATGATGCAGAAGGAGTCAATCGTGGAAGAACAGGCTCAACGACAAGCGGACTCCTCCTCTGGGGCAAGGACTAATGCCACCACAACAACTCAACCAACAAAGCAAGCACAACCGAACATAACAATTGCTATATCAAATAGACAACGAGATTTCCAAAGGAAGGTAGTGCCGAGCATGAAGCAGATATGGGTACACAAAGGAGAGAAACCACCAGCCTTGGCCCCACAAATCCCATCCAGGCAAGCCAACCAGGTCAGAAGACGAAGGAAGCAGCTCGGACAAGCTCAATCACAAGGTATCCAACAAGTTTGGGTGCCTAAGAAATTAGTTGAAGCTCAACAAGGGCGATTACAGATGTGGGTACCTAAGAAGCTCTTACATCTACAACAACCTATGTTCTCCCACATGCGAAAGGTCTCAACAAAGAAGCCAAAAAGAGAAGAGGGTAAGAACCACGTATAGAGACCGAAAGAAGATCAAATCAGCTCTTCAACAATAGTAGGAAGACGTGCAAAAAGGATATGGGTTTGGAAGCCAAAAGTACAAGTAGCCTCCATCGAACCAAAGTGCCAACCACACTGGATACCACAGTTCAGAACGCATCCAAAGAGGAAGACGCCTAAAGTAATCTCTACAGTGCCAAATGCTGTTCTAAAATGGATCCCTATAAAGAGGAAGGATCAGTGGTCATCTCGAGATCCAATGGATACCTCCAACAAAGATGACACCAACATTTGCAAGTGACATCAGGCCTCGATGAGCGACAACCATGTGCTCCTTGCACAACCTTGTCTTTTGCACCATTCAGGTCATGCATTTCTAAAGTATGCATTATATAGGGCCACATTACATGGCCGTGCATAGACACAACTGAGAGTCCCATGCACTAGAGCACATTGACACATAAAAACCACTTTTTGATACTAAACTTTGCCTTCTTGTTTTGGGACATTCCTCAAAAAAAAAAAAAAAAAAGGGGAGAGGGAAAGAACTTGTTCCCAGGTTTCCCTCATGGAACATGAATGAGTCATGCTTAGTTGAAGATTGAACCATCGATTACTGAGCATTTATCAGTTTGGATAGAAGTGTGTCTCAGCTAGCAGATGATGTAATTGCTGCCTTATCTGGTAGATGTCAAGAACTTAGCATGAACATGGCATCCACACCTATGGTTTCCCCTTACCATGGTGGGAGTGAAGATCTTGAAGGTCCACAACTTGAGTGATGCTTAACTACTGTATGTATGAGAGCATCCAAGGATATATTTGCAAGAGTTTGTTTGGTACCCCGAAAATCCTTGTTTGTATACTAGATGAGCAGACTCCTGCGTATGGTGAACTAAAGAGAATATGTGAAACTAAGCTTGGTGTAGTTACCCAATGTTGTTTGTCAAAGAATATAAAGAAATTCAATTCTCAGTATTTGGCAAACGTTGCTTTGAAAAGAGAAGACAAAACCAGGCACTCAAAAATTTTTTTCGGTGGACCAGCAACATGGACATTCATCGATAATGTTCCATCACAAATGTCGGGTATACAACAGGAAGAGATAGACATCAATCAACCCTTCACCACGGTAAGTATCTTTACTCTGGCAACACCATAACCATGATAGATTAGGAAACCTCTTCGTTAGAATACCCTTGAGCACTTAGCTCAAGACCCGCAATTTTTGCAGCATACTTCTTTCAATGCATTTTCCAAGTAAGCATGCGTAGGGCTACATTACAAGGCCGTGCACAAGGCAAATACTTTTTTCAACCCATGCACATACACACTTACCCATCATTCACCATGGGTTATGAGTACTTGGCATGACTACTCTGAACATCATCTTTAGAAGCACTAGAGGACATCCTGGGGCAACATCAATACCTAGGAAGCAATTCGAAGCTAGCAGTTGCTCCAACTCAATCTTGATACGCATTCATGCGGGAATCCACGGAAGAAGCACATACCAAGGGACTACGACTTGCAAAGGCGTGCAGTGACAAATGAAGGACCGGACAACCAACACTGCCAAATTTGGAAGATAGACGGCTCTTGTTCATACATAATGGATACTACCTCCCAAGCACTACATGGAACAACCACTACAACAAGGGTCTGTCAGGGACGACAGACTCGAGAGGGGGGGGAGTGTTGAAGCTGAAGGTCAAGGACAAAGCATAGGAACACATCTAAGAGGTGGACACACAAGAAGAAGGAGCAAGTAGGGAGCTCCAAGAAGTACATGTCAACTTTTCAGAAGAATTCCCTACAAAAATAGTGATTTCCATCACTAAAACCATTGTAAATACCATTTTCTATTTTTGTAGCTCCATTTTGTGCAAGCCAAGGAGTCCTCGAGCTTGAGGAGCATTAGAAGTATCATCCTACCAATTTTCATAATTTTTAGACTCCGTTTGAGCCCTCAAATAAGCCCTAGAACCTAATTTTTAACTAGGCCGGACACTAGGTCTGGACAGGGCCTAAACTAGTCAAAAAACTATAAAAAGAGCTAGAGAGCTCATTTTTGGGGTCGCTTGTTAGAGAATAGAGCTTTTGTAAGAGAACTCTTTTGCAATCTAAGCTTTCCATTGTTCCTCTCTTTGATCTTACTTTGTGCGCGTGTGTGTGTATGTGTGTGCATATTTGTGTGCTTTCACTCACGCACTTGTGCCTTCACTTGCTTGTGGTCTTCATACCGGTCCTCACGTCTCCGCGGATTGACAAGTAAAGGAGGTGGTGCTCACCGCGTCATTTTTGCGGTGAAATAGGGCATATCCGTAGGTACTGTAAAGATGCGGCCGAGTACGATAAAAAGAAAAAGGAATGACAACACCCGATGGCGAATATGGTGTACATTTCAGCAGTTGATACTCAAACAACAGTAGTGCAAACATGTTCGGGAAAGCAATTACAGCTAGCTGTGGAGATTTTTGAACCTGGAATTCGTGAACAGCAGAAGGTGTTTACTAAAGCAAGTAAGTGGGCAACACAGGAACAAACTATTTTTCCTGACACAGCTCCAGTGACGCAACAGAGTATACCGCAGGCAATATTGGAAGGAGGAAATCGGCCCCAAGCACTATCGGAGTCCCCACCGGATACCGTATCAAAAATAGCAAAATTTGATATGGTATGGGATGTCTTATCTAGGGCTTCTATTATACTGCCATTGGGACAACTATTGGCTTTGGTTCTTGGCATACGTCAATAGTTCCAGCAACAGGTCAGTCCAAGACCTTCATGTGCTCCTTCGACAACCATAATTCAGCCTAAACTTGATCCGACGGTGGATCATGCGGTGCCCTTGATTACGGTTTGGTATAAGAATAATAAAATCACTCAAGTATTAATTGATGGAGGTTCTGGTGTAAATATTGCAACAACAACACTTTGTCAACGGATGGGATGGACACAAATTGAACCTGTCCAATTTTTTGTGCGAATGGCTGATCAATCCTGAGTTCATCCCGTTGGATTAGTATGCGATATTCCTATTACTCTTCAAGGATTTGTATTTAAAATGACCTTTGTTGTTCTGGAATTACCCGAATCCAGTCTTGACTATAACTTGCTCTTTGGACGATCGTGGTTAAAGCAAGCTAAGGTAGTACAGGATTGGTCAGCGCATGAATTGATTTTTAAGAATAACCACCGTAAATATGTCGTTCCACTGGATGACATGAAGTCTCGTGACTTGCATGCACGACCATATGTAGCCAAACGTGTACACATGTTGGATGGTCTTTCAGATGATGAAGAGGAAGCTTTTCTTAAAGCCAACAAGGATCTGATGGCACTCGGAACTGTGGACTTACAAACGGTGGTCGATAACTGGAGTCCGACAGCCTGTACGATAGTACTACTGACTGGTGAACCCAAATCCAGTGTAGCACAGACCTTGGATGATACAATGCTACAACAATTGCTTCTGTCAGGTGACGACTTCGCCATGCCCCGACAATTCTACATACTGGAAGATCAATTGGTTACTTGCAACTTAGGTGATGAAACCAACCCACGACCAGTAAAAATTAAGGCGAGACTATCAGAGACCTTCTAGGATAACTTGTTGCAGTTGCTACGTGAATTCTCTGATGTGTTTGCATGGGATTACTGGGATATGAAGGGGTTGGACCCGCGTATCTATCAACACAGGGTTATGTTGAAACCAGATGCTCGACCTATTAAACAACCCAGCTATAGGATGAATCCTCACTATGTAGCCCAGGTCAAAGCAGAATTGGATCGATTGCTGAAGGTTGGGTTTATTGTCCCTATCGAGCACGCGGAGTGGATTTCCCCCATTGTGATAGTCCCTAAGAAGAATAAGCAATTACGAATATGTATGGACTATCAAAAATTAAATGCAGCCACCGTACCTGATCCATTCCCTCTACCGTTTTTGGATACAATGTTAGATGATGTGGAAGGTCGCGAGATGTACTCCTTTTTGGATGGATATAGTGGTTATAATCAAGTACGAATGGCGGAGCAAGACATTCCAAAAACATCATTTATAACCAATTGGGGCGTTTATGTACAGTGATGTGGTTTGGTCTGTGAAATGCTCCGAGTATGTTTTAGCGCTGTATGTAGGAAGTTTTCTCTCCTTATCTAACCACATTCATGCGAGTTTACTTGGATGATTTCTCCTTACCCGGTGATACTTCGGCACATCTGTACCATTTACGGTGCTGTTTTTCAAAGTGTCGAGAATACCGTTTATGCTTAAACCCAAATAAATCGGTGTTCTCGGTATCTTGCGGCAAGTTGCTGGGACACATTATCTCAAAACATGGAATTCAAGTTGATCCAGATAAGGTGAAGGCCGTACTGAAGGCACCTGCTCCTAAGACACCCAAAGAAGTGATGCGCTTCTTGGGACAAATCCGGTGGCATGGACGACATTTGCGTTGGCTTGCTCATCTTCCCACACCCCTCAATCGACTGATAACCAGTACTCCTCACCAGTTCGAATGGATTGAAGCATGTCAATTGTCTTTCGATTGGTTGAAATCATTGTTAACACAGGCCCCTATTTTACAAGCGCCAAATTGGGAATTGCCATTTCATGTCTTTGTGGATGCATTCGACATTGCGATTGGCAACGTGCTGATGTAGCAA
The DNA here is from genome assembly GCA_020310875.1 of Ceratopteris richardii. Lineage (NCBI taxonomy): Eukaryota > Viridiplantae > Streptophyta > Polypodiopsida > Polypodiales > Pteridaceae > Ceratopteris > Ceratopteris richardii. Next base: position 37,282,349 of record CM035415.1, read on the forward strand.
ACGGACAAATGGTTCCGTCCAGTGTATTATGCGAGCCGCAGATTGGCCCCGACAGAGCGCAATTATTCAGTTACTGAACGTGAATGTCTCGGTTTAGTATATTCGGTGAAGAAATTCTAACATTATTTGCTAGGATGATGCTTCACCTTCCATGTCGATCATGTGGCCTTGGTATACCTTGTTTGCCAACAGCATTTGGGAGGACGACTATCTAGATGCGTATTATTGCTCCAAGAGTTTGATTATTCAATAGTACATTGACCAGGGTCTGCACACGCACTTGCTGATTTTCTATCTCGGTTGGATTTCAGTGAACTTTCAGAAGGCGTTGAGGATACCACAACTGCTATTTATGTGACTGAGACTATACAAGATGATCACCAAGAATTGCCGGTAAAACCCTCCTATTATGACACTTTGATGCTTTTCTTAACCAGTGGATGTCCGTCCGACACGACCTCTCCTGCTGCTCGATGGAAACTGGCCATGTATAGTCGACGATTCTGGTTAATTGTAGGGGAGTCATATTGTATGGATTACTCAGGCATGCTACTAAGATGTGTGTCCCCACACGAAATTGCTTCAGTAATAACAATGGCTCATTCTGCCCCAGCTGGAGGTCATTTTGCGGTGGACCTGACCCACCGAAAGATTCTGCAGAGTGGATTATGGTGGCCTACTATGTACTGTGATGTGACCAAGTATGTGCAACAGTGCGATGAGTGTCAGCGTTCTGGTCAACCTTTCCAACGACATTACTTCCCGCTTCAACCCGTTTTGCCTCTCAAACCTTTCCAAAAATGGGGTTTGGATTTTATCAGACCAAATGCACCTCCGATGATATTCACCAATAACAGATATATTCTTACATGCACGGATTATGCAACTAGGTGGGTGGAAGCTTGGGCTTTACGGTCAGCCACAGCTGCTGCGATTGTTAAATGTTTGATGAAAGATATTTTTCCTTGCTATGGTTTACCCCTAGAAATTGTGACTGATCAAGGTACGCACTTTGCAGACACATTAATGCAAGTGCTTACTAAAACCTTCCAGATTGTGCATAAGTTCAGTTCTCCCTACTATCGAAGAGCGAATGGACTCGCTCAGAGCACCAACAAATCTCTGTTCAACATCTTAAGGAAACTGGTATTAGATTGTCCGGAGAGATGGGACCAATTCCTACCTGCCGTACTATGGACTTACCATACAACATATAAAGTGGCGACCCGAATAACTCCTTTCAAGTTGGATTATGGTTTGGAGGCGATTGCTCCTATGAAACTGGTGGTTCCTAGTCTGCGGAAGAATAATTTCCTTTTAGATTGGAGGCTTTACGGTCTCTAGATGAACAATGCCTTGAGAGTTTTCTGGTGTTGCAAGAAGTTCAACTCAGACAAGCAAGAACTCATGATCGTTTCCTTAAAACCCCCGTGTTTACCATCGACCAATTAGTGCTCTTTTATAATGCTAAATCTAACTGATCTGTCAGAAAGTTTAAATTGCGATGGTTTGGTCCATATTGCATTGCCGAACAAGTGGGACCTGCAACTTTTCGGTTATCCACCCTCAGTGGTATGCTCCTTCCTAAAGTGATTAATGGATCGAAGCTTCGTCCTTATTATCCACCGCCTTCCTTCCCATGAGATGTGATATGTACTTTCCTCCTTTCCTTTTTTTTTCTTTCTCACTGATCTACCTCGACGTTCCTGTCCTCTCTGCATAATTTTTGATTGACCGTTTGATCGTAATCTATTAAGTTTTCTGAACTAAACATGATTAGCATCCGCCTTCTGTGTCTCTGATTCTGTTAATGCATGCATGTCACAATTATACCTGTATATTTCCAACACTGTGTGATGATTATGTTTCTTTTCATATGATTCTTCCAGTGTTCTTACTTAATCCTGTTCTTTACGCTGATTTTCACTATTGCGTCCGTGTATGCTAGTGTATTCTGTGTTATTGTGCTCTTGTGTGTTGTCGCCTGTGTCATGGAAGCTCTGGCAAACATCGTCACCTTCCGTGCTGGACTCGCTCCGGATGTGAGCGAGTTCCTGCATGTTCAAGGCCTCTTGACCTTCGTTGAATTGCCTTGGCATTCAGTGGAGTGTCATCCTTTCATTGCTCAGATAATCTCTGACATAGCTGCCATGCCTGCTACAGAGCAACGCTGGCCTTTGGCATGTTTAAACCCCCATGTCATTGTTACACTTAGTACCGTCGTTGAGGGATTCCGTCTCCCTCAGGAGGGGTTGGTCGATGGCCCTCTCCTTCCTATGGCGACCATGAAAGAACTCTTCCCTAGGCACTCATCTAACGAGTTTGCCATCTTATGTCATCTTGAACTCGAGCGTACCGTCCTTCAGTTCCTAGTAGCTTCCCTAAACCTCCAAAAACATACTTACGGCATCTCCCGTCCTTTCTACTCCATGATTGACACTGCCTCCCGAGAAACTGTCAATTTCATGTCATTCTTTTTCCGGCGCATTCACTGTGAATGCCAAGCCATTTCGAAGCAGTTAGCCAAGCATGAGATCCCTCAGACTAGATTGCTGCACCTGCTCACCTTTCTTCTTCTGGTGATTCAATCAGAGCAACCACCCCTAGTAAACACTTTGCTCTTACATGAGGAGTCTACATAGATGTTGGAGGATGATGATGATGAAGATCTTCTCCATTTCTTCCAGCGCAAGCATCGTCGCATCAACACCTCTCAAAGCCAAGTGCAGGAATCAACCGTTGTTCAAGAGGTTGAACTTTTTCATGACACAGCCACAACCTTACAGGTAGTATCTACATCTTCTTCTCCTAGTAAGCAACATGATCCAGATGTTATCATGGAAGATGTCACTGAAATTTCACAGTGGGATGAAACAACACAACCAGATGCTGAGGCTATGAAGGAGACAGTGGAAGATACCACTGTCATTATTTGTCATCCCTCTCCCTCACATATAGTCGATGATCAAGCAGATACAGCAAAGCCACCACAAACTGCTGAAGAGGTCGTTAGAGACATTGCCATTGTTTCGTCTGAGCCCCAACATGAACCAGGAATTATCCTTGTTCATACACCTCATCTGTCTCTTCCTCCTACAACTACCCTTAATACTATTGCCGATGCTTCTCCCTCCTCACCCCCCACTGCAATACGTGAAGCCTCATCCAAAATCCTCTCTTCTCCCGATTACTCTCCACCCTCGTCTCCCCACCTCCTATCTTCCCAACCATCGCAACCTACTTCTTCTCTTCCCACCCTGGTTATGTTCACTGAGTTGGCATCCATGGGCCAGTTCTTGATTCAGTTATCCCAACAATTACCTCTACAATTGAAGATGGCTGCATAGACCATTCGACAGGTGTGTCTTAACCAAACTCTTGTTCATCCTCATCTACACACCTCAGAAGAAGTCCACTACAATCCTGATTATATAGGCTTCCTACCACAATGTGAAGATTTCGAGTCTTCCATAATTGTTGGGTTTTATCTTAATTAATCCTATGAATAGGTCCATGCTTGAGTATAGGTATCAAATTTTCAGCCCACTATGGACAAATTTCCAAGCTAAAAAGATAGGTGTCAGGCAGATCGTCTGCAATGCCAGTTGGGGGTTCTCCATGAGTCATTCAAGATAGATGATCAGCTCTGACATGCATGTTTCCTTTCTTGACTACTACTTCAAAAATCAAATTCCATTAAGAGCAAAAACCATCTCACTAGTCTTCTGGTGTTATAGGGTTTATTGACTAAATATAAAAGAGCCTGGTGATCAATAAAGGATTTGAATTTGTTTGCCAATAAGTAGTGTCTAAATTTCTTTACAGCATAAACCATTCCTAGTCCCTCTCGCTCAGTGGTGGTGTAATTACATTCGGCTTGATTGAGCTACCTGATAGCATAGGCTATGGGGTGGTTGAGTTTCTCTTCATCTGCAGGTTGTGTTAAGATGCATCCCATGGCAAATTTGGAAGTATCCACATGGATACGGAATGGCTTGTTCCAATTTGGTACTTTTAGAATGGGTGCTGAACTCAGTCTTCCTTTCAACTCATTGAAGGCTCTCTCGCAATCTTCAGTCAAATTGAACTGAGTCAGTAAGCCATATAGAGGTCGGGCAATTATGGCATACATGTGGATAAATCTACAATAGTATCCACAATGTCCCATAAATGCTTGTACTTCTTTAGCATTTTTTGGTCGGGGTAGTTCTAGAATAACTTTGATCTTGTCTTCATCTGTGGATATTATGTTCTTAGACACTATGTGTCCTTCCTTGCCGTACCATGAAGACACATTTTTCTGGGTTTAAACAAACTCTATATTTTCTTTGCTTTTCAAAAATTCTCCTCAACTCGGCTATGTGATCCAATCTTTGAGAGGAATAGCTGTAGAAATCATCCACGTATACTTCCATGCTTTTCTTAAGGAATTCCATAAAAACATGACACATTAATCTCTGAAAGGTGGCTGGAGCATTGGTTAGGCCAAATGGCATAACCCTAAAAGCATATACACCCCATTCCATGGAAAATGCAATTTTGTGCTGATCCTCACAAGCAGTTGCAACTTGGTTGTAACTAGAGAATCCATCGAGGAAGCTATAGACTTCTTTGCCTGGCACTCTCTCCAAGAGGTGCTCCATAATGGGTAAGGGGTAACTATCACGAATAGTGGCTGTATTAACCTTTTTGAGGCTAATGCAAACCCTTAATTTACCATTTTTCTTGGGTACAACTACCAAGGATGACACCCACTCTTTGTGTTTGATTTTACATATAAACCCTGCTGCCAATAATTTATATCTTTCTTCCTTGATTTTGGCAGAGTATACATCATTGTATGTGTATGGTCATTGTTTCGAAGGCTTAGCTTCAGGGGTAATGGGAATACCGTGTGAAAAAATAGAGGGATCCACTCCTTTTAAGTCCTTGTATGTCCAAGCAAATACATCCCTATAGTTTTGAAGCAACTCTAGTAGTTCTCGTTCTTCGCTTTCTAACACATCCTTCTCGATGTAGGTGCATCTGTCCTCTTCCCCTTCTATGGTCACAATGACTTTCTTGGCCTGTTCCTTATTATCATACACTATTCCTTCTTGTGCTTGTCGTTTAGGCATTTGGATGGCAATTTTTCTTTCCTCTACTTCATATTTTTTGAAATGTTCAGGAACCTCGAACTATTCTTGTGGTGTATTCCAACCCTCCTAGTCTCTCGTGAATTTATGTTTTCTTGTCTTCCTTTTTGTTCGAGGGTTTCTTTATGTTCTCCCTCCAAGTGATGTCCTTCCTCTTGGGTCTCAACCTCCATTTCTATAGTTTCATAATCTTATGTCAATTCATTCTCTATCCATTCTCCTTCCTCTGTCTCTTGTGGTACAACCATGTATAGACTTACGTCATATCCATCCTTGTCTATGCACTCGTTCAAGGTTAGGACTTCCTCATTGACACACACATCCAATGTGGCCAATATCTCCATGCATCCGAGGGGCTCGAACTCTTCATTGGGGAACACTTGTTGCATATATGCTGGATCATCTACTAGTCTAGAGATTCCACAACCTAGTTGCCACATTCATCTTCTTTCTTCTTCTCTCTTGGCTACCTTACAATCCATAGTTGGGTGTCCTCATGCATCCATGATTGATCTTTAGATCCTGCTCTATGGATTGATAGATCTTCCTCTTCTTTATGTATTGAGTTCCATTGTAGAGGTGGGACATCTTGGTAAGCGTATGTATGGAGATTCACCCTCGTGGTTGTGCCCTATGTTGTAGGTATACTGCGTCTCTTCCCCAGTCCTCCACTACCCTTAGTTGTCTCATAAAAGGTCTTCCCAAGATCATTTCATAGTCACTTCCTCTCTCAAATTGAAAAATGGCTAACGTGTGCTCGAAGTCTACTCCACATGTTGTAAGTACAACATTCTCTAACAATCCTAGAGGTTTTTCGGTGTGACCATCAACTAATTGTAATTTCATTCTTGTAGGTCGTAAAGCTTGTTTTCCCCACTTCTAACATATTTCTTTTGTGGCTATTCCTACTCCAACTCCTGTCTCTAGGCTTACTTTCGTGGTGTAACCTCAAAAAGTAATGGGTAGACATGTGTTACCTTCATCTCCTTTGCTAAAATCTCCTACTTTGTCTACCGGGATTCGAACTATACGCACATCTCCATTAGCCTCCTTATTGATTGTCTTTACTTCCTTTTGCCCCATCTGCTTAGCCAATTTAGTCCATGCTTGTGGTTTGATTTTTAGTAATTCCTCCAAAGTTCTCGAGCACTGCACTTTTGTCTCCTTCAATTTTTGTGCTATATCCGATGTTTTTCTTGAGGTTTCTCGTCCTTTTGTTCTTATTTTTGGGGCATGATAAAGCTCAAAATTTTGCTCATACTCTCCCATGTAGTTAGGTAGAGTGTTTATGCTTTCCAACTCCTCTTTATCCAGTTCCAAACATTCCTCAAGATTTATCTCTTGGTTCATCATTCCTAGGTTCTTGGATGCATCTAACTCTTCAAAAGGTGGATCAATTCCCTCAGTTTTCCTCCATCTTTCTTCCTAGAATCTAGCCCATAGATCCTTAGGCCAATTAGTTTCAACTTCTGGGATCACAAAACTTCTTTCATGATTGTCTGTGGTTACGCTTTTAGCTTTCTCTACAATCCTCCTTTCATCCGAAGGGTCATGTACTCCTAAAGATTCTTGAAATTCTCTATCATATATTCTTGTTTCTGGGAGACTCTGGATAGGTTTCTCTAGTGCATTTTGAGAAATTTCAATCAACTTTTTGCAGATCTCTAGCATTTCTTTTTCCAAATCTCCTCTCGGGTAACTTAATTTGTGTTGTTCCAAACTTGGTCCTGCTTTGATCCTGGATTGATATGCTTTTATCCACATGGCTAAATCTTCGGGCATTGGATCAACTAGAACTGACCCAACTTGTTGTTTCTGCTGCTCTTTCTCCTCTTTAATAAAATCCTTAATGCTGGTAGGATTCTTAGATTGATTTGGCTCTTCTTTTGAGTACACTTGTTTCTCAACTTAACCCATCAAGCTTTCCATCTTTGAGTCCTTTTTACCTTGGAGTTTTCTTCAAACTCTTCCGAGCCTGCCACTATTTAAGGCATCAGTGTTTCTGGTTTGTTGGTTTCTTGCATAATTGAATCTAACCTTTTGGGGCTTTCTTTAGCTCATGCGCTTGTAATCGCCTTCAATGGTATCCTATATTCCTTGTCACTTCCAAAAGACTCTACCACTTCTACTACATTGACCTGATTCATTTGGTTCATCTTGTTAGGGTTTTGAGGACAATCCCTAAAGAAATGCTCTTTTCCACAATCACTATGATGCCCTTCCCAAACCTTAGGTGGTGGTTGGTAAGGCAGACTGCATTCCTTGATGAAATGGTCTCCTCCACAGTGATAACAGGGTCCTCTAGGGACTGGAGGTCTAATCAAGGGTCTAGAAGGTGCTTGGGCTCTTGGAGTCATATACATTAATGTAGCATATTCAGCTCTGTATCCATGTGAGCTGTCATAGGCCTCTTGTCCATAAGGGTGTTGCTCATACTTCTGTTCATAGTTCACCAAGTAAGCTTCATATGCATAGTATTCTCCCCAATTGTGATCATAGCATTGATTATGGCTATCAGGGTTTGTTAATGAAGTGTTTGGCACTAGGGATCTCTCAATGTTCTCTTCTGCTTAGGCAAATTTCATTGGGACAACATTTTGTGGGTGAGGTGGTTGTTATCCTAACACCGGCTGCGGTGGATTGTATCTTGGGTAGTCGTATGGTCGTTGAATGGGAGGTGGGTTCTGGTGCTGCAGATATCTAGGAAATTCCCTTCCTTGGTCTCTGGGTGGGTACCCATATGGCCTGAATTGTGTTGGTTGAACAAGTCTAGGTTGTCTATTGTAAGGATAATTTTTATTATTGTGATTTGTGTATTTCTGTTCAATACTACAATATTGAGCTTGATTCTATGCAGGTTGTCAGTTATAAACATATGGGGGTTGTGTACCTAAGTCATGAAGCCTTAGGGACGTGTCGATGAGACTGTACCTCAATCGCCCCACAAGTGCATATAGTGGTGGATTAATACACGTTTAATTATCAATCTGAGGAACCACATGAACCAAGTATATGAAGATGTGTGCACACATGATGGTAAGTGAAGTATCCAAGCTACAATGCATGTGACTTGACTCAACTACCTCTCCAACTCACTAATCCTTTGAAAATGCATGCCGCGATACCATTAGTAAATACGAATTCAAACTTTTCTCTTAGCTCTGAACTCCGAATATGGCCATTAGCAGGTTCTTTCAAAGCTCTCAATGAGACACATCTATTGGTGTTGTTTTTGGTCGAATCTGACAAATGTACTTCAAGTTATGAGCAAAATAGTGAATGGCGGGAAACACCAACACTCGCTCCACAACTCGTAATAGCTCTCACACACACACTAAAATAGTTCAAAGGCGATGGGAAGGGGTAAATAACAATCCTACACACATATTTCAAGCATTACACACACACAAAAGATCATGGAGAAGGAGGAAATTAGTAAGAAAGAAGCAAATTCGAAATTCTTCTTCAAAGCTCACAATGGCCAAAAAAGTTCTTTACAAGAGTCACCAAGTGACTTATATACATGTGCCCTAAAAATGGTCCTTTCACACAAGAGACCAACACTTTTATTGACTAGCTCTACCTTCTTAATATTTTACAAGGATTATGTTACAATGATTGGGCTTATGCATCAAGAGGACTCCTCTCGTGCATTTACATAGCTTCAAGGGAGTTTCATAGGATTTTGAAGAAGAAAAATTGTGCCCATAAATTTTCAAAATTTTGGGGCTCATCTTTTGTGCTCTTTTACTCAGTAATACTCTCCCCCTCTTTGTCTCTATCGTCCCTTGACAGGCTTTGCTTCTTTGTCAACAGCTTGCTTATAGCTCTTTGGTACACGCACCCAGTGGTCAAAGAAGCGATAAGGACTATCAATGAATTTGTTACCTTATCTGATCTAAGTCATTTGCTTTTGTAATCCCCTTGGTATTCCTTACATTCATAAATCTGGGTTGTTGTGTTAAGTCGGGTTGCCACGCATGCATCCAATGGCTAAGAATTGATATTCTTAATCACTCTCTTCAACTTTTCAGCCTCGACCTCTTTCTAGCTTTTGGTCTTCAAATATTGCTTTGTTCTCACACATCTAACCTTGTTGTATTTCTAGAGCCTATTTACTTCTTTCAACTGCACGCAACACTTGGTCAACCTTGCATCTCTTTTAGTCAGGCATTCATTTCAAAGGTCCTGTTCTTAAATCTTCTTTTATATCCTTTGGGATCTGATGTATTCTCTTTTGCCTGATTATTTCTTTCCACCGCACGCACCTAGTGGATGAGGAAGCATTGTGCAACCTTCCTTTGAAAGGTCCTGGTTGTTGTAAATCTTTGTTTCCACTCTTTGGGACCTGGACCTTTGGTATTGCCGCGTGATGCATGCCCATGCGGGGCTTTGAGCAGAGGGTGGTTCCTTTATCTGAGCTATTTTACTCTTTGATCTTCTTCTTCTTCTCTTTTTACTAGACTCTCCCTCCACACGTCCCTCCTCCTGAACCCTATCGTCCCCGATAGGCTTTTTGTGGTGACATGAGTAAGTTTGTATGAACTTCTACTCTCTGTGATTTAGCAAGTTGGCTTCACATATCATGAGCTCTTTCCATTGTGTTGACTTTACTCCATCATCTGGTGCTTGCCTATGATCTGCAAAGAAACTAAGCTGGTAGCCCACCAGTCTTGCATTTAAATCGGAAGCTATTTTTACAAAGATCTCCGAGTCCATTTCAAAAAATCCTGTAAAGAAAGATTCTTCAAATGTGTGCATATATGGACTCAGTAGAAACATTAATTTTGAGTATATCGCCATAATGGTTAGTCAACTTGGAGTAGTAGATAAATAAAAAATGAGGGCATCTGCACCTTGATTAATGCCGATAAAATTCAAAAAGGTGTACTGCATGTGTTGGAATACCTTCAGCACTGTAAGGAGCATACTTAATATTTTATTGGTCATCTTAATGGCTAAGTCTGGCACTATCGTGTATCTTGATAACCAAAACTCTATGGTCCGCACCATGTATTCTTCGGTCGATAGGTAATTGCGTGGCGGACTAGGTAGTAGTGGATAGTTTAGCCATTGATTATTTACAGTACCTTGGTGCTGTGCTTCCCAAAATTGAATCCGGTGCATCTTCGAGGTATCGAGCAAAAGGATGAATTAACCTATAGCACATATGGTGCTGACTCCTAGTGTACCCTTAAAGTTGTATTCTTCTCTAAAAACTTCCGCCTCCACATAGGATCTGCCTTGTCAAAATCTTCTTACATATATGTAAACGTGTTCATATCGAACTGCAGATTATGATCAGGTTCTTTATTTGTAGCATTCTTGATGTATTGTTGAGTCTCCTCTTTTGCCAATCCATAAGGTATGTTAAATGGCTTCAAAATTTGTTCCAGGCTCTTACTTTAAATTTTTGCCTCTTTCATGACCTTCACCACCTGATCTTCAAATTGCTCTATAAGTTGGGACACCAGTAGTGCCCTCTCATGTTGGCTTAGTTCTATAATAGCCCAATTATGGCATTCAGTGCTCGGCTTTGCTTCCTCTTTTATAGGTGAATGATGCATCGGGGGAGAAAGAGGACGTACCTCAATCTCCACAGTAGCCGCTTGGGATCTTGGAACTACTGGTGTCCCCGCTGTATCTTGCTGTGCTAATTGAGCCTTTAACTTTTCAATGATTTCATCTTTTTCCTTGATTTCATTGGCTGCTTTTGTTAGTGCTTCCTTCGTGTTCATGAGTTCTTGTCCTATAGAAGCAATTTGATTGACATCTTCATTATAGAGCACAAGAAGTTTGTCTTCTGCCATCTTCCACCTCTTTCTGAGTTAATTCGTATCATACATGTACTTCTTTTCCCATTCTTCTTGTAGGGTTTCCTCTTGTTTTAACGGATCTTCATACTTTGCAATTTGCGCTTCCAATGATTGTGTATTGTTTGTTGATACTTCTAGTGCCTCTATCAGTTGGTTGCACACGATGACGGTCATAAGTTCTTTATTTTAGCTTCTTAAATTATCAGCTTCCTCCATGTATACCTTCATTTGTGATTCTATTAGTTTGCTTCGTGTGTTCACTCGAGATTTCTCAGCTTCACTTCACTGGTTTCATACTTACAGTCTCATCTCCTTGAGTTGGTCTTGTAGTTTTTGATTGTCAACCATTAGCACATTGCATTTCTCCATTGCTTCATTAGCTTCCTTCTCCTTGGTAGTGAGTTCTTGTTGAACCTCTATCACCTATGTAGAGAGCTTTTCACTTATTACCTAAAATTGGTTTCGCTCCCTTAGAGCCTTGTCATAATCGACATCTGCTTCTATCAATTGTTGTTGGGTGTCCATGGCTGTTTGTATCATTTGCTTCACCACGGGCTAGAGTTGATCCACGTCCATGTTAAGCCATGTTTTGTGGATACTCGGTGCTTCCCCCGTAGTACATCTTTGCCCTTATGTACGTGTATTGTCTCATTACGTGGTTGTCGAATTTGAAGATGTATCTAGTTTTCTTTTTCTTCTTCTTCCTGTGTTGGAGACTTCGTAGCACTTCCCTGGAATGTTACATCTAGTGGAGAAGGCTCAGCTATGACCCTGATAGAAGTGAATGGTTCTAGCTCCTCCTCATCTTCCTGGTCTTTCTCTTCCTTTGGCACCTTCAATGTAGCTTCTCCATCCAAATGAGTCTCTGTAATCTAGATCTTTGTCTATTTGTTCATTCTGATTGTGTGGACTTCTTCTTGGGATGATCCTTTCTTTGTGGTATCCGTGACTGTGTTGGCAGGAGTCTTATCTTTTTTTTGTATCTTCCACCTCAAAGGAATCCATGACTTGATTCAACTAATCCCATTCTCCATCATCATTCGATTCGCTTTTGATGTCCACATTCATCAGGGATGGTTCTTGATCTTCTTGGGTGTTTGAAGATGAACTTGAGCTCATCAGTCCTAGTTCTCTATATCTATGGACTTTTGTTGACCTCTTTCCTTGCAAAGTTTCTTCATGAGACTGGGGATAGTGATGCCCTTGCACTGGCAGATTTGCTTGACCTTCCATGTATTGGTGAGTAGCATCCATTGCTGCCTTTAATTCCTCTTCGTTTATGGGCTTAGTGTCTTCAATTTTTGTCCTTGGAAGTATGTGTATTCTTTTTGAAGCAGGAAGTACTTCTTCTGCCTTTAACATTTCCCTTAATCTCTTTGTTCCTCTCTTCCTAGGTTGAGAGCTGGTTCTTGCCTCTTTCATTACTTTGATTCCTTTCTTTTTCCTTAGTATAGTGGCTAACTTTGCATACTTAGCCATCTCTGTTGATGAAGGCATCTCCTTAAGATAGTCCCAAATACCTAATGCATGGTAGATCAGAATGGGCAATGCTACACTTCCATTCAAGAACTTTTTGTGGCCCCACTGTTTCTTTGCTTCAAATAGATTCTCTTGGATGTAGGGCATCAGGTTCACTTGATTACCACATTAGGGGAAAAAGTGAGCCCTGCATGGGCCTTGTAAGGATTCCTAATTTTAAGGAATTAAAATGACTAATCAAGGTGATTAAGAGATTTGGAAATACCACTAGTGGTATTTGTGAGTTAAAATAAAGAATAAAAAAGAACCCTCTTTCAACAAAAAAATCGTGTGGATTCTAAGCCATTAGATTGGTTTATTGTATGGCCACGATCAAATAGGAAAAGAAAGGCACTAGAAGAAAAAAAAGAAAAATAAGACCACAACCTCTGTCAAAAAAAGACAAAAGAGCAAACTCCCACGCGAAGAGAGAGAAGAAAAAATCACGAAATCGCCTATTTACAGCCGTCCGATCAGATTTGATTTTGAGGGTGGAGATTGAGAGCTAGTCTACTGTCACTAAAAGACAAAATAGCTCCATGGACTGTCACTAAAAGACAAAACCACAAAAATTCGTGGGAAGAGAGAGAAAGATTTTGGGGTCTGCGTAGCTTTTTGACCCTTAGATGTGAGAGAGGATGGATGGTTGGGATTGAATAGGATTGAATCCATGTAAGGATCAAATCTCATCCATTCATTTTTCTCAAAATCCAATGGCCCAAATTCAAGGCACCTTTTTTCCTTTTGGGAGCAACCACATCCATTAGATCTAAGCAACATCTAAGGGCTATAATTTAAAGTAGCCCATTTCTTAAGAACTAACCTTAGCCATTGAATTTTGAAGGGCATCCAAGGGTTGAGTTTGAATCCCATGACTTTCAAAAACTACCTGAGGAACAAAACCATGAATTTTAGCTTGTTTATGTGGTTTTGACTAGCCCAAACCAAGGGAGCCTAGCCTAGTTGATTAAGAGCCTAGATTATGGCCACCACGCTCTTCTCATTGGTCCATCACTAATCACTCTCTAATCTAAAAGGCCCATCCAGGGTTCATTTTTCCCTAATGAATCTGTTTGGTTGCATGAGATAAGAGCTTCACTATGATCTTTTGAGGTTTTGTGTAGTGGTGCATGCTTGGAAAGCAAAAATGTTGGTGAATCAGACGGACCTCTTCTTCAATATCTATATGAGTAATGTCCATGAAAGTGCGGGTCTTTGTTCCCCGACTTTCATCTTTTACATCTGTATTCCCATCCTTTTCCCATCCAAAAGCTTCTTTGATCAGTTCGTGAGTGAATTGAATAATCACTCACTCTCCTTCCGCATCCAGGACTTTTTCTTCTGACACTAATGGGTTATGTAAGGCCGGTTGAAGAGTGTTCATCACCTGAGTACATCATTGAAAGTCTGATTTATAGATGGGTAGCTCAAAGTATTTATGAATGCCTGCCTTTTTCAGTATGTCCACAGTTGATGGGAGTTCATGTAAGATTTTGAAATCTTGGGACATGACCGGGAACTGATGGTCGATGTCCATGATCTTGATCGTCACCAAGAAAAGAAACCAATGACCTTTGGCTTTGGTCACACTTTGTAGTGGAAACTCCAACTTCTCTTCTTGAACGGTTGCCTCGGAATCCTCAGAAGCCATCCACACTTGAATAAGGAAAGAATCAGCTTCCACGAGAAACCAATTCATGTGTTTTATGTGTGGTTCAGTGATATGTCGTTTCTTTCGTCGCTCCATTCCCCCTTGCTTAAGTGAGTAAGGTCTCTTACCACACTTCTTTTAATTTTTAATCTTGAAAGAAAACTAGATTAGATCTAGCCGAAGCACTTATTTATTTACAATGTATGGTCATTCTTATGGCAGTAGAATCTAGGACCTATTCTAATGATGGAAATGTGCACCACTAGTATTTTTGAAGAGATAATGTGGCGAATGCATGTCGTTGTAATGTGGTCCTATCATGCATGTTGGAGAATTCCTCTCCTATTCGCAACGGAAAGTGTAGAAGGCCTTCTCAGGATCAAGAATTTTACCAATAGCTGAACCTTCAAATGAAAACTCGTATCAATTGAAAAATGCAATGAACTTGAAACTTTGGTCACTCAAACTAGACACCTATAGCTTTCAAATGAGCTATAAAACACTGAATTTGGAGTAGTTCTGGGTTTGCAACTCTTTGCCTCAAAACAGGCTACCTATCCACTCAGTTAAGCTAAAAATTGGACTTCACTAAAAAATGAATAACTCACAAAGCATAAAGAATTTCATAAAACTATTCTTCTAGACAGAGGAATTAATCAAGATAAGCTTTCCAACAAATGTTTGAACTCTAAAATTGGGTGCATGTATTGAGATAGATGACTCTCACAAGTAGACTACCCAGAAATTGGTATGCGACTGGACATAGTCTATGAGAATGAAGAGAACGAAATGACTCAAACCAAATGAACTAGCTACAAGGGGACTTCCATGCCTTATTCCTATATTCTTGAGTGTCCTCCTTTGCTTCTTTTATAGCCAAGTGACCAAAAACTCTCATGATGAATTTGAGAGCTCTTCTCCATAACTATTCCACTACTTTGAGTTGCCACTCCTCTTTTAGTTCAGCTTTTCTGGATTTGATTCTCTTTTGATTGATTCTCTTTTGATCTCCACTACTTACTGAAGTAAATGCTTCCATTTTTCATTTTTGTATTTTCCTTCCATTTGAAGAAAATCCTTTTTGCAAAAATACATACGACCTTACTTCTTTATTTTTAACACTCCCCCTCAAGCTCACATGTGAGCTTGTACCTTCAGCCATATCCTGTAAGTTGATTTCATCCTTGAACCTCTTTAGCTTAGAAGCATCTAAGGACTTTATAAACATGTCTGGAACATGTTCATTAGTTCTAATGAACTTTATATCCACATCCTTGCTCAAAACTTTTTCTCGAACATAATGATAATGCACTTCTATGTGCTTACTTCATGCATGAAACATTGGATTGTTTGTCAAGTGAATGCTTGACATGTTGTCACCATCAATTGGAATGGTCTCCACCTGCACATCAAGATTAGCCAAGAGCTTCTTAATCCACATAGCTTCACAAGTTGCAAAGGCTAATCCTCTATATTGAGCTTCTATAGATGATAGTGCAATAGTAGGTTGCTTCTTCGAGCTCCATGTGATAGGTTTGCTACCTATCATGAACACATAACCTGAAGTGGATCTTCTATCTTCCTTCGAACCAGCCCAACCAGCATACTGAAGCCCTTTACTTGCAATTCTTCATCATATCTATAAAATAAGGCATGATTGACTGTGTGCTTCACATATCTTAGCACTCGTTTGGTTGAATTTAAATGTTCACTTGTTGGAGCTTGCATAAATTGAGAAAGAACTCCAACAATATAACACAAATCTGGTCTTGTGATTGTAGCATAGATCAATGAACCTATAATACTCCTGTATGTAGTTACATCATGTAACTTCTCTCCATCATTTGAGCATAGCTTCACATTTATGTCCATAGGTTGAGTGAGTGGTTTGCATTCACTCATTCCAAATTTGAAAAGAACAAACTTCTTACCGAGTTTTCTTTTTATCTCTTGTATTCCTGCAACATTACTTCCTGTTATGATGAGATCATCAACATATATGCAAATGTATTGCTTCAGCCCATACAAAGCTTTCTTCAGTCTACAAAGAAAATTTGGATGCTTTTTATCTTCAAATCCAATCAGTTGACTCATGTATACCTCTTCTTGAAGTTCACCATTGAAAATAGCATTTTTTATGTCAAGTTGGTACAATGGCCATCTCCTTGTTGCACTCACTACAATCAAACTTATAATTGTTCCCATCT
Source organism: Ceratopteris richardii (assembly GCA_020310875.1). Taxonomy (NCBI): domain Eukaryota; kingdom Viridiplantae; phylum Streptophyta; class Polypodiopsida; order Polypodiales; family Pteridaceae; genus Ceratopteris; species Ceratopteris richardii. The sequence goes on from CM035415.1 coordinate 37,298,676, forward strand.
TTGCAACCGGGTTGAAAGTCTCTTCATAGTCGATGCTGTGAGTTTGCTTGAATCCTTTTGCTAGTATTCTAGCTTTATGCCTAGCTAGAGAACCATCAAAATTTCTCTTTATTTTAAACACCCATTTATTTGGAACAATCTTCATACCTTCAGCCTTTGGAACGAGCTCCCATGTGTGATTGTTCTTGAGAGCTTTTATCTCTTCGTGCATAGCTTCTTGCCATTCTTTTTGTGTACCTACTTCTTCATATGCATCCCGTTCTTTGTCTTTGACCACCTATGTCATATATGCAAAATGCTTTGCAATAAAACTATCATAGCTCAGCCTTTGAATTGGATACGTTGCTCTTGATGACCTCCTTTCATTTCCTTTTGAATATTGCTTCTTCAACCGGTTCAAGTTTACCTTTGGTGTAATCACCTCTTCATACTCTTCTTCACTTGCATTTGAATCACTATTTTGGGCAGCACTTTCAGCTTTAAATATTCCATAACCTGATGTTGGTGATGAGGAATGCCTCCTTAGTCTCCCCTTCCATGTTGAGCTTTCTCCAAGTGATGTAGAAGCTTTTGGACCTGTCATTTGAGTGCTTGTTTGCTGAAATTATTCTTGGACAACACCTCCATCATCTTTGCAATCTTCTTCAAGAATCTTCTCTTTCCCTTTCTCTTCAAACCATGGTCTTAGCTCATCAAATACCACATGTCGTGAGACTTGTAGCTCCTTTGTCACCAGATTGTAGCACCTGTATTCCTTTTGCTCCTATGAATATCCAATGAAAATACATTTTTCTGACTTTGCCTCCATCTTTGTCCTTAGTTCTTGATGGATGTGAACATAACACACACATCCAAAAAGTTTGAGATGTGTAAGGTCAGGTTTCTTACCGGAATAAACCTCCTCGGGAGTTAAATTATGCACTCCAGCTGTTGTGCACTTCATCAAATAAATAGTCGTACACGTTAAAGAACACATGTTTAACTTGGTTCCAACCATTGCAACAAAGGCAATTTAGGGATATCCATCACTTGTTAGAGTCATTCATCATAGAATTCTCTAAAAGTGGAATCAAACATGATACTTCTTCGTTGATTCACAACTTCAAAAAGTCCCCACAGGAAACAGTCAGACTTGTAGGATATAGGTTTAGACAATATGTCGAGAGATGCCCAATGTAGGAAATACCCTCACAGGCCAAGCAAGTGTCTTTATTTTTAGATGGCCTCTTGAGTTCTAAACTATGTGCCTATGTATACCTGAAGGAACCCAGAACATTAGAGCAATGTGTGCAAATTTGTATAGACATTGAGGACAATTTAGGAGATGAATTGGAACTTTCAAAGGTTTATAAAGACTCAAACAGCTCATCTCAATCATCCTCAAAACTATCTAGCATGATAGAAGACCTAACAGAAAAAGTGGCCCAGAAACTAGGAGTTTCTAGCAAACAGATGCCTAAGTTAAGCACAAACAAACGTTGGTACACCTGTGGTGGTGATCATATGGAAAATGTGTGCCCCAATGTAACACAATCTCAAGCCAACCCTAGTGGCCAATACTGTACAATTGAGAGATGATACACAAATCACACGGCACATGATTGCCCGTATAACAAACAAGTAGTGTGATAAAACTACCCTCAAGCATATCCCCAACCAGGTAGATATCAAGGTCAATACAATGCTCAACCTCAATACTATAGGCCTCCGTAGAACTATCCTTACTAGGCTCAATAGAGACCTCAACCCATTTTAGTTCAGCAACCACCTCCACCAGTGAATGTCATCCCAGTCAAATCCGCTATCGCAGAAGAGAACCTCAATAGGGATTTAATGCCTTCTTCACCCCTGATCATTGACAATGATCGTAATTCTAATAGTTTTGACTCTACCCATGTGGATAGTCCACCCACATACTACACAGAGTCACCAGAACATATGGAAACATATCAATACGATAGTCCACCATTGGAACCCAGTTGGGAGGCTGACTATACCAATGTCATGTATACAAACCCTAACTCACGACCCTAGTTAAGACAGCAAAGACCACATGGCCCTAGAGGACCATGCTTTAGGTGCCAAGGAGATCATTTCATAAAGGATTGCCCACATCCTCCGATAGTAGGACAGTCACAATACTATAACATACAAGGTTTTTGTGCTGAGTGTGGTAAAGATCATGTTATAAGAGATTGAGTCGAAAAACCCGACTAATGCCTCAAAAGTGAGACCCATTAATGTGATAGGTATTCTACATAACTCGGATGGATCCAACCCTACATAGTGCCTATTCAAGCTATAACAAGAGCCCAAGCAATGTTACAAAATCAACAGCCAAATCCTGAAAAAGTAGCCGGAACTAGTGAAGTTGGAGAGTCTAGTAGTAGAAAAACTAAAACTTGGAAGGATTCATCAGAGAGAATCAAGAGAAAGTGGAGTAAAAAGATAACAGAGTTGGAAGGAAGTCTAAAGGAATCTAGAGCCAAAATCCTCGAATTGACTTCGCAAGAATCTAATCGGGACAACCTAGCTCAGAAATCAGGATCAGTTCTAGCTGAACCCACACTTGAAAACTTAGACATGATGTTTCGAGCATACCAGGCGAGATTAAAAGAAGGACCCCAGGTAGCTGAATTAAGTAAGAACTATTCGAGAGTAGATTTAGAAATTGAGAGAACTAAACTTTGCATGAAGATGGTAGAATTAGTACAAGCTATCTTCGAAGCCTCTCGTTACATTAACTGGAACAACATGGCAAAACCTGAATTACACTTTCAAGGGCTACTAGAGGGGTTAGAATACTTGATCAATAGCAATGAGAAGAAGAATCTGCATAAGAACCCTATTATCTCTGAGACACAGGAAAGGAATGCACCATCCCTATCTCATGTGCCAAATATCAAAGCTAAAGACAACCTGTCTTCCATACACAAGTACTCCCAAGAGTTTTTAGAAATCCAAGAAGAGAAGTGGAGAAGAGAGCAAGAAGCCCATCCTCCTATTCAAGAGATAGATGACTTGCAAGAACAATTTCCCCAAGACATACCCTCTACCTATGAAGATGTAGAGAATGAGCAACTGAGTGAACATACGGATTTTGAATCCAATTCCTTGCAAGAATTAACTCAGCTCATAGGACTGTGGGAAGCCAAGTCTAGGAGCATGAGAGCACCCACTATAATAGTGAGGAATGAAGAATCAATAATCCCTAGAAACATGGAAGTGATAAAGAATACCAAAGTACAATGTCATCCCACTCTAGAGGAATTGTTGAAGATTAAACCAGGGTTGTGGAAGCATGTAGCAAACCAATTCCCAGAGATCACTATTGCTCCCTCCCAGATAGGATCACACAAAAAGGTACCAGAGATACCCGTAGAGAGAATCGGTGGTGAGAGCAAGGGAGAGGAAGGTAACACTTATCTTCTAATAACCCACAAGGGCTACACTACCAAAGCCATCTTAGATTCAGGTGCCGGAGTATCCATCACTACCATTGCTTTATGGAAACGTTGGGGTAAGCCAGAATTGAGACCCACAAGGATGAAGCTACAAATGGCTGACGGACCCATTGAGAAGCCATTGGGATTATTAGAAGGCATATCTCTCACCACTTGTGGTGTAGAGTTCGAACATACTTTTTCCATTTGTGATTTTGGGAAAAATCACGCTTATGAGATGATTTTAGGAAGACCATTCATGTGTCAGTTGCAAATTGTACAAGATTGGGGAACTAATTCATTGTACTTGCAACATTTAGGAGTGACAAATAAATTCAATCTTAAAGATTATTCCCATCGTGATGTACCCCCTATACAATGGAATACCATCCATAAGACACATGAAGAAACAGGGTTGGTACACTCATTCGAATCAGACCCCTCATGGTTGCACGAGGATACTCATCTATGGATGTGTAAAGTAGCCAAACAAGAAGAAGAATGGTTAGAAGCCAGGATGTTAGGTTCAAAATGACATCCACAAACTCTTCAAGACCCAGCTTATGCACCTATAATATTTCTAGACAAGGAATTTGAGCCTCACAGTTGGGTAGAGATCTTAGCTACGATGGATATAGCAGTGAATGAAGAACAATGGACCCCTCATTGTGATGAGGACGGATATGAAATTTCCATCTTGATGATTGAACATGTTGAGGAAGACTTTATCCTAAAAGAGTGCACGGAAGTGACCCAAGAATCGGACGAGAGTGGTGATGAGGATTTAGAATCCATCATAATGGAACCCTTCTATTTGACAGAAGAGGAATATCTTTATTTTATAGAGGCCAAAACCCCTGAAATAAAATCAAACTGAACAACCTGAGTCACTCATGAAAGATACAGAAAGTAAGCAAAAGAAGAGAAAGAAATCACCTAAGACAGAAGAAGAAGAAGAACCACTCATGGAAGTACTTGAGAACTTCAAGAAGTATGAAATAGAAAATAGAAGAATTATGGTACAAATGCCTAAAAGAGAAGTAGGCAGGGGAGAAGCGTATGATAATAGAGAGAAAATCAAAAAAATCATAATCACCATAGAAGAAGGAGAAGAAAAATGCACATACATAGGGCATGATTTGACTATTGAAGAAGAAGAAGATTTAATTGCTCTATTTTGTGAATTGTTGGAGATAGATGTCTGCAGAAGCACGCAAACAACACAAGGAAGAAGAAGAAGAAGCTTGGAGCACAAACACACAATACTGCATGTATTACTAGAGAATGTACAAAGATAAGTAGCCCATTAGGGCAATAGGCGTATATACAAGCCGTGGGAAAAAACCTCTTAAAGAGGGAAAAAAGTGCCCCGATGGTCCTAGTGTGTTAACACACATCACTACCTAAATATATCAACAAATCCCCCCTGGGAGTGATGCGGTGATCAAGCAGCTGGCACTCATGTATAAGGAAGTGCCAAGCTATGTGGAAATCACTCCACAAAAGGAAGTAAGCCCAAAGCTTTGCGGAAAGCTTCAAACTTCTCCCTAGGCAGAGCCTTCGTGAAAAGGTCTGCAATGTTCTCCTGCTTGGGCACATATGCCAAGCTGATCTCCCGAGCAGAGAACCTCTCCCTGACATAGTGATAATGCACCTCAATGTGCTTAGTGCGAGCATGGAACACAGGGTTCCTCGCAATTGCCAATGCGCTCTGACTGTCAGTGAAGATGGTGGTGGCAGAAGATTGGCCAACACCCAAATCAGCCATAAGGCTTCTGAGCCACACACACTCAATAGTCGCTGTGAAAGCTGCCCTATACTCAGCCTCACAACTAGAAGTGGCCATAGTAGGCTGCTTCTTTCTCAACCAAGCTATACATGAGCTACCAAGCATGAAGCAAAAACCACTGGTGGACACACGAGTGTCATAGCAACCAGCCCAATCTAAGTCAGAAAAAGCATGCAAATCTGGCGGTAGTGATCCCTCCTTGGGATAAAACAACCCCAAGTAGCCAAGTACCACTCAAGTAGTGAAAGATGCGCTTAACCGCCTTCCAATGCGTGACTCCTGGGCAATGCATAAACCTGCTCATCTGTGAGACAACAAACTGAATATCTGGCCGAGTAATGCATAAGTAAATCAAGCATCCAACAACCTGCTGATAGAAAACAGCATCAAATGCATCTCCAACATCATGAAGACTCAATCGTAAACCTGTCTCCATAGGAGTGGCAATAGGCTTACAGTCTTCAAGGCCAAAACGCTGCAATAATGTGTCAATATATTTTGTTTGACACAAAGCCATTCCACCATCAACTTGCATAAACTGAATGCCCAAATAGTGATGTAAATGCCCCAAATCAGACATCTCAAATGAGGCATGCAAATCGGCCTTGAAATCAGCAATATGCTTCTCAATAGGACCAGTGAGCAGCATGTCGTCAACATAGACAACAATGATCAGAAGCACATCATTAGCATGCTTAACATATAAGGTGCTTTCAGTTGGACTGTTCTCAAAACCATGTGCAATCAGATAGGCATGTATCTTCTCATACCAAGCACATGGTGCTTGCTTTAAACCATATAATGCCTTATTTAACCTGCACACCTGGTTTTCATGCCCTTTCTACACAAAGCTGCGGGGCTGAAAAACATACACTTCTTCATGCAAGTCACCATTCAGAAATGCAGTTTTAATGTACAACTGATGTACATTCCAACCATGATGGGCAGCAAGTGCACAAATGCTCCGAACAATAGTCATACGGCATGTAGATGCAAAGGTCTCATAAAAATCAATGCCTCTTTCCTGTGCATAACCCTTTGCAACAAGCCTAGCCTTATACCTGTTAACTGTACCATCAGCTTTACGTTTCAGCTTGTATACCCACTTAGTGCCAATTGCCTTCTTGCCAGGAGGCAAGTCACATAAAGACCAAGTACCATTCTTCATTATTGCATCATATTCAGATTGCATAGCAGCCATCCAATTTTTTGAATTTTGTGCTTCATCAAATGAAATAGGCTCATTCTCATCACAGAGACTAGATGCAGCCATAGCATAGCAATTTGATGCAAAGAAGGCACTATGAGAGCCTGAACGAGTACGATATGACAAAGGTGCATCTAATTTGCTATCACGCAAAGTCTGCACCAACCATTTTGGCATAGTTTTTGCCTGCTCAATATCAGCTCTCTCATCAACAAGTGCATCATGTAAATCTGCATCAGAAATGGAATGATCTACATCATCATATGAAACCTTCAAAGGCTGAGAAGTTGTCTCATTAGGATCAGCACTAGGCTGTCCACCTGTAAAAAGAGGCATCAAAGTATCATACATGTCTTTGGAGCTAATAGATGTCTCCTTAGTACATGAAAGCAATGGCTGAATAACATCTTCCACAAAGACAACATCATGGCTAACCAGAATGCGTTTAGTCTATGGATGATACAGACGATAGCCTTTACTTTCAAAACTGTACCCAACAAAAATACATTTTACTGCCCTATCATCCAATTTTCTGCGATGTTGTTCAGGCTCTAGTGCATATGCCAAACAACCAAAAACACACAGATGAGCAACAGATGGCTTGCGATCATGCCAAGCCTCATATGGAGTGGAGTGATAGACTGGAGCGCTTTAGTGGGACAGCTGTTCAGTACATATACTGCACAAGCCTCAAGCCAGAAACTATGTGGTAAAGCCTGACTTTTGACCATGCACCTCGCCATCTCCATGAGTGACCTGTTCTTTCATTCAGCAACTCCATTCTGTTGAGGTGTATAAGGCATTGTACACTGGTGTTTTATCCCACGTTCAGCTAGAAATGCATTAAAATCAGACGACATATATTCCCCCCCTCGATCAGAACGGAGGGTGCCCATTTTACATGCTGACAGATTTTCAGCCAAAACCAAAAACTGTTTAAAGCACATGAACACTTTGGACTTTGCTTTGAGTGGATATACCCACGCATGCCTGGAAAAATCATCAATGAAAGTCACGAAGTAAAGGTAATTTCCAAAAGAGGGTGTCTGCATAGGACCACAGACATCACTATGTACAAGCTGCAATTTCTGTGTAGCCCGAACTGAACCATCTTTTGGAAAGGAGGAACGTTGCATTTTGCCCAAAATACAGCCTTCACAAACATGTTTCCCAGGTGCCTCAAGTTTGGGCAAAGAGGACACCATTTCAGATTTCTATAGGTGTAGCAAACTAGCAAAATTCAGATGACCAAAGCATGCATGCCAAAGCTTTGCATCTGACATAGCCTGAGAATCATTTATTGCACATGCCAAATCATTTTCAGATCTTTCATAGTCTATGAGCTTATACAACCCACGACATAAAATGCCAGAAGCAATAATAACATCGCCATTTGACAGATCATGAATTGTACATCTATCATCAACAAATTTCACAACCAAGCCAATCTTAGCTAATGCAGAAACTGATAACAGATTCTTCTTGATCCGTGGCACAAATAAAGCATCTGACAAAGTGAAAGAACTACCATCAACAATAGTCAAAATGATCTTACCAACTCCCTTAACAGGATAAGAGGAGTTGTTGGCGCATGTAATAGTATTCCTTGTAGGGGCAGGCTCGAGTGAAGAGAAGCTTCGCTGCGAGGTAATATGTTTTGTCACCCCACTGTCAAAGTACCAAACATCTGAGTCTACTGCAGACATGCACTACTCATGAGAAGATGGTTCAAAACTGCAGACAGTAGTAAACGCCCATTCTTCTTCCTGCACAAGATTTGCAGACTCTGTTTTTGGTGTAGAGGCCTCTGCAACAACCATTCCAGCTTCTTTCTTCTTTGCCTCTTTAGCAACCAATTTTGGACAGTTCCTTATGATATGATCATTCCCTTTACAGTACTTACAAAAAAATTTCTGATTTTCTGATTTCTTCTCATCTTTATCTTCCTTCTTCGAATATGCAGAATTAGCAGATTTCTGCTTACTAGTTGAAGAGCTCCATTTTCCTTTGCCCTTCTGACTAGCTAGGAAAGCTTGATCTACAACTCGCATAATGGACCTGTTCTGCCTAGACTGATCTTCTTGCAATAGAATAGAGACTAACTCCTCAAATGATAAGGCATTCAGATTGCCTTTCATCATCAAACGAAGAGTAGAAGCAAAACTTTGATATGAATTAGGAAGACCATTCAGAACAGTCTGCACAAGTGAGCTATCTGGTATAACCTCATCAGCAGAAATCAATTGTTCCTTCAAGTCTTTGATCTTCGTTAGGAAACTGTCCATAGAATCACCTTCATTCATGTGCTCACTCTCCAACTGTTTTTGGAGGTAAGCAACACGAGCCTCATTCCTAGCTTGGTACACTGTGGTAAGTGTATCCCAAGCATCCTTGGCTGTTCTGCAAGAACAAATGTGAGGAATAATGGCATGTTTGACAGACAAAGCTATCAATGCATGTGCCTGGGCATCTCTGACATCCCAACGAATCTGCTCTATAGTAGGTGGAGCAGAAACAGCAACATGAACAGGAATCTGCACAATATCATCTTCGACACCATCTTCATCAGCTCCAGCACCTGTATTCGTAGTACCTGTTGTTACAAGTGTAATAGGACGTCTTTCAACACCCTGCACAATGTTCCACAATCCTTTTGCAACCAATACATGTCGCATCATATAAGCCCATAATGGGTAGTTGGTACCATCCAACTTATCCTCAACAACCAATATACGGAATACATCACTGCTTTCAGCCATGGCTGGTGACTAAAATACCTTGATGCAAAAAATTGACTGTATCTCAAAAAGTTGAACAGCACTGCCCAGACAAATTCTGCTAGACCAAAATTCGTACGATTCTGAGACTGCAAACAGAGGAGTGTCGACGACGCCCTAGATGAAGCGACGACTTGCTCTGATACCAATTATTGGAGATAGATGCCTACGGAAGCACGGGAACAACACAAGGAAGAAGAAGAAGCTTGGAGCACAAACACACAATACTGCATGTATTACTAGAGAATGTACAAAGATAAGTAGCCCATTAGGGCAATAGGTGTATATACAAGCCGGGGGAAAAAACCTCCTAAAGAGGGAAAAAAGTGCCCCGGTGGTCCTAGTGTGTTCACACACATCACTACCTAAATATATCAACATGAATAAAAAGATGTGTTTGCTTGGAATTACAAAGATTTAAAAGGAGTAGACTCAGATATATGCTCCCATAGAATCCCTATGACTCCTGAGGCTAAACTGACCAAGCAGAAGCCATACGCGTACAATGATAATTATGCTGCCAAGATCAAAGAAGAGATAGATCGCTTGATAGAAGAAGGATTTATGTATGAAATTGATCATACGGAATGGGTATGACCCATTGTGGTCTTGCCCAAGAAGAATGGAAAATTGTGTGTGTATATTAACCTTAAAAAAGTTAATGCCACCACGATTAGAGACAATTATCCTCTTCCTATTACGGAACACTTATTAGAAAGAGTTGGAGGCAAGGATGTTTACAGCTTCCTTGATGGATTCTCAAGCTATAATCAAGTAGCCATTGCTCTTGAAGATCAACATAAGATGGCTTTTGTCACAGAATGGGGCATATTTGCATTTTGTGTAATGGCATTTGGGTTGACAAATGCACCCGCCACCTTTCAACGACTAATGTGTCATGTCTTTAAGGAATTCTTATGCAAGAATTTGGAAGTTTATGTCGATCACATATGTGCTCATTCAAATATGAGGCAGACTCATATCCCAGAATTAAGGCAAGTCTTTGACAAATGTCGAGAATATCAGGTCTGCTTGAACCTGGAAAAGTGTGTTTTCATGGTCATGCAAGGCAAAATTCTAGGACACATTGTGTCGAGGAATGGAATCTCTACAGATGAGGAAAAAGTGAAAGTAATTGCAGACCTACCTAGGCCAAAAAATGTAAAAGAAGTAGAGGCTTTCATGGGTCATTGTGGATATTATAGAAGATTCACACATATGCAATCATAGCAAAGCCCTTGTACTCTCTTTTGACCAAGTTCCAATGGATGGATGAATGTGAGGACTCATTCAGTGAACTTAAATGACGCTTGTGTTTTGCATCTATAGTAACAACACCGGATTGGAGTAAGCCATTCCATGTACATGTGGATGCATCCAACTATGCCATAGGATGTGTGTTGGCACAACCTGCAAACAAAGGCAATATAGATCTCCCCATAGCTTATGCAAGCAGATAGTTGAATACAGTAGAAAGGAATTATACAACTACAGAACGTGAAGGATTAGGAATGATTTACGCAGTCAAAAAGTTTGAGCATTACTTGTTGGCAAATAAGTTCAAGTTCTTCACGAATTACCAAGAATTGCTATATTTAGTCAATAAGCCTTGTAACACGGGATGTTTGATATGATGGTTTCTCTTACTGATGGAGTACTGACTTTGAAGTAGTAGTCAAGAAGGTAAAGACCCACCTTAGAGCTGACCATCTATCGAGATTAACTTTGGGAGAAGCTCCTCAAGGAATAGCGGATGAACTACCCGATGCATACCTATTCAATCTCGAAATAGTACCTAAATGGGCTAAGCCTATTGTCCCTATTCTCACATTTGGACCCAAGAATCCGAGGATAAGGATCAGAGAAGGAGAAATTACCAAGTCACAAAGATATCAAATAATAGTAGGAAGCATATATAAACAAGATAATTAGAAAATTCTTTCTTGTTGTGTAGATGAATCAGAATATGAGAACTGGTTGCAATTAGCACATGTAGGTGCATTAAAGCAACATCATTCAAAACATTATACATTGCAGACTCTGCATAGACTAGGAGTATATTGATCTTCTATGGAAGTCGATGTCTATAAGTTGTGTATAGAATGTCCTGTATGTTGTGAAAAACCACTAGTAGAACATGCTACTTTATATCATATGTCTCTCACACCAGAATGGAGTGACACTGTTGGAAGCAGCCAGAGGCACAGACGACGCAGAAGCATGTAACGACGGAGCAGGAAGCCAGTCAAATCTTTTTTCAAAGACTTATGTTTTAAAATACTTTTCAAAAACCTCCAACAGTGATTTTCATCACCATTGTAACATATGTAACATAGAAAACCCCATTTTGTAATCCATAGCTCCATTTTGTGCAAGCCGAGGAGTCCTCAAGCTTGAGGAGCTTAGGTAGAACAAGCGTATCAATTTTCGTTATTTTTAGACATCGTTTACCCTTCCAAATAGCATCTAGGACCTAATTTTTAACTATGCCGGTCACTAGATGTGAAACCGGTAAAAACTAGTCTAGAAACTATAAAAAGAGCTAGAGAGCTCATTTTTGAGGTTGGTTAGTGTTGGCTAGTGTGAGCTTAGAGTTCTTTTGAGCTTGTAATAGTGTTCTTGAGTAATAGAGCTAATTTCTCACCTTCCATTGTGTCTTGCTTGTCTCTTCGTAGTGTGTGTGTATGTGTGTGTGCATTTCTATGCTTCTCACCTTCACTCTCACTTCATCTCACATTCACGATCTTCATATCACTCCTATCTCTTCCGCGGATTGACATTAAGGAGGTGGAGCTTCTTAACGTGGTTCTCACCATTGTGCTAGAGCAACACCAAATTTGGCGCCGTTGCCGGGGATCGAGTCTAGGACGAATGTGTGATGGTAAGAGTATAGCAAGAAGTGGCGTTGGAAGGTAAAAATTTCAGTTTTGTTGTTGTTTTTACTTACTTTTTAGTGTTTTTCACCTCCCCCACACTCCATCTTCATCACCGCATCATCATCTTCATCTCCAAAAAATTCATAAAATTCACCATATCCACCCATTCTCCTCAATTCCCCTCATTTGTGCATGCGAGAGAGTGAGAGAGAGCTTTTGTGCTTGCATGTGCTTTTGTTTTCTTGAGTTTTCTTGCAGGTACAGAGCTCCAGTGCATCAGGAAAGCTTGGAAAAGGTAAAATTTTTAGTTTCTGTCAGAAATTTCCGACTGTGTCAGACCATCGCGATGGTCTGCAAAGTTCGGAATTTGAAGAAGGCGACCACACCAGCGTGAAGAGCACCCCTGCGCCTCTAGGAATCCATAGCCGCATCTGCAAAATCATCAGTTTGGTGGACCATCGCGACGGTCTCAGACCATCGCGATTGTGTCACACCATCGCGATAGGCTCACGCCATCGCGACGGCTCGGTCGGACCATCGCGACGGTCTCACGCCATCGCGACGGTCTCACGCCATCGCGACGGTTCGCGGACCATCACGACTGTTCGGTTGACCCCACACCATCGCGATTGGCTCACGCCATCGCACCGACGGTGCCACGTGGCAAGTTGGACCATCGCGACGGCTCGCACCCTTGCACCATCGCGACAACCCGAAATTTTGGACCATCGCGATTGGCTCACGCCATCGCGCCCAGACCATCGCGATTGGCTCAAGCCATCGCATCTGTGACCATCGCGACGGTTCACTTTGGACCATTGCGATTGTTCACGTTGACCGTTGACTGATGCCATCGCGATTGTCCGCCTGATCGAGCCATCACGATTGTCCACTCTCACGCCATCGCGATTGTCCACTTTCACGCCATCGCGACGGTTCAGCCTCACGCCATCGCGACGGTCCCAGACCATCGCGATCATCTCAGACCATCGCGATTGTGCACCCCCATCGCAAATTTTAGGGTTTGATTTTTTGGCCAATTTTGGGGCTATTTTTGGGAAATTTTTGGGTGATTAGACTCATAGGAGATCCCTTAGCTCATATTTGGAGAAAAACCTGTTTGTCAGTTTTTACCCCCCAGGGCCTGAACGGTCATAACTTTTTCGTCCGAAGTTCGTTTTTTGAGCTTAATAGCTCGTTAGAAAGCTCTTTACGAGTACTACTTTGAGGTTGACCTAGTTTGGGACTAGAAAGCCAGGGGGCAAGCATTGAAAAGTTGGGCAAAAGGGAAGGGACTTAAAAGGTGTATATACTCAAGTGCTTGATCATCCAACTGTGAATTGGTCTAATATTGAATTTTTCCAGGTCTAGCAAGGGCAATCGAAGGCAACCAAGGCAAGGCAGTGAAGGGCATAAAGCTTGGGAAGCGCGGCTTCTTGGGCATCAGAGCAACCAGAAAAGCTGACTCGAGGTTGGAAGATTACTCAACCCCCTCAGTCAATTCTTAGCTTAGGATAAACGGTAGTATTGTGGATTAAAGACGAGAGGAACGCCTCAAGTTCAAGAGAATTAAATTTATCAAGTTCAAGACTAAAGTAAAGGTGTGTGACACGAAAACCTAAAGGAAAGAACATAAGTCTGACGGAACGAGAACTCAAAGTACCACGGAAAGTCGAATTCCTGACGCATACATTAAGACAAGAATCTAAAGAAATTTAAAAAGAATCAAGAAAGTAATAACAAAGAATCATTGACGATCTGAGCGTGTACTGAGTGTGCAAGGAAGAAAATTAATGAACCTTAGATCGGGCAAACATATAGGTAAGTCAGACCGGCGAAGCCTTAGATCATCAGAGGCAAGTGTAAGAACTACTGCACGATCGTGGGCTCAACAATTGAACACTAGTTATCCCTACGAGAGCTCAGATACTAGTGAATGAGAAATGGCATTTAGCACAGAAAAACCAGAAGGAGGGTCGAATGTAGCCTATTTAGAAAAACCAGAAGGACCCTATAGAACACAACTAGAGTTTCTCCGAACCAATTGATTAGGTGCTCGCATCTATGAGGATGGTTTGCGAAGGCAAGTGGTGCAAATGCACAACCCCGATCAACCCATTGGATTGGAACGTCCAGTGGTGAAATTTGAGAGAGACGCGTACATAGACAAGGAAGGAACAATGTACATCTTAAGTACGCAGCCAAACAATACCAACGAGTTTAGCGTGATTCAGCCAGAGACGGAAACTAAATCTCAAGGAAAAGAACCATTAGAAGAGCCTAGAACACCTAGAGGGAAATCTGTACTGACACGAGTACTAATCCCAGATTGGATCCCTCAGGACAACAGAAGCATAGAGTTGTTTGTAAATAAAGAAACTGCTGAAGCCTTTTGGAGATACAAGACCGAAATGCTTAGTGAGGTAGGTATCATCACTATATACGAGTTCAAGGACCCGGATACACCTGGAAAGGTCGTATACTTGGATGAGACTTCAGAAAGAGTCTTTGTGGTACCTGACCACGCTAGAAACACATACACATGGAGAGGTGAATTGGTATTCCCTCCATCTAGAACGAACATGAATACAAGTCAACAAGGGGCAGGAACATCCTCAGCCCATGGAAATCAAAGAGAGGGAAATAAAGAGAGACCGGAAGTAAGCTTTAATCACCCCATAGGGAGAGATAGAACAACCACGGACACTAATAGAGCGGATAGACAAAGAGATCATGGAATACAAGGTGGTAGAGATGATTTTCCTCTACCTAGACCACGTGAACACGCAAGAATATTGAGACCCACTCAATTAGTGAAATCCATGAAAAATTATTTTGATGGGACAGGAGATCCCTATGACCATGTCGCAGAATTCAAGCAAGTACTAAGAGCCGAACAAGTCGAAGACATGTTCACGCAATACAACGCATTTGGACTAACGTTAAAGAATACAGCTTTAACTTGGTTCCAACCTTTGCAGCAACGGCAATTTAGAGACATCCATCACTTTTTAGAGTCATTCATCACTGAATTCTCTAAAAGTGGGATTAGACATGACAGGTCTTCGTTGATTCATAGCTTTAAACAGACCCCTCAGGAAACAGTAAGACTGGCAGGACGTAGGTTTAGACAATATGTTGAACGATGTCCAATGCAAGAGCTACCCTCACAAGCCAAGCAAGTGTCATTGTTTCTAGATGGCTTGTTGAGCTCTAAACTACGCTCCTACGTGTACCTAAAAGAACCCAGAACGCTAGAGCAATGTGTAAGAATTTGTATAGACATTGAGGACAACTTAGGAGACAAGTTGGAACTCTCAAAGGTCTATAAGGACTCAGACTGTTCATCTCTAGCATCCACAAAATTGTCTAGCTCAATAGAAGACCTTGCAGAAAAAGTGGCCCAGAAACTAAGAGTTTCTAGTAAACCTAGGGTGCTAATGAACAAGCGTTGTTACACCTGTGGTGGTGATCATATGGCAAATGTGTGTCCCAATGCACCACAACCACAAGCCAACCCTAGTGGCCAATACTATACAATTGAGAGAAGATACACGAATCATACGGCTCAGGACTGCCCGTACAACAAACAAACCGTGAGACATAACTACCCGCAAGCATACCCACAGCCAGGTAGGTATCAAGGCCAATACAATGCTCAGCCTTATTACTATAGGCCTCCTCAGAACTGCCCATACCAGGCTCAACAGAGACCTCAACCCGTCTTAGCTCAGCAGCCACCCCCACCAGCGAATGTCATCTCAGTCAAATACGCTGCTGCAGAAGAGAACCTAAGTAGGGCTTTAGTGCCTTCTTCACCTTTGATCACAGAGGGTGACCCGAATTCGAACAGCTTTGACTCTACGCATGTAGATAGTCCACCCGCATATTACACAGAGTCACCAGAACACGTAGAAACATATCATTACGATAGTCCACCAGTGGAACTTAGTTGGGAGCCCGACTATGCTAATGTGATGTACACAAACCCAAATCCACGGCCCCAAATAAGACAACAAAGACCACAGGGCCCTAGAGGACCATGCTTTAGGTGCCAAGGAGATCATTTCATAAAGGATTGTCCACATCCCCCGATAGCAGGACAATCACAGTACTATAACATCCAAGGCTTTTGTGCCGATTGTGGCAAAGAGCACATAATCAAAGATTGTCCTAAAAATCCAGTTAACGCTTCGAATGTGACACCGATCAACGTGATAGGTATTGTAAATAACGCAGATGGATCCAACCCTACATACATGCCGATCCAAGCTATAATAAGAGCCCAGGCGCTCTTACAGAACCAAAAGCTTAATCAAGAGAAAGTAGCCGGAACCAGTGAAGTTGCAAAATCTAGCAGTAAAAAGACAAAATCTTGGAAAGATTCTAGAGAAAGAATTAAGAGAAAATGGAGTAAAAAGATAACTGAGTTGGAAGGAAGTTTGAAGGAATCTAGAGCCAAAATCCTAGAATTGACTTCACAGGACTTGAATCAAGAGAATCCAGTTCAAAAATCAGGATCAGTTTTAGCGGAACCCATACCCAAAAATCTAGACATGATGTTTCGTGCATATCAGGCTAGATTAAAAGAGGGACCTCAGGTAGCTGAAATGAGCAAAAACTACCCTCGAGCTGATCTAGAAATTGAGAGAACTAAACTTTGCATGAAGATGGTAGAACTAGCACAAGCTTTGTTCGACGCCTCTAGATATCTTAATTGGAATAACATGGCAAAACCTGAATTACACTTTCAAGGGCTAATGGAGAGGCTAGAATATTTGATTGAAAGCAAAGAGAAAAAGGATCAGCCTAGGAACCCTATTGTCTCAGAGACACAGGAAAGGAATGCACCATCCCTGTCTCAAGTACCCAATATAGAAAGTCAAGACAATTTGTCTTCCATACATAAATATTCACATGAATTTTTGAGAGAAATCCAAGAAGAGAAATGGAGAAAGGAACAAGGAACCCATCCTCCTATTCAAGAAATAGATGACTTGCAAGAACAATTTCCCCAAGATATTCCCTCTATTTACGATGAGGTAGAGGAGGAACAACTGAGTGAACACACAGGCTTTGAATCTAATTCTTTACAAGAATTACCTCAGTTCACAGGACCTTGGGAAGCAAAGTCTATTAGTATGAGAGCACCCACGATAATAGTGAGGAATGAAGAATCAGTAATCCCTAGAAACACGGAAGTGATCAAGAATACCAAAGTACAATGTAATCTCACTCTAGAGGAGCTGCTGAAGATAAAACCAGAACTGTGGAAACATGTAGCAAATCAATTCCCCGAGCTTGCTACTACTCCCTCACAAATAGGATCACATAAGAAGGTACCAGAGATACCCGTAGAAAAGATTGGAGATGTGAGCAAAGGAGAGGAAGGTAACACTTATCTTCCGATAACCCATCAGGGCTACACCAGAAAAGCCATCTTAGATTCAGGAGCTGGAGTAGCCATAGCTACCACCGCCTTATGGAAACGTTGGGGTAAGCCAACACTCAGACCTACCAGGATGAAGCTGCAAATGGCTGACGGACACATAGAAAAACCATTAGGCTTACTAGAAGGCATATCTCTCACCACTTGTGGTGTAGAATTTGAGCATACCTTTGCCATTTGTGACTTTGCAAAAAATCATGCTTATGAGATGATATTGGGACGACCATTCATGCGTCAGTTGCAAATTGTACAAGATTGGGGAACCAATTCTTTGTACTTGCAACATTTAGGAGTGACTACCAAAGTCAATCTTAAAGACTATTCACATAGAGACGTACCCCCAATACAATGGAATACCATCCATAAGACACCAGTAGAGACGGAATCTGTGCACTCATTAGAATCAGACCCTTCTTGGTTGTAGGAGGATACGCATTTATGGATGTGTAAAGTTGCAAAACAAGAGGAAGAAAGATTAGAAGCAAGAACCTTAGGTGCAGAACAAAATCCACGAACCCTTCAAGATCCAGCTTACGCGCCTGTAGTATTCCCTGACGAAGAGTTTGAACCCCATGGTTGGGCAGAAATCCTAGCAACCATGGATGTAGCCATCAATGAAGAACAATGGACACTCCACTGTGACGAGGATGGCTATGACATATCAGTTTTCACGATAGAGCCAATCATGTGCGATGCAATTTTAGAAGAGTGTGAACCTAACACTGATGCATTTGAGGAGGCAAGTGATTTCGATTTAGAATCAATTATCATGGACCCACCTTTTGCATCAGAAGAAGAATATTTCTACGAGGTAGAGACTCACACTCAGAGACACGAGGAAATTACGAATGAGGTGAGGTTAGCCACTCAAGTGACTACTAAGAGTGAAGGCAAGAAAAGAAAGAAGAAAGAAACCATGTCAGAAAAAGAAGAATCTTTGTTTGAAGTACCCGAGAACTTCAAGAAATATGAAATCGAAGATAGAAGAATCATGGTACGAATGCCTAATAGAAAAGCGAATGACGGACAAGTATATGATAATCGAGAGAAAACCAAGAAAATAATAGTTGCTATCGAAGGAGAAGAAGAAAAATGTACATACATAGGGCATGATTTGACAACTGAAGAAGAAGAAGAGCTAGTTGCCCTATTGCGCGAATATAGAGATGTTTTTGCTTGGAGTTACAAAGATTTGAAAGGAGTAGATCCAGATATATGTTCTCATAGAATCCCTATGACTCCAGATGCAAAATCGACAAAACAGAAACCTTACACGTACAATGATAGCTACGCTGCGAAGATTAAAGATGAGATAGATCGCTTGATAGAAGTAGGACTCATTTACGAAATTGAGCATACCGAATGGGTATCCCCCATTAACAGCGAGTCGTAACAAACGAGAACTATGTCGTAAAAAGAGAACACTCTCGTCAAAAATTACATGTTTTCACCTCATTTTTGGAATTCCTTTACAGCAGTATACATATATTACAAAAATGAGGTGAAAACAAGTAATTTTTGACGTTTTTTGTCATTTTCTCAAAAAAAAATGAGCTCAAAATGTAGTCAAAATTTCACTATATTAGGCATTGACGTGTCCCAAAATGTATATGATAAGACATTGACATGTCCAAAATCTATATGATAAGACATTGACATGTCTTAAATATATATAAGAATGTAGAAATCAATAGTTTTTACACAAAAATAACATTTTAGACATATCTTTAATGGGTGGATATCTGATTGTTATTCAAAATTGCTACAAAACATGGTTTCATTAACCAAACTACTTTGAGGCATTTACATAAGCACTAAAAATGTCTGAGAGCTTCAATGCAACTCACAACTTTGTCGATCTATGTCTACACCCTCATCATCTGATGCACTTGATTCAATCTCATACTGTTGAGAGCTCTCTTCTTCTTCTTCTATATCCACAAGAGCTCTATCTTCATCCACGTACATACCAAATTCTACAGGATCATGCACAACTCTTCTTGTTCTCCTATGATTTCCTGTACCACATACATCTGGAAGCTTTTGTTTTATCATGTTGATGGTTGCTTTCCTCAAGTGACCAGTTTTTGTCAAGGAAAAATCATAAACAAGAATATCTACATCATCCATTTTAAGAGTGGATGTGCTTCGAATATTCTTTTTCCTTTTTGAACCTGTTCGTTTAGTATCACACACCATTTCTAAGTTATATTCACCTGTGAATGCATTACTACTTTTAGTGTAATACCACTGCACCACCAAAGCCTCTATTCTTCTCTGATCAATATCTTTAGTTATCTCTAAAACCTTTGCAATCCAAAATGGTCTGGTAGCCTCATCACCATTAGCAAGTACTGCAATAAGCGTTCCAACATTTATCTCTATTAAATTTCCTTGCCATCTTGCTTCTGCCTGTTTTTTCATCCTTGGGCCTACATAAATATTTCTTTCTGGTGGATGTATAAAACTTTGAAGTGCATCTGCATTACATGCTTGGGCCACATTCATGGATCTTTGTGTACAAAAATCCCATGTGAATGGAACATCAACTGGCCAGTGACCTGCAATTGTATACTGTATAATCTCTTCTTGATGATTGAAAAAGTCCTCCCACCAAGATACATCTTGATCTCCAGCATATTTTTTTGCACGCTCAATATGTCTCTTCTTTTCAATGAGTGCATGCATCCAGCTTTTACTTTGATCAACCACACTTCCACATCTTTCTGTATTGTTTTTATCTTCATATGGTGATTGTTCTGCACCATACACTGTTACAGTAGACAAATTAGGCACCTGCAATAAGAAACTGCATCCCTCTTTAGGCTCCCACCCAAGAGAAGATGAATACTGCTTTGCAAATAAAAGGGTTATTTCATCAACCCTCCTCATCAAGAATACATGGTTGAAACTAATATTGTGCAATGGAGCCAAAACCTTAGCACTGTTATCAAGGCCCATTGAGCAAAAGTGCTTAAAGTCATAAATCTGTGTGAGGTGTTGAACTTCTGGTTTTGGAGTATATGCTTCTGAAATCAGCTCAGATAAAATCGGAAGAGTAAAAGCATTGTTACGTGCCAACTTCTTAGAGAAAGTACTGAACATTTGATCAATGTGATCATGAGTGTGGCCAACCAGAAGAAAATTTACCTTAACCTTCTGAAATACCTGTTTTTCAACAAGCATGCTTAAATATCCAAAGACTGTAGAATTTTTATTCTCTCTTGTAGTATTATCTAGTTGCAAATATAGAGTTGGTGGCAAAAGACCCTTCCATGATTGCAAAACACGATGAATGACAGTAACTGTAAGGTTTGGATCATTATGCACATTCGGATATGTGAAGAAAACCTTGGACATTACAGTTCCATTGTATACCAAAGCGCTAACCAAATGCATTTGCACAAGGACTTCATCTCCAATGTCCTTAGGGATGCGATAAAAATGTGGCAAACAAGTTTTTTTTTGATCCATACCATCTATCAACAAACACATATAACGCTCCGGATTTCTGAGTGCCTTACTTCGATGATGAATTGCTTTCTTTCTCTCTAATGCTTGACTGTCACGATGGTTGTTAAGAAGGTTTTTAAAATTATGCTTTTCCTGTGGTGTTGTAGCCCCTTTTGCCATGTTTTTCAAAGTGGCACAAACTGAACATTCACCCATTCTAACTTTAAGAGGAATAGAAACATTGTTAAACTCTTCCTTCCATAATCGAGTAAAGTGACGATACAACACATACTTCTCATTTCTATTTTCCATGTCTTCTCTATATATTTGAAATACCTCTCGACGAGTAAAGTTATCTGACAAGTGCAACCTTCTAGTTGTAGGCATAACTTCACAATGCAAGCTAAAATAGTTCATCATCCAATTCATTGCATGACGTCCAACAGATCCTTTGGTCCCAACATGGAACGTATCCAAAATGAGATCCCCATTCAAAAACCCTTGTTGAACCCTATGTATTCTAAAATTTCCTACACCCATTGCAATTTTAAATGCAGCCCTACAGCATGGCATCCCTTGAGTAAAGAAATATTCAAAACCAACACGCGTTACTGACATGTTATCCTCAATCATTTGCATGCAAGAAACAAGGTATATATCTTGCCTTTCACTATCTAAATGGAGGAATTTTTCTCTTATGTGCTTTAGTTTCTTCATTCCTAAATTATACAAACATTTCAAACCACAACAATGCTTCACAATATCCAATGCAATCTGTCTATCTGAAGTAAGAAATTTAAATCTTTTTCGACTTACTTCACGAGACCTTCTTTTAAATCGTAGATTGAGCTTGCTTTGCTTTTTCGTTGCTCCACATGCACTTGAGTCGGAAGGGAGATCAATGGTTGGATCAGATGGGAGATCAAGAGGTGCATTTGGTTGAGCAACATTGCACTGTGAATTGGATAACTTAAATGACTCAACAGAAAACATGGAATCATCAGCACGTTCTAAATCATAGGGATCATCACTTCTCTGGAAAGGTTCAACTGAGAACAATGAATCAATATGAGCAGAGGAAGCTAATGCCCAAGCATCCACTGAAAAGATTGACCTCATCTTCACTGAGTTCACAGAAGACTGAAGATGAATGACCTTTTTAAATAAGTAGAAATCCGAGATCAAGTGAAGATGTCACATCAAATGTCACATCAAGAAGATATGAAATCAAAAGCTTATTAAAGTACATTAAATAACATTAAACATCAAATTACATCAAATCACTTAATTACTCAAATATACACTAATAAGGGAACCAAAGATTTGATTCACTTTTGATTCAAATGAGAAACACAGTTGATTTCTAACTACATATGAGTCATTGAGTCTAAGCATTGTGAATGAATCAAAATATATCCAAGTTGAGATCCAACAGGAATATATAATAAAATTGTTTGGAGAAATTTTACAAGAAGAAATTTTACAACTGGAATATATCCAAGTTGAGTTCCAACTGGAATATGCTATGCCATTGAACACTATACAAGAAGAAATTTTACATTTGGTTAAGATTTCAAGGATTAGGTTTTATTGTGGTCTTGGCTAGATATCAAAGAGGTAGATGAAAGTATATTAAAAAAGAATTATGTGTAAAAGAGGCACACAGAAAGTTTAATCATACATTGATTTTCCATTTCAACAATGTGTTACAAGATAAATTTGAATATGAACTAAAGTGTGGAGGATAACACTATAAAGATGTCATTAATCTCACAACTTAGACCTAATTTTCTCCCAAGCAACAGACTCTAAGAAAAAACTTCTACATGAGATTAGAAATCCTCATGTACATACCATACTGTTGCCATTGAAGTTTAATTTCCATGCAAATGTATATAAATAGTTGCAAGGTTCTGTACTTGAATGTTTATTCATACATTGATTTTCCATTTCAACAGTGAGTTACAAGATAAATGTGAATATGAACTAAAGTGAGGAGGGTAATACTATAAAGATGTCATTAGTCTCCCACATTTAACACAACTTTGACTTGATTTTCTCCCAAGAAAGAGATTCTAAGAAAAAAATCTCTACATGAGTTTAGACATCCTCATGGACATACCATACTCTTGCCATTGAAATGTAATTTCTATGCAAATGTATATAAATAGTTGCAAGGGTCTATGAATATTTCATTAAAGTGGCTCTGAAACAGCCTATTTGTGTGGGTGCTATTCCCTGGTTAGATAAGTTGACAGATTTAGTTAGCAACTGGACTCATTCAGTTAGATCCAGTTAGTCTCTGGTTCAAGTTACCCAATTTCCTATAAATACCATAGGAGGAGATCATTCGCATTTTCAAAATCCACGAGCAAGAGAGAGCAGCAGAGCACAGACAGCCATGGAGCACAGAGGTCAGCATACCAGCAAGCCAAGTCTGATGGAGAAGAAGAATGTTGGCAAAAGTACCAAGAGGTAGACAAAATCATAACATAAATAAAGATTCCAAAAAGATTCCCTCTGTATGTCTGTGTAACAAGTCTGATTTCTAGGTATTTATTTTTCTTACCTCTAGAAATATGGATCCAAAGCATGTACAACTCGATGCCTGGCATCGACTTATACCTGAAAGTCGATGCCAGGCATCGACTTGGGCCCAAAAGTCGATGCCAAGCATCGACTTGCCGGCATCAACATGCACTGAAAAGTCGATGCCAGGCATCGACTTTAGGGTGCAAAGTCGATGCTTGGCATCGGCTTTTGGGCCCAAGTCGATGCTTGGCATCGACTTTTGGGCCCAAGTCGATGCCAGGCATCGACTTTGTGTGCAAGTCGATGCCAGGCATCGACTTGAGGGTAAAAGTCGATGCCAGGCATCGACTTGGCCCAAAAGTCGATGCCAAGCATCGACATGGGCCCAGAAGCCGATGCGAAGCATCGACTCTTGCACCCCCAAGTGGATGCCTGGCATCGACTTTCACCCTCAAGTCGATGCCGGGCATCGACTTGCACACAAAGTCGATGCCTGGCATCGAGATGCACTTAAACATCGATGCCTGGCATCGACCTGAAGCTCAAAATCGATGCCTTGCATGGACTTGGGCATTTGAAACCACATTTACGTTTGATCTGATATTTCCAAGTGCCTTCAGGGATGCGGAGTACAAGGATGAAAGGCCCATCAAGAAGCTCAGAGTCACCATGGGCTCTGGTGACCAGCAACCTGACAAAGGCAGTGGTCACCAAGCAAAGCCAAAGAAAATTATTGCACCATTATCCTCTGAGAAGGCCAGCAACCCACTAGGAATATCCTCAGGTGGACAGAGTAGCATAAAAATTCCTGTGGAGGATCCAAATATGAAGGAAAGGTCTAGGGAGACGGAGGTCATGAGGACAGATTGTCCACTTCGGGACATGACAAATCTCGAGTGGTGCCTTCAGTACGTTGAAGAGAAGAATGCAGTCCTCCTTGTGTTCGTAGGGGCCTATGGCAGAGGAAAGATCACGACAACACAAGGTTTTTAGTATGGACTTGTTTACAAACTGGATTATGAAGATGAAGATTCTGACAACCTGCTTTTCTTGGTGGAGACATCGAAAGGATTAAGAAATGTCATATGCAAGATGGATTTCTTGTGCCCAGAGTGCTGTGTTCCAGAAGGGCTAGCTCAGATATGCAGAGACTCAGTGAATTTCATCAAGGACCTGATGCCATGGATCCAGGGCAATATCATGCCAACGCAGCAGAAGAAGACGACCCCTGTAAAGGCAAGGGGTAAGCAGAGCGTGCAGAAAAAGCCCCAAAAGAAAAAGAAGATAATTTCAGAAGAGGAGTTTTCTGACTCAAGCTCTAGCTCTGGGGACATAATTGTTGCACCTGGTGGAGAGCTTGCATCTGGTGTTCTTGGTACTGAGCAGAATAAGATGAGGGAGGACATAGCTAGAAGAAAAGTTGTGAAGAAGGGGCAGTTGTTCCACCTGCCGATTAATATTATCCACAGGCCACCAGTAGATCCAGTCACAGGGAGGAGGCCCCTTGAGATCAGGGAGCCACATAATTTGCACGTCCAGAATCTTAAGAAGAAAACGAAAATAAATCCTCATGCTACTGTTGTGCCATTCCTTGTCATGGTGGATCCGAATGAGTGAAGCTGTGTGGAGGATTTCAATGAGGGTTTGTTTGAGGATTACACTTATTATGTGATTGGAGGTTCACACTCTGCAGAGGCTCGTAGACAGTTAGTGAAGGAGCACCCTACTACATTTTTCTTTAGGTATGCAGAGTGTAAGATATATGCTGGTCTTACAACTGAGGAAGCCAAGCTTCTTGCTTGGGATCACAACAACGACAATGACTACAGGCAGAAAATGTCCTCCATAGAGAGAATTCGGTTCTTCCACCATGAATATGAAGATTGTCTTGTGAAGGAAGCTGGAAGAATACATCCCAATCTACGAAAGCAATGCCTTATTGAGGTTGGAATTGCATTGGATGAGAATAGAAAGTCAGATGTTTTGAGGAAATATGATCCATGGTTTCAACTGGCATTCAGATCAGGTGAGATCTGGGATCTACAGGATAGAATTTTCACAATGTGGGAGCACAAGGAGGTCAAGGGCCAGAAGCAACGAAAGTCGAGGCCAGACCCACAAGTTGATCTGAAGGGAAAGGGAAGGAAAGTTGACCTTTCAATTGAAGAGGCTCCTGAGGACATGAAGCTGACCCCATGGATGGCCCTTCAAGGAATCAAGGATGATACATTGATCATATCAACTTTGTCAAGGGTAATCTCGAAGGAGTTAAGCCTGGAGGAGATGGTGACTGAGCTCAATAAGTATGTATGTTATTCTCAGATCCTTTTTCCCTCCTCCCATGCTTCTTGTCTAACCTAGTCTCTTTTATATTTCTGTGTCTGTAGTCATAAAGTGTACATGAAGATTCAGGAGGTGATGATGAAGAGGCTGGGTTGCTTTTCTTGGACAGAGGTCCAAGCAGACTATCCAACCACATCATCCTACAAAGCCTTATCAGAATATTTCATCCTGTTTCGTGATTGGGTAGGTTCTCTTATCAGAATATTTCATCCTAACCAATTTGATGCATTGCATGGCATCGACTTGGGGGCATAAGTCGATGCCTGGCATCGACTTGGGGGCATAAGTCGATGCCTGGCATCGACTTGCAGCATAAGTCGATGCCTGGCATCGACTTGGGGGCATAAGTCGATGCCTGGCATCGACCTGCAACAAAAGTCGATGTCTGGCATCGACCTCGTGGCAAAAGTCGATGCCAGGCATCGACTTAGGTCCCAAGGTCGATGCCAAGCATCGATTTTCAATAGAAGGTCGATGCCTAGCATCTACCCCAACAAGAAATCGATGCCATGCATCCGTTCTTTATGTTCTGTTTGCTGTACTGAAGAGCTCTTTTAATTGTCTTTCCAATTTGTTCTGCAGAAACCAAGGAAAAGTAAGTCTAGAGAGGTACTAGATGATTGCCCCCCTGCATTCCTTGCTCACATTCAAAGAGCAAGGCATGAGAAATCTAGACTGAAAGCAAAGGAGATGGATTTTGATGATGAACCTGATCTTAAATGTTTCTCCAATCCCCTAGACCCCCTTAGGCCTGTATATTACAATGTGTTCTGTAGTGATGTAAATAATATTTGTTCTGTTGTGCCTAGAAAACATTTCTCCCTTCTCATAGCGGACATACCCTATGGATTTAGGATGTTAGGATCAGTTAATGATGATGAACCCTTCAAACACCCTCAGATTCGGAAGATGGTCACTGATTTTGCAGAGTTGACTATGTCTCCTCTTTGGAGGATAGTAATTTTCCATAGCAGAGACCAGTCTTTCTCTGTTTCAACTGCTCTGAAGGCAAGATGTCATGCTGTGGAGTGCCTCACTTGGTAAGTAATCTTCTTTCTATCTCCATGGCTTTAATGATGCTCTCTGTGACTCATAGTTCTTTTTTGCAGGGTGAAGACAAGCCTAAATCACACTCCTTTGCATCGGTTTGTGAGCGCCACTGAATGCATTACAGTTGGCTATTATGATGAAGTAAGCAAAAGGAGAGTCAGGGAGCATTGCAATGAGAATGGGATCTCAAATGTGCTCATGTTCCCAGCCGTTACCAAGAAACTTCGTCATGTAGCTGGGGACATGACATTGGTTAACCCTTATCAGAAGCCACAAAAACTCATAATGAGATTGCTTCAGCTATTTTCCAATGATGATGACTGGGTCCTAGACCTTTTTTCGGGCACAGGTAATTTCAATTTTCAGAATTTTCATTAGTCATGGTTGATTGAAGCCTCTAAGTGGTTTTCTGCTGTTTCAGGAACGACTCTGGCTTGCTCCTTAAAGATGTTCAGGCACTGCATAGCTGTGGAGAAGGATGATGCTCAAGTGAGCTTCATTAGAATGAGAATCAATGGGCTGAATGAATGCCCAGATGAAGACCAAGAGGTTGGAAGGAAGCACATTGCAGATACGGAGAGATTCCAACCAGCTTCAAGGGAGCCTGTTCCCCCACTTGCAGATGAACCGGGGGACATGGCTGACCTTGAAGAGCCAATCTTGGAGCAAGAGAGGCAAGATAGGTGTTCTAATGTGCCAGAGGATCCCAATATCCTTGAGCTTGAGGAAAGCTATGATCAGCTTCTATTGTAGATTCACATTACTCTTGTAGAACACATGAAATGTAAAAGATCATTTTAATGGAAATATAATTTGGAGTTCTGCTTCCACTTGGTGTTCAGCTTGATTTATCTTGAGCATTTCTCTGATCATGTGTGAATGTTTCTTAGTATAATTTTGTTGAATATTATCTTCTCTTGGGAATGCTTTTGTGAAGTGTATTTCATATTCTGTTAATATGGCCAGGCATTCAATGGGGATCTTAACCATACAAAGGGGATGATCTTAATTGCCTTGTTAAAATGCTCTGATTTTTGCAACACATGTACTCTAATTTTTGAGTAACTTTTAATTAGCTATCATCTGTGCTTGTTGAGGTTATAGATGTAATGAAGGAGCTTCGCGAATTCTTACTTGTACCTTTTCAACTCTAATCTATTGTCCAAGATCATGATGTGGGATTCTTGGTCATGCTCAACAACTAGTTTTCATGGCAGCAAGAATTTTAGTATATCTATCTTGACTACTTGGGATATGAGATCAAGCTTCTAG
This sequence comes from Ceratopteris richardii, assembly GCA_020310875.1. NCBI lineage: Eukaryota > Viridiplantae > Streptophyta > Polypodiopsida > Polypodiales > Pteridaceae > Ceratopteris > Ceratopteris richardii. The sequence goes on from CM035415.1 coordinate 37,326,867, forward strand.
TGACAATATTTACAAGCAAGACTCGTGATGCTTTCTAGATATTGTAAAATGCCCACTTTTTTGCTTCATATAATGGTATTTAGGTAAAAAGAAAAAGAGAACATGTCTTTGTTCTCCTTTGTTGTGACTCAGTGTTCATTGTGGTTGTGCCCAAGAAGAATGGAAAATTGCGTGTGTGTATTAACCTTAAAAAAGTTAATGCCGCCACGATTAGAGACAGTTATCCTCTTCCTATCACAGAACATCTATTGGAAAGAGTTGCGGGCAAGGAAGTTTACAGCTTTCTTGATGGATTCTCAAGCTATAATCAAGTAGCCATTGCTCCAGAGGACCAACACAAGACGGCATTTGCCACTGAATGGGGCATATTTGCATTTCGTGTGATGCCATTTGGCTTAACAAATGCACCCGCCACTTTCCAGCGACTCATGTGTCATATTTTTAAGGAATTCCTACGCAAGAGTTTGGAAGTTTATGTCGACGACATATGTGCTCATTCAAATGTAAGACAGACACATATCCCAGAGTTAAGGCAAATATTTGACAAATGTCGAGAATATCAGGTTTGTTTGAACCCAAAAAAATGCGTTTTCATGGTCAGACAAGGCAAAATTCTAGGACACATTGTGTCAAAAAATGGAATCTCTACGGATGAAGAAAAGGTGAAAGTAATTGCAAAATTACCTAGACCAACTAATGTGAAAGAGGTACAAGCATTTATGGGCCATTGCGGTTATTATAGGAGATTCATACACATGTATGCAATCATAGCCAAGTCTTTGTACTCTCTTTTAACCAATTTTGAATGGACAGATGAATGTGAAAATTCATTCAATGAACTTAAACGACGCTTGTGCTCAGCACCTATATTGACTACCCCAGATTGGAGTAAGCCATTCCATGTACATGTGGATGCATCCAATTACGCCATAGGATGTGTGTTAGCACAACCCACGAATGAAGGTAACATAGATCTCCCCATAGCTTACGCAAGCAGACAAATGAACGCAGCAGAAAGAAATTACACCACTACGGAACGAGAAGGATTAGGGATGATCTACGCAGTAAAGAAGTTTAGGCACTACTTGTTGGCCAACAAATTCAAGTTCTTTACAGATCATCAAGCCCTATTGTATTTAGTCAACAAGCCATGTAACACAGGACGACTAATACGATGGTTTCTATTACTCATGGAATATGATTTTGAAGTAGTAGTCAGGAAAGGAAAGACACATCTTAGAGCTGACCACCTTTCAAGATTAACCTCAGGAGAAGCTCCTCAAGGAATAGCGGATGAATTACCAGATGCTTATTTGTTTAATCTTGAGATAGCACCAGAATGGGCTAAACCTATAGTCCCTATTCTCACATATGGACCCAAGAATCCTAGGATAAAGATCAAAGAGGGAGAGATTACCAAGTCTGAGAGATACCAAATAATGGCAGGAAGCATATATAAACAGGATAATCAAAAGATTCTTGCTTGTTGTGTAGATGAATCTGAACATGCGAATTGGTTGCAATTAGCACACATAGGTGCATTAAAGCAACATCATTCAAAACATCGAACATTACAGACTCTGCATAGGCTAGGAGTATACTGGCCTACGATGGAAGCAGATGTCTACAGGTTGTGTAAAGAATGCCATGTTTGTTGTGAAAGACCACCAGTGAGCATGCTACACTATATCACGTGTCTCTCACACCAGACTGGAGTGAACAATTAGTGATATACTTGAGGACGAAGACATTCCCTCAAGGAATGACTTTAGCACGACAACGCAGTCTAGAGCAGGAAGCTCAAGACTATTCACTTATTGGCGATAATCTATACAAAAGAAGACGAGATGGATATCTAAGACAATGTGTTCATGAGAGCGATTATCTGAGCATACTCGAGACTGCACACCAAGGTGTTGCAGGAGGTCATTTTGGACCCGATAGGATAATCAAAGCCATCCTCTTTGCAGGATTATGGTGGCCCACTCTTCACATGGATGCTCATACCTATGTAAAGAGATGTGATGTGTGCCAAAGAACTCAGTTTCCTACAAAGAAGGAGATTTAGTTCTAGTATATACGTTGAAACAACACACACGGAAGTTAGAAAAGCGAGGTTATGGACCTATGATCATTAACAGACTCTCAACAAGTGGAGCAGTACAATTAGCCACTTTAGAAGGAGATATAATGCCTAATTATATTAGTGGCTGTAGAGTCAAGCTATATCAGGAACCTCTTACTAAGGATATGCTGAGACGACTCACGTTGGCAAAGAAGCGTAAGGAGGAAGAAAATAGAATACGAGCGGAAGCTCAGGCAGAAGCAATAGAACGCATTAAACGCATGAAGTTAAGAAGACAAGGACTAGGGAGAGAACATTTTAACCATCTCGAAACTACACCCAGATATCCCATGGCCATGTGTCAAGTGAAGTCAACCACTCATCCTAGTATAGTGGATAGGAGACCATTCATTACAGTCAGGCTAGAGCACGACAACCCTTGCCAAGAGCTCAGGGCTTTAATTGACTCAGGTGCTGCGACTAGTGCGATTAGATGGTCCCACTATAAGGATTCAGGAATAGAAATGCGGCCAATTGAGGCATACCTCATAGGCCTAGGAGGCATGGAAACCCCTTGCATGGGTGAGGTGGACCTTCCTATCCTCATTAAGGATGTGACCATGACAGCGAAACTACTAGTGTGCCATGATGACGACCTGATAGAACCCCTAATCCTTGGCCAAGATTGGCTATACGATCACTCAGTGGACCTAAATCTTAGACAAGGCTCCTTACAGATTGGAACCTTAGAACAGAAGCGAGTGATACCGCTTGACTTCCCTAATTGCATTCTGATTGAGGTTTGTAACCCTAGACCCTATGAAACGCATGCGATGGAAGACCGGAAGATCTTAGGTCAGACCAGTCACATTACGTCTACACCAACCCACTCGGGCTTGACTAGGGACAATTACCAATCAAAAGGACGACAAGAGATCTTCCCTGGGGCTTCCTGCAAACTAGAAGGGGCACCTACCCAACCGCTAGGGCAGGTGAACACAATCAGCGGTCAGGTGGGTTGCATCAGCGGCCAAATGAGCACAACACCCTGCGGTGCTCATCCTTCCAAACTTGCTGCGAACTGGCCTAGATTAAAGATAAAGAACGAATCACTTCCTAATGGGCAGGTCACGCAAGTGTTGGATCTCCCTTCTTTTCCAAAGCAGAGCGTCCAATGGACCTCTCAAACCCAACCTCGAAGGAGTCAACCACAACAGAGGAACCCAGACCGACGACACCACCAGACAAGGCAAGGAAAGCAGCAGTATCAACATCACAGAACAAGTGGCACGAGACAAATATGGGTGCCAAAAGGACAGCAACCACAGGCTATTGGCAACACTGCAGACGAGAGTAGGACAAAGTTTCAACAGAAGTAGAGTCAGCATCCAAAGTTCCCTCGATCTTCTTCCCCAAGTACAAATACTCGGCAGATTTGGATCGCCAAGAAGTATCTTATCAATCGACCCACACCCATGCAGATTTGGGTACCCAAACAATGTATTATAGCCCAACCCTCTAGCCATGTAATATATACCCCTCCGAAATCTTTTCATCCTTCAATACCACCAAACCCGATACCACTTTTTGTCCCTCAACAGAAACATACCACCCACTCCAAGACTCTTAGGAAATGGATACCGAAACGTATCCAGACGTCTTCTTGTACCCCCTTATCTAACAATTCTCCCACCCCGTTTAAACTCCACCCTTGTAATAATTCACCCTCAACCAAACCTTGTATAAATTCATACACCCAAACCCCACATCATGCATAATAAAAGCTCATCAAGAATTGTATGCATAATCTGACAATGTAGGCGTCTAGAGACCTACATTAGTTTTGCAAATAATCATTGCATCAATCACTTCACGACACTTGGCTACACGGGTTACACATCGGTTATGGAAAGGGATTGCGGTCTCACCTTAATGGGACCATAATTAATTTCCATACTAATGTGTTAATCTTTTGTAGGAGATCTTTTCCATTAGCTCATCAGTCATCATGCAAACAGAAGCAGGACCATCAGAAGCTGGCCCAAGCACACCAATGGCCAATATTGGAGAATTACTCGCGGAATCTTATCCTACGATGCAACCACCAGAGTTTCAAGGTTTTCCAGGACCCATGCCAATCGATGATCCTCCTAGAGGATATACTGAGAAGATTCATCGTAATTCTCATTGGTTTCAAGGCCTAGCAGGACCCTTAGCAGACGCTGATTTCATATTTGAGGCCAATTTGGCATTTGATCTTCGCACATGGACCAAGTACCAGTTCCTTGCAAGAGAATTAGAAGGACTACAGAATACACAAGATCTAACGCACGTTTGGGCACGAGCGGGATTTACAGAGTATTTTAGCGACCCTCTGCCTAAACCCGATTTTTATAGGTGCTTTTACCTAGTAACCACCTTGACGGCTTCAGAGAACAAGGATCTACCAGGCACATTCATGTTACCATCCTTGGTAAATGATCCTCCATTCAGAAGGTTTTATTTGTCTAAAGATTTAATTCGCGCAGCTTTGAAAATACATGGAACACACACTCCGACGGAGCGAGAACGGCTAATCCCAGAGCAGATGAAACGTGGTGACGTAACCAAGTGGGAGGATATTTCTGCTATAACACCTGAGCTCTCCAAGCCATTACGGATATGCATGCAGCACTTTGCTTTCCCAGCTCAGGATCGTTTTACCATGCCCCACAAGAGAATCTGGTTTGGATTATACTTAGCATGTACTGGACCTCAAACTGTTGATCTAGCCAGCTAGATAATTGATCAGCTCTATTTGGCACAACATAGGTGGGAGCGAAAGAAGGTAATCAATGGATGCTGTGCCCTCACCAAGATCATATATATGTGCTTGGCGTATGACTTACCAATTGAGCGTGCCATGACCAGTGAGGAACTGAAAGCATTTAAAGGCACCACTAGGAAGGCTAGAAAGTCTAGCAAAGGGATTGTCATCTCGCTTAATGCTAGAGGGCTAACTGACCCCTCAAGAGCGGCCATCATTGGTCAATGGCTCCGCGACACGAGCTTAAAACCAGACATTATATGCATTCAAGAGATTAAAATTGACGGAGAAGACCTTCTGAAACGGCTCAGACAGGTTTCCTCGGCCCATGTGTGGATCCCAACAAAGCACCAGCGGGGGTCCGGTGGAACGGCCATCGGTGTTAAACAACCCTGGCTTGAAAAGCTCGAGAACTCCATTGAAGACGTAAATCACCGCTGGATTGCGGTTTCTTTTGGTGCTCCCCTCTGTGTTACTATGGTTTCTCTGTACGCCCCTAACGGGGATTCGGAGAGGCTGAACACTTGGACTTCTCTTGACTCGCTTCCCCACAACGTGCTTATTTGTGGCGACTTTAACATGGTGGAGGACCCTATGGACAGATGGATGGGCAAGGGCAGGGTCATTGACAGTCGGGAGAAAGAAACGTGGGACTTGACCAAACTCCACCTGGATCTGGTCGAATTCAAAGACTCGAATGGCTTTTCCTGGTCGAATCTCCAAGCGGGCGAGGATCTGAGGAAAGCTAGACTTGATAGATGCTACATCTCTCAGAGCTTTGCTCATCTGTGGGGCCACCCTTCCATCACGCAACGTACTGACCTCACCATCTCTGATCACTACCCGATTGTTATCACTTTCCAACCTTCCTACGGGACCCACAAGGCTCCGTGGTTCCATGCCAACGCCTCCACCTTCTCTCTCCCCTCCGTCCATCAAGAGATAGCCGATGTGTGGAAGGTGGCGTTCGCCTCTGGCTTGGCCCCAGCCAAGTGCTGGAGAAGTGCGGTCGACAAGTCTCGCAAGATCATGATCAGAACTAAGAAGATGCTCGAGACCGTGCGGCGGGCTCGTAGGGAAGCGCTGTACCACAGACTCTGGCGACTCGAGGAGGAAGTGAACAAAGGAAAACACCAAGCCCAGAAAGGTCTCCGAAGAATCAGAGCAGCGTTGAGATACGAGGAAGAAATTCAAAGGAAAAACTTGCAAATCTTCTTCAAGGAGTGGTGGGCTGGAAAAGCCGACAAACCCACCAAAGAGATGTGCAGTATCCTCAAAAGGAAACACAACAGAGAGACGATTCCCCTACTGCTAGACCCACATGGCAATGTATGCAACTCGGAAGAGGACAACTTTGGCATCATCGAAGGGCACTTCACGAGACTCCTGGGAACCTCGAACCCCCTCTCCCACCACAGAAGGGACTGCATGGCTGCCATTTCTAGGGTCTCCCCCCGGAGAATACCACCCAACCTCCACTCCCTGCTCCATGCCCCGATCTCTGAATCAGAAATCATTGAGGTCATTGATGCCCTCCCTCTCGGTAAAAGCCCGGGACCCGATGGACTCACTAACGAGTTTTTTAAATCCTTCAAGCTGGTGGTCGCCACCCCTCTTCGGATGGTCTGGCAAGAAGCGCTAAATTTTGGTGCTCTTCCTTCTTGTATAAATAATGGAATTATCAAGCTGGTTCACAAGAAGGGGGAAAAAAATAGAATCGAGAACTGGCGGCCAATTACGATGCTACAAACAGGATACAAGATCGTCGCCAAAGTCATTGCCAACAGACTTGCGTGCCATCTGAGATCTTGGCTTAGTGAGGACCAAAAAGGTTTCATCAAAGGCAGGTCCATCCTGGAAACTATTATGGATATTTGGGAAGGTATTCAATTTGCAAACGAGTCTAATCAAGATGTGGTCTTCCTCAAGATCGACTTTGACAAAGCCTACGATAGACTAGAATGGGACTATATTCTGCAGTCGCTCCAAGACCTCGGATGTAGTCAGAAATTCACCAAGATGATCGCGACCCTTCTCGGCAACGCAACGACCCAAATTAACGTAAACGGCAAACTTTCAAAGGCGATCCATCTTAAAAGATCTATTAGACAAGGGTGCCCTCTTGCCCCCCTTCTCTTTGCCATCGCCACTGAGGGGCTGAGCAGACTGGTGGCTCACCATGTGGAGGCTGGCAATATCAAAGGCCTCCAACTACCGCACGACCACAGTCAATTCATCATGAGACTTTTTGCTGATGATATGAATGCGTTCGTTCACAATGACAAAACCAGCCTGGAGACTTTCTGGAAGTGTCTTGATACCTTTTGTGAGGCCTCTGGATCCAAAATCAACCACAATAAGACCGCCTTTAGGGCCATCGTGGGACATCAACCTGGCCTTCTCATTGATCACGGCTGTCAAATCATTCCGCAGGGCCAAATATTTTGGCTGCTTGGAATCCCCTTGGGATTTGGTGTCTCTATGGAGCAGCGATGGAATTGGGTGCTGGCCAAACTTGAAAACAAGCTCAATTACTGGAGAGGCATGCAAATCAATCTCGCTGGACGGGCGATGGTTATCAACACGTTCCTCCTCTCGTCTACCATCTATTTCATTTCCTGCTGGAGACCGAATGAGCAAGGCCTGTCCAAATTGAATGGCATCTGCAGAAACTTTCTTTGGACAGGTGATCATAACAGAAGGGGGGTCCCTAAAATCAAATGGGCCATCTGCACCAACCCTAGAGATAGCGGGGGGCTTGGCATCCTGGACATTGGGTGTATGGCTAACAAACTGGCAGCCAAATGGATGATTAAAGCTTGGTGCAATAGGGAGGCCTCGTGGGCCAAACTGATCTTCAGAAACAAAAATGAGTTGGCCCTCACGGGGTCCCCGAACTGGAAGAACCTCGACATCATGACCTTGCTATTCTCCCTGATACCTGTCTTCCCGAAAGGCTCCAATCTCGTTTGCTCTCTTTGGAAGGGCTGGAATAAAGTCAAAAGCTTCACAAGAATTAGTGAGGACTGGAAATGGGCGGCCGGAATCAGACAAAACGACTCTATCTGGTTTCCGATTCATGGCATCCGGAGTGTGGAATCTTGGAACATTCAAAATGCCAAGAAGTTATGGAACAAAGGATTCAAAAAATGGAAACACCTCTGGAAACATGACACCAACAGTTGGATCAACTTCGAGGATATCGACCCTCGCATAAACATCTCCTACGAAGAATGGAACACCTTGCAAAGCAGATGCCTCGCTTGGGATCGTCACAAAACCCGCCTTCTCATGGGACATGATGCACCGAACGCGCGTGGTCTCAAATGGCACAATGGAAATAGTCTACTCAAAATCCCGTACATCAAAGAAACGACTGACCTCCAGATCAGCCTCAACAAGAAGTGGTGCCTGTCTTGGACGCGGCTTCGGTGGGACATGAAATTCATGGGTATCTGGCACCCACTGATAGAGATTAAGAAGTCGGTCCTCTTATGGCAAATTCTTCATCGAGGAATTTGGACTAACCATAAGGCAAGCAAAATTTGTGGGATCCCTCCGTGGTGCAAACGTTGCCACCGCGCAATCGAAGATGTCCCACACATCTTCCTTACTTGCCCCAACTCCTACAGAATCTGGCAGATGGTTGGACGGAAAATCAGAGTCCAGAAACAGCTTAGTTGGAAACAAGTCCTTTTGGGTGAAGCGATTGGGTGCTCTGCGGCTCTCTGGAACGCAATCAGAGGGGAAGTCCTGTGGAAAATTTGGCGGGAGCGGTGTGCTCTCAACTTCGGTGACTCCCCCAGGGAGTGGTCGATTGAAAAATCTCTGTTCCTCCTTGGCAAAAGGATTGCCAACAGTAAGAATTCCCCCCCCTTCAGGCATCATCAAGTCCTCCTTTTGATCAACAACAAGCTCAAACCCAAGTGGGTCCCGCATGAGGGCGACGAGAGGGTGATCAACCTTCTTTGTAATGCAACCTAGGAATCAACCAAGCTTCCCCTGCTTTGTGGGATTTGGGGGGTCCCGTGGGCACTAGTCCCCTTCTATTGTACCTTTGTTTCTTAATTTAATTCAAGTCCGGGAGAGTAGGCTATTGCCGAACTTCCTTTATATTAAAAAAGTCTAGCAAAGGGAGAGCCGGAAAGTGGATGAGAGGTACTATCCCGTGCCTACAAGTCCTAGAATCACCCTCGCCACAACCATCTCCAGAGCAGTCACCAACAGCAGCCACTCCCACGGTACCACCAATTCGCATACGGTTATCAAGACCAGTTACGCCGGAGGGCACCACCAGTACTGTTGCACCCCAAGCAGCCACAACCACAGAACCTATCACCACAGCAGCTGAACTTCCCACCACTATTGGTGCGGAAGCTTTCTCTTTTCCAATACCCCATTTAGAAGCAGGACAAGCAGAGCCACTGGACCAAACTTTTGATTTTGAGATGCCTGATGCATTCTCCAATGAGTTCCAGTTTTCAGAAGGACAATTGTTTTCTCAAGAATTTGAAAGGCCTAGCTACCCTACCACACCCAGGGATCATCCACAAGGACAGATCGTGTCCAGCTCTGATGACGAAAGAACAGTAACCGATGACGATGAAGGAGACGACGAAGCTAGCCAGGGAACTCAGGAATCCCAAGAACATGAACAGACAGATGGCCAAGGCCAACAAACAGACACACATGGTGATACAAGTACCCATGAAGATGAAACTTACGAAGCAGAAGCTTACACACTAGCTATCAAGAAGCTGTATAGAACTATGGAAAAAGTTTGGGCACGCAAAAAGCTGACAGAGGAAGAGAGTCAAACAATAATAGAACAAGAACTTGTCACAGGCGGATTCGAAGACGCATACATCAAAGGATTCAGAGAGTTAGTCAAATCAGTAGGCTCCAACGAAGCCCTCAGGTACTTGCAACGAAAACCACTACCACAGTTTGACCCCCGCAGAGTACGACTACTTTCAAAGCCCGGCGAATACATTCGTGTACCAACAGGAGCACAGTCTTCTGAACAAGCCAGGGAGGCACGCCTCGTCCCCGAAAGTTCGTTGGCTGTAGAAACCATCTTTGTAGATTCCCCACCCCGCGCTACAGTTGTACAAACCTCAGTAGTCACTGAAGTACCGACCACCCCAACCGCTCCTCTCTCACCGCCCGTCCATCCAGCCTCCCCTCTTCACCCTCCTTCCCCCAGACCAACATCTTCATTCGCCGGTGGTGTTGCAGAAATTGTCTTTACGACCACTAACCCCACAATTCCCGCACCCATTAGCCCTAGTCTACCCCCTCCCACACCCACCTTTCTATCCAACCCCTTCCTTCATCAATCTTTTCCATCTTTTCCCACAACTCCAAGACCCCTTTTCCCATTCCCTCCGCCATTAACCTTCTCCCCCGTCTCACCGCCCCGACCCACTGTAACCCCTCTTTCCCCTTTCTACCAAGCTGCTCCAGCTAGCCCCCCTGTAAATTACCCCTCAACCTTTGTAAATCCCGTATTTACACCAGCACGAGTACCCACTATCACACCCATATTCACGGTCACCGCACTAGATACGTCCACTGACATGGACATCTCACCACCCACTGCACCATCACTCACTTCGCTCACGGCACCAACATTTTTAGGCACATCACAATTTTCAACAATCACTACATCATCCACCTTCCCACCCCCATTCCCCATTCCCGTTGCATCTACACCAACTGCATCTTCATTTAGCACCCCATTAATACTATCACCCACTGTAGATAATGCATTTCGACAGAGTTCATGTGTATGACGCAAGTAAGAGATGAGTTCACATCTCTTGGTGATAATTATCAGCAGCTGCAGAGGACAACCAATGACTTACAGTCGTAGCTTAATTTATTGTCTATTGAGAATGCCTCTCTGAACACCCGCTACCAGGAATTACGCGAGGCTTATCACAAATTGGAACTAGAAAGCGAAGAAAAGACCAAGGAAGCCACTGCTGACCTGGATAACTTATTAAGAGCCCAGACAGTCCGCAATGCAACGCTAACACGAAACATGGGCTTACTACGAAGACACCTAGCAGCCGCCAAGGAAGAAAACCAGCGCTTACAGGACCAGAACCGAGAAAACTTAGAAGCAGCGCTCGACCACCCAGACCAACCACTCAGTCCTAGTCGGTTCAAAGCCATTCCCTCAGACTCGATGAGGATGCTGCTAGACGATCATGTAAGATTACTAGATGAATACGACCGCATGAACGAGGAGTTACAGAAACTCAAAGAAGATCACAAATTACTCTAGTTACGAGAACCGGCACAACAAGACATACGAGCACTTGTGGACCCCTCTCTTGACCTCCTAGAGGAACTCAACTCATTACGGGCCCAAGTATCACACCTTGAATCAAGGATCGCAGTATATGAAGCACCACCAAGGCCAGCTTCCCCCCCTGAGCTTCCAGCTGAGGAAGAAACGGTCACCATTCCGGTGGAGGAAACATTTGAAGAGGCATACGAGCCACAACCCATCCCAGGCGTACGCATCACGGCCGAAGGTCAGATGACGTACGAACTTCCGACCCCCGCGTGGATGAAGACTATTGAGGAACTTGGAACAACGCACTCAGCTAGAGTAGAGGCACAATTACATGCCATGGCGATGATAGAAGAAAGAATATTACAGTCTCCATTCTTTGCTCATTTGGCCCCGCGATGATACATATCTGGGCATGAGCTACAGTATAAACCGTATTTCATGTTAATGGCCGAATACCGGTTAGCCATTGAGAAAGAGACAGGTAAAAAACCATCACATGCGACTCAGTTCGAGGCGGATGATTTGCCACTAGATGCACAGCAAGGAAAGATCTATCAACCAGAGTGGCGAAAAGAGTTACTACAGCAGTATCCAGAAATGATGAGTACATGGGTAAAGGCACCTTTGCATTTGAAGTACAACCCGTGTTGGGGACCAGTACCACGACGCCGCTCCTGGACTGCCTTTGCTATTAAGGTACAAAACAATAAGCAGTGCCAAGACTGGTTGAATTACCCCTATTTTAAGCCACCCATTGAGTTACCAACTGTTGGCTACATGATGGCTACAATTCGCCACTGGCTCCCTAGATTAAAGCATATGGATGATATAGCGGTGCATATGACTGTCAAAATCTTTGACATGATGCAAATGATTTTTAAAGTCTTCCGACGCGTCAAGGCACCCCATGTCAACACCCCGGGCTTTGAGCATGGCAATTTTGACCTGGTATATAATATGAGTACAACGCCATCGCTACGGGTGTGTTATGCCTGGCATTGCAGAATAAAATATCTACCGGCGTGCTACAAGCAGACGTTCGAAGAGATGTTCACAACCGACTTCTGGGAATACCATTCAGAGGTATTCATAAGCAGGCCTACACATTTATTACAATTATTTGCCTGTGAACGAATGGTCTATTCCACACACTATCAGCTCCCGCCACCGGAAGAACCGCAACCAATCGACTGGGAGAAACTCGAGGCAGATCTGGCCCGAGGCATTCGTATCTCCGAGCACACCCTCGCTCAAGACCTCCTACAGAACTATATCCGGCAGACCTCACAACAAGGTTCTGTCAGGGACGACAGAAGCGAGAGGGAGGGGGGTGTTGGAAGCAGCCAGAGGCACAGACGACGCGGGAGCATGTAACGACGGAGCAGGAAGCCAGTCAAATCTTTTTTCAAAGACTTATGTTTTAAAATACTTTTCAAAAACCTCCAACAGTGATTTTCATCACTATTGTAACATATGTAACATAAAAACCCCATTTTGTAATCCATAGCTCCATTTTGTGCAAGCCGAGGAGTCCTCGAGCTTGAGGAGCTTAGGTAGAACAAGCGTATCAATTTTCCTTATTTTTAGACATCGTTTACCCTTCCAAATAGCATCTAGGACCTAATTTTTAACTATGCCGGTCACTAGATGTGAAACCGGTCAAAACTAGTCTAGAAACTATAAAAAGAGCTAGAGAGCTCATTTTTGAGGTTGGTTAGTGTTGGCTAGTGTGAGCTTAGAGTTCTTTTGAGCTTGTAATAGTGTTCTTGAGTAATAGAGCTAATTTCTCACCTTCCATTGTGTCTTGCTTGTCTCTTCGTAGTGTGTGTGTATGTGTGTGTGCATTTCTATGCTTCTCACCTTCACTCTCACTTCATCTCACATTCACGATCTTCATATCACTCCTATCTCTTCCGGGGATTGACATTAAGGATGTGGAGCTTCTTAACATGGTTCTCACCATTGTGCTAGAGCAACAGACACAGTGGTGACATACTTGAGGACGAAAACATTCCCTCAAGGAATGACTTTAGCACGACAATGAAGTTTAGAGCAAGAAGCTCAAGACTACTCACTTATTGGCGACAACCTATACAAACAAGGAAGAGATGAATACCTAAGACAATGTGTTCATGAGAGCGGTTATTTGATTGTATTAGAGACTACACACCAAGGTGTTGCAGGAGGTAATTTTGGTCCCGACCGAATAATCAAAGCCACCCTATTTGCAGGATTATGGTGGCCCACTCTTCACATGGATGCACATACCTATGTTAAGAGATGTCATTTGTGATAAAGAACTCAGTTTCCTACTCGGAGAGATGAAATGCCACTGAAACCCATGATGGGAGGACGTGCATTTTCCAAGTGGGGTATAGACTTTGTAGGACCCATTACCCCCCTGCAAAAGGTACTCATGCGGAATACATCATAGTTGCAACAAATTATCTTATCAAATGGGTAGAGGCCAAGGCCACAAAAAATAATGATGCACATACGACTGCTGTCACTCTAGCATAATGGTTAGTACCAACGTGAGGAGATCCACCTCATAATTGTCAATCTGTGGAGACGTGAGGACTAGTATGAAGACTATGAGCAAGTGATGGCACAAGTGTGTGAGTGAGAAGCACACAAACATGCACACACATACACACGCGCGCGCACACAAGGCAAGAACAAGGAGAGGAATAATGGAGTTCTTTGCATTAGTTAAAAAGTCTCTTACATAAGCTCAACTCACAAACAATCTACCCTCAAAAATGAGCTCTCTAGCTCTTTTTATAGTTTTTTGACTAGCTTTGGCCTTGTCCAGACCTAATGTCCGGCCTAGTTAAAAATTAGGTTCTAGAGCCTATTCGAGGGCTCAAACGGAGTCTAAAAATTATGAGAATCGGTATGTAGATAATTCTAATACTCCTCAAGCTTGAGGACTCCTCGGCTTGAACAAAATGGAGTCTATTCTACCAAAAATGGGATTTACAATGTGTGTGTAGTGATGAAAATCACTTGAATTGGAAATACTTTATGGAAAAAAATGATTGGGCCTTGTTGCCATATTGTGCATGATTGCTGCGTTGTGCCTATATGCTCTTCTTATTACTCGTATGCCAACAACTGCAAAATTCCTATTTGAAAATGTCTTTACAAGATATAGACTACCAATAGAACTAGTGAGCGATGGAGGAACTCACTTTCTAAACTAGGTCATTCAATATTTGTTACAAGATTTTATGGTGATTCACAAGAAATCTGCACCATATCATCCTTAGGCCAATGGTCAAGCTGAAAGTACTAACAAGATCCTTTGTCATGTACTGACGAAACTCGTGAACAACAAACGTTCAAATTGGGACAAACAGTTACATCATGTTGTTTGGGCATATCGAGTGGCCTACAATGCCGTACTCAATGCAGCTCCCTTTCATATAGTTTTTTGTCAAAACGTTGTGCTTCCTTTGGACTTTTTGATACCGACCCTTAAAGTTGCACAAGAACATCAGTGGACCGGCCATGAATTATCATCAAGGATAATGGACTTGGCATGATTATGAGAAACGAGGCTGAAAGCAGCAACATATATATATGCAGCAAAGAAGCGATAGAAAGCCTATTTCGATGCACATGTGAAGGACAAAGGCTTAAAAGAAGGTGATTTAGTCCTAGTGTATACTCTGAAATAGCATGCACAAAAATTAGAAAAGCGAGGTTATGGACCTATGATCATTTAGTGATTGTAGAGTCAAGCTATATCAGGAACCTCTTACTGAGGATATGCTTAGAAGAATCATGTTGGCAAAGAAGCATAAGGAGGAAGAAAAGAGAATACGTGCAAAAGCTTAGGTAGAAGCTCTAGGACGCATTAAGTGCATGAAGCTAAGAAGATAAGGACTAGGGAGAAATCAGACACCTAGATACCCCATGGCCATGTGTCAAGCAAAATCAACTGCTCATCCTAGCATAGCAGATAGGAGACCATTCATTACAATCACACTAAAACAAGGCAATATTTTCCATGAGCTTAGGGCTTTAATTGATTCAAGTGTTGTGACTAGTGCCATTAGATGGTCCCACCATCAAGATTTAGGAATAGAAATGCGGCCAATGGAGGCATACCTCATAGGGCTAGGAGGCATGGAAACCCCTTGCATGGGTGAGATGGACCTTCCTATCCTCATACATGAAGTGACCATGATAGTAAAGCTCCTAGTGTGCCATGACCATGACTTGATAGAACCCCTAATCCTTGGCCAAGATTGGCTATACGATCACTCAGTGGACCTAAATCTTAGACAAGGCTCCTTGCATATTAGGACCTTAGACTAGTAGCGAGTGATATCGCTTGACTTCCCTAACAACACTCCACCTGAGGTATGCAGCCCTAGCCCCTATGAAATGATTGTGATGCAGGACTGGAAGATCTTTGGTCAAATCCATTGGCTAAGCACGCTCCTTCCAAAGTGAACCCATGAGAGCTTGGCGATGGATAGTTGCCAGACAAGAGGATGTCAAGAGGTCTTCCTTCAATGGAAAAATGGGGACCATCAACAGTCGGGTGGACTGCATCAGTGGACAGATGGGCACAATAGCTTTTGGTATTCCCTCCTCCACACTTACTGTGGACTGGTCTAGATCTGTTGTAGAGAATGCCTCACTTCCTAATGGGCAAGCTTTGCAAGTGTTGGACCTCCCTTCTTTTCCAAAGGAGAGTGTCAACCAGACCTCTCACCCCCAAGCACAAAGGAGTCAACCACGTCTTAGGAACCCAAGTCGATGACCATATCAGACAACACAAAGATGGAAGTAGCATCCACAGACAACGACTACCAGCATGAAGCAGGTATGGGTGCCAAAAGGAGAGAAAGCACCAACAGTTTCCAACAGTGCAGACAATGACATGGAGAAGTCCAAGCAGAATCAGAATCAGCAGTCCACATCCCATCAGCCTTCTTCCCCAACAATAAGAGTTCAAAATATTTGGATCACCAAGAAGTACCTCACGAATCGACCCACACCTAAACAAATTTGGGTACCCAAACATTGTAGTATAGCCCAAAACTCAAGCCATGTACCATATACCCCTTTGAAATCTCTTCACCCATCAACACCACAACCCACAAAATCACCTTTTGTACCTCAGCAAAAGGATACCACCCACTCAATAACCCTTAGGAAATGGATGCCAAAACGTATCCAGAAGCCGCCTCATGATCCTCTGTACAACACAACACCTATCCCGACTAACCCCTACCTTTGTAATGATTCACTCACAACTGAACTTTGTATAAATTCACCCATGCTTACCCACAATCACTTGTAATGCAAGACCCATCACAAGCTATGCATGCATTAGTTTCTAAAAAATCATTCCATAAACCACCTCACAACACTTGGCTACACAGTTACACATCGGTGATGGAAAGGGATTGTGTCTCACTTAATTGGGATCAAGATTAATTTCCATACTAATGTGTTATCCTTTTGCAGCAGATCATCTACGCACTCCTTTTGAATCATCACGCAAGCAGAAGGACCTTCTACAGCTAGCCCCAGTGCACCTGTGGTTAATTTTGGCAATCTATTAGCTGAGTCTTATCCTACCTCACAACCTCCGGAGTTTCAGTATTTCCCAGGACCAATGCCCATAGACCATCCTCCTATGCGACACATGGAAGAAGTTCATAGCAACTCTCATTGGTTCCACAGTTTAGCAGGACCCTTAGTAGATGCAAACTTTATTTATGATTCCATGCTGTGTTTTGACAACATCAAGTGGGGTGGATATCAATTTTTCTCTAGAGACTTTGAAGAGCTCCTGAATTACGAAGTGTTAAGGCATATTTGGGCTAGAGCTGGTCTTACAGAATATTTTAGTGATCCATTGCCCAAACCTGACTTCTACAGATGCCATTACTTGGTGACTACACTCCAAGCCTCCGAGAACAAGGACTTGCTAGGGACATTCATTCTTCCATCTTTGGTAAATGATCCTCCATACAAGAAGTTTTATCTTTTGAAAGATCTCATTTAGGCAACTCTTAAGATTCACGGGACTCACATGCCGGAAGAGCACAAAAGGCTTATTCTAGAGCCTATGAAACATGGTGATGTTTTGAAGTGGGCTGATATTTCAGCCATAACACCTAAACTCTCTAAGCCGTTGCGCATATGTATGCAACATGTTGCATTTCTACCCCAAGATCACTTTACCATCCCTCATAAACATATTTGATATATGCATCAGGCCCCAAACCATAGATCTTGCCAGTTGGGTTATCGAGCGGTTGCATTTAGCTCAGGAGAGATGGGAACAAAAACATGTCATCCATAGTTCTTGTGCTCTTACTAGAATGGTCTATATGTGTTTGGCATATGATTTGCCCATTGAACGTGCCATGATCAATGAAGAATTAAAAGCATTCAAGGGAACCACCAAAAAGGCCAGAAAAGCTAGCAAAGGATGGGCAGGCAAGCGCATGCAAGGCTCTATTCCATGCTTGCAGGTTCTAGAGTCCCCATCACCACAACCATCTCCTCAACAATCTCCAACGGAACCCCTCGCACCCATACGGCCAATACGTATTCACCTATCACGACCCATTATCACAGAAGGCACTACCAATGCGATAACTCGTCAAGCAACCACCACTCAAGAAACTACCACTGTAGCAGGAGAACTTCTCACCACCATTGGTGCGGAAGCCTTTACTTTTCCTATCCCTACCTTGGAGGCAAAACCAACAAACACCACCTTTGATTTTGAAATGCATGATG
Organism: Ceratopteris richardii; assembly: GCA_020310875.1. Classification (NCBI taxonomy): domain Eukaryota; kingdom Viridiplantae; phylum Streptophyta; class Polypodiopsida; order Polypodiales; family Pteridaceae; genus Ceratopteris; species Ceratopteris richardii. The sequence continues at coordinate 37,344,819 of CM035415.1, forward strand.
CATTCTCTAGTGAATTCCAATTTTCAAAAGGGCAATTTTTCTCATAGGAGTACGAACATCCCAACTATCCTACTACCCCGCCTGATCACCCACAAGAGCAAGTAGTCTCAAGCTCAGGTGAAGATAGGACTGTGACCGATGATGATGGCGATGATGAAGCTAGTCAGGATAGCCACAAATCTCAAGAGGATGTGTAGAATGACGAGCAAGAGCAACAAACTGAAGCCCAAGTTGATATGAGTACTCATGAAGACGACACGTTTGAAGCTTCCACCTACACTTTGGCAATCCAAAAATTATATGGCACTATGTAGGCAGTCTGGGCACGTAGACAACTATCCAAAGCAGAGAGTCAAGCAATTCTTGAACAAGAACTTGCTAGTGAAGGTTTTGAAGAAGCTTTCATTCAAGGCTTCAAGGAATTATTTAAATCATTCAGAACCAATGAAGCCCTCTGTTATTTGAAGTGGAAACCATTACCAAAGTTTGATCCTCATCAATTCAATTAATATCCAAATTGGGTCAGTACATTTGCATACCCATAGATGCCCATTCTTCACAACAAGCAAAAGAAGCTCAATTCATCCATGAAACCACAACAAAAACCTAGCCCGATGAAGAGACCATTGTCATCGACTCCCCACCTCACTCTTTCACTGAAATATCCACAACCATAGTCGAAACCCCCACCATATCATCTGTTCCTCCTTCACCTCCTGTACATCAAGTCTCCTTAGTACATCCCACCTCCCCTCCTCTATCTACATTCCTTGTAAGTACTGCCATTGAGGGCACAGTCGCCACCACACCCCCAACCCTTCTTGCAAATATTCCCCCTAACCTTCCCCCCAGAGCTACCACCATCCCAATCAACCCATTCCTCACCCCATCCTTTCCTCCATTTCCCATCCCTCCAAGGCCTATGTTTCCATTTCCCCCTCCAATGAACTTCTCACCAGTCTCAACTCCCCACCCAACTATATCCCCTGTATCCTCCCCTCTTCAACAAACAATCCACGTGACTCAATCTGTAAACTATTCATCTACTTTTGTAAATCCTGTGTTTACATCCACTCACACACCCACTATCACTCCACTCTTCACAGTCACTGCACTCGACACCACATCCAGTGACATGGACATTTCACCACCCACTGCACCACCACTTACCTCATCTATTTCACCACCCCATTTAGGCACATCGCACTTCTA
>CM035415.1:37376030-37378530 GCA_020310875.1 Ceratopteris richardii
AAGGTTTTGGTTTCAAACCTTTAGGACTTTGGCATCAATGCATTTAGGCTCTTATATTCACAGGTTCCCAGACTTCCAGGTTTACAACATATGATCTAAGAGCATCTTCTAAATATTTGACATTTGACATACACACTTAATCTAGATGAGTAGAGATTTGAGAATTAGACAATTCAGTTACATGTGTATTCATCAATGTGGAGTAGGAAGTTGATGATCTGTTAGCAGCTGAATATTTTTGGAAGAGTATGCAAATACTTTACAAAAGTATTTTTTAAAGACCAAGACTTGATGAAGAGAATGCTACTTCAAATTCAAGGAAGAAAAAATGGTTTAGAGAAGATGAAGGAATCAGATCAACACCAAATCACAGGTATCAGTTTCTACTATCAGATTATCATTTGGAGGTCATGTCTTAGAAGAGCATTTATCAAGAGATTTGAAGGTTTCAAGGAGTGCTTTTATACACTTTCATCTTTTGAAAGTTAAAGGCTACATCAAAACAGGTATCTAGAGGTTTTTCTAGAGAGTTTTGAGAGATCTCTTTCATGGCATGAAAGTTCATCTAAGAAGACAAATTTGGAGATGGGATGAGTTTTTCAACCAATTTTCTATTGTAAATTGGTTGGATATCCAGGTACAGAATGTAATCTAGGTATCTAGAGAGGTAACTCTAGGTAATTCATCATTCAAACAAATGGTTGGTGAATTTAGCCATTTCAGACATTTGAAGCACAATTTTGATTAAGAGATATGAGGAGATGATAAAACATGATTCTATATTCACTTCCATTTGTATACCATGTTTGTTTTATCTCTTAATCTTAGCACTAGAGGAAGAGAAAAGTTCATTTGAAGAGGTCAAGAGTGTTTGCTACTTCAAGATGAAGAGAACAAAAGGTATGGAAGAGAAGTTTGAAGATATCGACATCATCATCAGGTGGAAGAAAGATGCAGAAGAAGAAAGTCCATCATTTCCAAATGGAAAGTAAGGCTTCCTTTTCTCATATATTTTCCATATACTTTTCCTATTTTATCCTCTACATCCAAAGACAAGTCTACGAGAACATCTTTTGTGAAGATAGTCTAAAGAAGAAGAAGTTTCTTGTTTTGCATTACACTTGGTCATGATTTAGTAGATTTGACAAAGAATTGCATTGAGAGAAAGAAAAAAGCAGCAGATATATGTTTTGACTCATATATGTATGAGTTATGTTTTAGTTGAAGCGTTTGAGCAAGCAGCTTATATGTTCCCTCAAAGAATTCTTGGAGTGTCAATACAGAGCTACTTGGTATATGACAAGTTGCAGAGAAGTATATTTCTTCTTTATCTAACTCTTGAGGTAAAAGAGTTTTTTTGTAGCAGATGTTGAAGACTTGGGTTGAGGTTTTATGTTTGGAAAAGTCACCTCATATTCAGTATATTCAGTATTTTCAAAAACTTCAGAAAATTTAGTCTTGTTGATGTACTAGTAAGTTGGAGAATCTACTTTCAGTGATTGTCTTGATTTTTGGATACATGATTGTATTTAAAAAGGTGTTCCATCATATCCTATCACTTGATTGAGAAGCGGAGTTAGCCAAAAGAAAATCAAGCAGGTACTATCACATTTCACCTGAGTAGAATATGAAAAGATGAAGTTCTCAAGGTGAGAAGTTTGTCCACTTATGTTTCAAGTAGGAGTTGCAGATTCTTGGGAAGGATTTGTTTGAAGAAAATTTTTACAACTTTATGTGAAGCATGGACACTTGGAGACATTCAAGTAATAAATCAAACATTAAGTCATGAACGTTTGATGAGAGTAGATTCTACATAGGAGAGATCATTGATCTTGAATGATCATGAAAGATCTTGAGTATTTATGAGTCAGTTGTCTATCTTTTGTTTGTAAGATTCTTAACATTGGAAGAAGTAAGTCAAAGATTCAGGTTCTATCAGATTTGTGATGCAGAGAGATAGGTGAAGATACTTGTTATGTTATAGAAGGTTATGAATCCTAAAATGCTTTCAGCAAGATTTTGTTATGTTAGGATCAGCTAACCTTATTCTACAATATGGAAAGCTTAGGAAGTAACAGTAGAAGCTATTGGCAATTGCGCAGTGCTAATAAAATGGGTTCAGAGATTTTGTTTCAAAAACAGGTATTGATCACTGAAGATCAGATTTATTGAAAGAAGGAAGACGTTCCACATTTCATAAAGTCTGATATACTTTGAAGAATTTTGGATACTAGTGTTAAGTCATCCAGGGGGTGATGAAACATGAAGACTTATTTTTAGCCATATGTGAAAGAATACAGAGTCATACCTACAGGTATTCCTATTTCAGGTATTCCTATATTTCCTTTGTCACGTTCTCTTTATGTTCCAACTTTGAAAGAATAAGAAAGAAGGAGAATATCTGGAGAAAGTTCCTGTTAGGGTGTTCCTGTTCAAGAGAAGGTTCCAGAGTTCTATTGAAGAGAAGCTTGATATTTCAGAAAGGTATGTTTCAGAAGTG
>CM035415.1:37383530-37421030 GCA_020310875.1 Ceratopteris richardii
AAATATGTTACAAAATGATTATGATACAAAAATAAGGTGTCCAACTTGGAAAAATTTTTGGGCCCTTCTTTTTCTCTGCCTTGTGCTCTTCTTAGCTCTGCAACACTCTCCCCCTCTTTGTCTCTGTCATCCCTTGACAGGCTTTACTTCTTGTCTATCACTTGTTGTCCGCATGCATCTTTTGGTCAGTTCTGCCTGTTTATTAAACAGGTGTTCAGTTTTGATGGCCTCTTCTTGATTCTTCTTTTACATCCTCTAGGCCTGATGCATTTATGTTGCCTGTTAAGTCGGGTTGCCACACACGCCACCAGTGGAAGGTATGAGGATGTGATCCTTCAGCCTTCGATCTGGACCTTCCAAAGACCGAGATGTTGAAGGACCTTCTTGTGGTTTCGGAACCGCTGGATATCTTTTTGCACATATTCATGGATACTTTCCTGGCCTTGGTTCCTCCTTCCATCTACGTGCTTTTCCTTGATATGTGCCCCTGGGGGGCTCTGTGCAGAGATGGGTGTTGCGCCCCTGCGGGGCTTCTTGCAGAGATGTATCTTCAGATATGATCTTTTTAATGAAGCTTTTTTCTTTGTCTTCTTCTTTTCTTCTTTTTGCTTGACTCTCCCTCAACATTGCCCCCCTCCTGAACTCTGTCGTCCCCGACAGGCTTTGGAAGTTGACGGGAGTATGTTTTGTATACTTTTTGCTCTGTTTCATTAAGCAGATTAGCTTCACGTATCATAAGTTGCTTCCACTGTTCTGCTTTTACACCATCATGTGGCGGCTGTCTATGGTCAGCGAAGAAGCTTAGCTCATATGCCACCAGTCTGGCATTCAAATTGGATGACATCTTTAAAAAGATTTCTGAATCAATTTTAAAAAACCCTGTAAAAAAGGCTTCTTTGAATGTTTGCATATATGTACTCGGTAGGAACATCAGCCTAGAATAATAAGCCATTATTGTGGGTCGGCTAGGCATAACAGACAAGTCAAAAACGAGAATATCTGTTCCCTGATTAATGCCAATGAAATTCAAAAATGTATAGGCCGCATGCTTGAACACCTTCAAAACTATAAGGATCATGCTGAGAATTTTATTTGTCATTTCGATAGTTAAGTCGAGCACTGTTGCGTAAACATGTAGCCAAAATTTGATTGTTTTTACCATGTAATCTTCCGTTGGTAGATAACTATGGGGTGGGCTTGGAAGTAGCGGATAGTTCAGCCACTGTTGATTGATAGCACCATTTTTTTGCATGTCCAAAAATTCTCCGGTGTCGCAGCGACGTGGTGTTGGACAAAATGAAGGATTTACCTGTAATAAGTATGGTGCTGCTTGCCAGTGCACCCGCAATGTAGGATTTTTCTCCAAAAATTTTCTTCGCCATACAGGTTGTGCAGCTTCAAATTCTTCTTGAGTATAAGCGAATGTGTCATTTTTGAAGTGCAACTGCTCGTTTGGATTTTTCTGTGTAATCTTCTTTATATATTGCCTTGTTTTCTCTTTCAATAATCCATACGAAATGTTGAATGGCTTCAATATGGTTTCCAAGTTTTTGCCCTTTATTTTTGCCTCCTTCATGACTTTGATCACTTCATTTTCAAAATTCTCTGTCAACCGGGACACCAATAGTGCCCATTCCTTCTGACCTATTTCTGCAGTGTATGGCATTGGATGATCATCATGTGGTTCCGCCATCTGTTCTTTTATTGGAGAATTATAAATCGGGGGAGATAGAGGACATACCTCTACCTCGTTAGTAGGATTTTCTTGTGTTGGCTCTACTGGTGTCCCGATTGGTACTCTCTCTTCCTCTTTAGTTTCTAATTGTGCAAGGCGTTCAGTCTTCTCTTCAATTTCTTGCATCGCTGCCCTGAGTGCCTCTTTTGTTGCAAGTAGTTCATTACCAGTTTCGGCTACATGATCCATGTTTTCACTGTAACTCATCGCAAGTTTTCCATTGGCGATGTTTAACTGTTTCGTGAGCTCCTTAGTTTCGTGCATGTGTTTGTGTTCCCATTCTTCTCTTACTTGGGTTTGCTCTTGTTTCAGCAGATCTGCATATTTCTCAATCTGATCTTTCAATTCCTTCTCTTCAGTGACTGATGTTTCCTGTTTTTCTATAGGCTGGTCATATAGTAATGCCTTCATCAACTCTTTATTTCGGCTGCGTAAACTATCATTTTCCTCCATGTATACTTTAAGTTGTGTTTTGAGCAAGTTGCTCCTAGCTTTCATTCTCTCTTTGTCTGCTTCGCTGGCTTCATGTTGTCTTTGTAAATCGGTCAATTGTGCTTGGAGTTGATGATGTTGTTTCATCAGTGTATCACAATCTTCTTTGACAGCAAGTAACTCCGTTTCTTTGGCTGCAATCTCTTTCTGGGCCTGGATGAGCTGTGCGGACAGTTGTTCACTCATTATTTGAAATTGATTATTTTCCCTCATGGCCTTGTCATAATCTGCATCTGTGTCCATCATTTGTTGTTGCGTGTCCATGGCCGTTTGTATCATTTGCTTTACTAGGTTCTTTGAGTGTTGTAACATCTTTCCCTTGTGCAACGTGTAACGTAGTATCATGGGGCTGCCTAATATGAAGTTGGATCCGTGGCTCAGCCACCTTGTGTTCAATCTTACCTTGAGGTGTATCATCAGGCACTTCAATCACGATTGGCTTTTTATTTTGTAGTGGGCCTGCTTCCTGATCCCCTAGAGTTTGTATTTCTTCTTTGATAGGTGGCACTACATCTTTATTAGTTATTGGTACTTCCTTGATGCTTATCTTTGAATGATCATTTAACTGAATCAAGTGTTCTTCTTCAGCTTGTACTTCCTGGTGTTGTGCTTCTTGTTGTTGATTGTCAGGTGTGACTTCCACTTGATTTATTTCTGCCCATTCTTCGTTGTTCATTTCAGTTTGTATATCAGTGTCTAAGGTGTCCTTCTCTGGGCTGGATTCTTCATCAGAGCTCGAATCTTCCAACCCTAATTCTTTGTATCTGGCCGATTGTTCTGGAGTATGTTCTTTATCTTTGTGTTTCTTCTCCTGGCTTGCATGTCTGTAATGGTGGCCTTGAATGTTCAAATTTACTTGCCCCCGCATATACTGATGTGTTTCTTCCAAGGCTGCTGAGAGGTCTCTCTTGGTGATTGGCTGCTGTGTCATAGAAACCTCTGGCAGGGTATGGGTCCTCTTTGATTGTGGTGTCTCTTGAGGTTCGTCCTCTCTTAGGCGTTTAGTCCCCCTCATGGGTTTCTTTGAACTAGTTCCTACTTCTTCAATAGATATGGCTGTTTTCTTTTTCTTTGGAACAGTCGCTGACTTGGCATATTTTGCTAGCTCTATTGATGTCGACATCAAGTGTAAGCAATTCTTCATGTCAAGTGCCTCATAAATGAGTAATGTCAATGCCGAGCTACCATTCAGAAACTTTTTCTGACCCCACTTTTTCTTTGCTTCAAATAGGCGGTCTTGGACATATGGAGTCATGTTTACCTTATTTCCCACTTGTCTCATAGCGTGTGAGAGTAGTTGCACAACAATCTTTTGAGGTGTTGTGTATCTATGCATACTCGGAAAGCAAAAATGCTGGTGCACTAAGCGAACAGAGTCTTCAATATCCGTTTTGTTGATTTCAAAAAATGTTCTCTTTTTCGGATCATGACATTCATCTTTGACATTCGTGAGTCCCTCTTGGTTCCATCCAAAAGCTCTATTAATGAGCTCATGAGTGAATTGAATAGTTTTCCAGGTACCAACTTTTTCAAGTACCCTTGCTTCCGGGACTGATGCCTTATTCGATGCAAACTGAAGTGGATTCATTACTTGTGTACATCTCTGGAAATCTGGCATATAGATAGGAAGTCTTAGAAATGCATCAATTCCTGCTTGTGTCTAGACATCCGTCATGCGTGGTAAACCTTGTATGATAGTCTTCAAATCTTGTGACATGATAGGGAAGTAGTGATCCCTATCCATAATCTTGATGGTCGCCATGAAAATGAGTTCGGACACTGGTTGGTCATCTAGAAACCAATGACCTCTTGCCTTAGTTATCGATTCCAAGGGAAGAAGCTGGACCTCTTCCTCTTGTGTAGCCTCAGAATTAGAAGATGCCATCTGCACTCAATATAGAGTATTAATTAGTGACAAGATGGTGTCGAAAATCATCCTTCATTTATCCTTCATTAGATTGGTAATGCTCCGCGTGAATTGTGTTGTCCCTTGCCCGTGGGTGTGAGAAAGGTAATACCTCGGATTTTTCATATATTTTTTTATATATTTTTATGTTTTTGTCTGAAAGAAAAACAGAAAAGTTAGTTCATAGCCGAAGCGGTTATTAATTTTTGAGTGATTTTCTTAGATTATGTACAAGTGCTCTCCTATTTCCCAAGAGGGAAATGTGCTTCACTATCTTGAAATAGAAGAAAAATGTGTCGAATGCTTGGCCTTGTATTGTGGCCCTATCATGCATACTTTGGGTTCTGGTAACTCCAAATGTGTGCAACTCGAATTATTTAGTAAATGTATACAGCTTGTCTTGTCTTTCGGCATCCAAATCTGCTTTACTCCATTGGGACAGACTGTATTCCTAACATTCCTGGTGAATGTAGTGCTTCTCTTGTAGTGCTTTTGCTTGGTCTGCCATTCGAATCTTTGAATGAATTGTGTTGCATGGTGTGGTTCTTGCTTTGTCTTGTAGTGGTTTATCTTCGGTCGTTTTGCCTTGAGGTCATACTGATTCTCCTTGTGCCTTGGCTCGTCCTTTTTTATGATTGTCACTTGAGCACATGACTTGGGAATCCATATCCGCATTCGGGCCAGCTGGGCGGCTATCACCTTCTTCGGAATCCATACTCTCGCAGTTTTGTGAGGAACTAGGTGTCTAATGTGACCTGCATTCTCATTTTGTTGTTGTTTCCGATGTCGAGAGCAGTCCTGTTGTTGAAGATATGTTGTCACTTGATCTTTTCTAATCCAAGCCTTTCTAGTGTAAGGAATAGGGTAAATTTGAATGTGTGCAGTTGTTTGACAGTTGTGCCTACTAGTCTCTCTTGTGCTTGGTTCCTCACTAAGGCTGTTATTGGGTAAGACACTAATCTGGTGATTTACTGGATCAGAAGATTGTATGCAATCGAGATTCAGTGTATCCTCACATGAAGTACTCGATGAAGAAGTTTCCATAGGGCGAGTGAACATACATTCATCATCGTGTTCATTTAAGTGAGTTCTCGGTTCTATACTTTTGGCTTTGATTGGACGTTCGTCCAGCATGCTGAATACTTCACGATGTCCTATCTTGGCCGAGATGTATCCTAAGGCCAATTGAATAGTCACTTCATATTCGTATATCCAATCTTGGTCTAACACGATGTCACGAAGATTTGCATCTTCCAGTTGATAACCAGAGGAAATAAAAGCAACTTAATTGGTGAATTCTAAACCTCTTTTTCACTGTTGATTAGTTGTTCTGGATTACATTAACTATTTTTGAAGTGTTTGCAGATACAGGAAATGATAAAGAATACATGTTCGTATTAGGGTTTACCCTAATTACTCAATTAATGAATATTTTACATTTATACATGCATGATTCATGGGTATTTAACCCTAGGGTTTTCTAAGTTCATATGATTTTATGTCAATTAGGTTCATCTGAAGGGTCTCAAAAGATTCTAATGGGTTCATGTTAGGGTTTACAAGGGATCAGAAAGATTTTAATGGGTTATCAATGATTTCCAAAGGGTTTTAATAGGGTTTTGATGGGTTTTAAGTAGGTTTTCTAAGGGTTTAGGATGTTTCAAGGGTTAAAATAATTAACATTTAATGAAATTGATCTATATCTAAACATTGATTAACTTACAAAAATAAATTATGGTTTAATTTATTAATTAAATAGTGTATGTACCTTTATTTCTAAGGTTCAAAAGAATTAAAATCATAAACTAAGGTTAATTTAAATGAATTATTTAATTAAGCAATTTAGGATAATTCAATTAAAATGAAAAAGAAGTGGATAAATAATGAATGGTGTATGTAAGTAGTGATTAAAGTGTGGTGTGAGTTGAATGTGTAACTAAAGTGGTTAAAGTGAATAGTTTCAAAGTGTGGTAGTTGAGAGTGCAAGTTAAAAGAGTGGTAGAAAAAAAATATGCATTTAAAGTGTAAAAAAAGGTGTGTACAAAGAGTGGTGAGTGTGAGGGTAATTAAAAGAGAGGTTGTGTGAGAAAAATTAATTAAAGTGTGGTGAAAGTTAGTGGTTAAAAGAATGGATGAGAAATAAAGAAGGAAACTAAAAGAATGGTTTAGAAAGGATTTGTGTGTATATATAAATGTGTTTGCTTCTTGAGGTTTTTCTAATGTTTTGTTTTCAGGTAGTCATCTTGTTATTGTCTTCTCCTACCTGTTGTTCTGAATACGTAAACAGTGTGCTCATTGTTCTTCACTCTTTTGATAAATCTGCGTCGTTAGAGACAGAAGGAAATGGTTAGTGCTGCAGATATAGAGGCTCATAGTAAATATCAGAGAGAGAGTTGAGAGCTATTTGATCGAAGAAGGGAGATGCAAACTCATCATCAATCTTACATTATAGTGAATGCATTATCATAGAGGGATTTTCTGTTGCTGCAGATGACATGTCAGATTTTGACAGATGATGTGCGCACCTCCGATGCTTCTGGCGGCGGTCTGACAGAGATAGGGAGAGAGAGAGTAGGGAATTAATTTTAAAAAAAAAAAAGAGGGGATCTCCCTCCTTCTCTCCCAGCAGGCGACTGCAGACGCGCAGCGCGCACGCAGAGAGAGAGAGAGAGAGAGAGAGAGAGAGAGAGAGAGAGAGAGAGAGAGTGCGACAGAGAGAGAGAGAGGGATTCTGGGAAAAGTGCAGAGAGAGAGAGAGGAATCTTGGCAGAAAGATATGAGGAGAGAGGGAGATAGGTGGCTGCGAACGTAGGCAGATAGAGAGAGAGAGAAATTATTCTCTCCCTCCCTCCACGGCGCTGCGCGCGGCAGCGCGCAGAGAGAGAGAGAGAGAGAGAGAGAGAGAGAGAGAGAGAGAGAGAGAGAGAAAGAGAGAGAGAGAGAGAGAGAGAGAGAGAGAGAAAGAGAGAGAGAGAGAGAGAGAAACGGCAGAGAAAGAGAGAGAGAGAGAGAGAGAGAGAGAGAGAGAGAGAGAGAGAGAAAGAGAGAGAGAGAGAGAGAGAGAGAGAGAAAGAGAGAGAAAGAAAGAGAGAGAGAGAAAGAGAGAGAGTGAAATAAAAGAGTTTTTTTTTTATTTATTATTATTCATTTTATTGGTTTATATAAGAATCTTATTTAATAGATTTTATTTTCGTAATATTATATGATATTTTATAGGTTTTATTTTTGTAATATTTATATTATTTATGAGTTATAGATTAATAATTTAAAAAAAAATATGAAATAAATACTATTTATAAATGTTTATGTTTATTTATATAAATGTTTATGTATTTATTTATATATATGTGTATTTATTTATGTATATGTATTTATTTATGTATATGTTTTAGAATATGTTTTCTATGTATGTGTATGTGTGTGTGAAAGTATTTTAGCTTAGGTTCATTTTATCTTAATGATATTATGTCATGCATAGTCATTAAAAATGTATGTTAAAATGAATGATATGTGAAGGGTTATGAGTTTATGCCATGTAGTGTATAAAAAGAGTATGCATGCATAAATGAATATTAGTTTAAAAGCATGTGCATATGTGTGAGTGTTAGCATATGATTTAATGCATAGGTAAGTAATTGAATTATTGTATGCATATGCATAAATGCATCTAAGTATTAGCATAAATGAGTATTTGCACATTCATGAGAACTAATATGTGTGAGAGCATAATAGCATATGTTTGATGAAATACAAGTACAAGTAGGAATGTAAGTAAGATTAGTTAAGCAAACATTAAATGAATGAGTTTATGTTAGCATATGTGATAATGCATGTGTGTGTTTATGAGAATTAAATCATTTGCATGAGTATATGCATGTGTATGATAATGTAAGTTTATGTTCTTATTGATTTTGTAAATTTACTAATGTGCTAATGTTTTGTTTTCAGAAACATTGAAGATTACAATCAATTAAAGTGAAGTGAAGACAATTGAAGTGAAGCTGTAACCTAAAGATCCATTTAAATCTTATTTAGTCAACTATCCAATTGACTAAACATTTATCCAATTGTTTAGGCCTTCCATTTGTATTAGAATTATTGATTTGAACCATTAGCTTAATTCATTCAAACAGTTTAATATCATGTTGTTTCATTAGTTTTTTCCATTACTTTCCTTGATGTCTTCTAAGTTAGTTCATGAGTCTGAGCACAGTACTATTGAAAATATTGAAAATATTGAAAATATTCCGCCAACTCTAGTCAGACCAGAACCCTCTAGCTTACCTGAAAGTTTAGTAGAAGAACCCATTATGGAAGTTTCAATCTCATATCAGGAAGCTGTTGCTATGTACGAGGCTGCCCGTCCTTACGGTCCATAGCTAATTAAAACTATTTACTTTTGATAAGAGAACTTTAGTTTCAGTCATAGAATTAGGTAATTTATATTGTTTTGACATTAGAACCCTTATTTTCATAAGCCTGAGTTTGCTACAGACACCCCGCGTGTGCCGAACGATTTAGGCGGATGACTTGATCCACCATCGGAGCATCTCTCACGGTCCGACATAGGTGAACCCGACGTGAACAAACGGCCTTGCAGCTCAGGTATAACTTTTAAATTTTGCATTGCATATACATTCATACGATTTTACATCAGTGCAGCTGCGTCTTCATCCTTGGAAGCTGTGGCATTTACGTGAGCTTGCAATCTTCTTGGTGTCGAGGGCTAGTCTGGTGACCTGAGCGCCTCCACGAAGATTGGCAAGTAGGGGAACCTCGTCACGCCACCCCTTTCATCAACAATTGAAGCACAAAACGTTTGCACCCATTTTAGCAAACTATGTATTTAGGTTTTGATTCAAATCAATAAATGTATTGAATTTCACAGAAAGCACTGTTTTGAGCCTCATCTTCGAGCAGTTGGTATAATTTCTTTACCCTTACATTCTTGGGTGCAAAATTTTATTTAAGGTTAAATTGCTAGTATAGGTTAAAGGCAACTGGTTGTTAAACATAGGTTAAGCGTTAATCATAGCTTTATTTGCAACATTTTTGCATAGTAAAAACTTATCAAACTGGACTCTAACGAAATTTCAAAATTAGTAGCTGAACATAAGGAAAGAGTAACAAAAGAAGTTCAGGATATAGTTAGAATTGTTCAAGCTAGGTCAAAACAAACTTCAAAAATGGACGAGCTATTTCAAATTATGATGCACGAGACGCAAGGACAAAAGGTAGTTGAAACGTTATTAAAGGATAAAGGGAAATTTACTGGTATGAATGTTACAAATTATTTAGACACGTTTGAGGAATTAGCTAAGTTACACGGTTTACCTGAAACAAAGTGGAAATCCTATCTTGGACGTCTGGCCATAGGTACTGTAAAAGCTATTATGGATATACATGACAATAAGGAATGGGATGAGTTTAGAAAAGAGCTGCATAAGGAATTCTACTTAGAAGACTACAGTCAACATAGTCGAGAAGGATTTATGAAATGGATTAGTTCACCTAAGCCTCACATTTCGTTAACTCAACTCCATAGTGAATTTATGAAAAGATTCTCTCAATTACTTGAACAGGATAGAGTTGCCCTTACCCCAGATATCATTTTATATTTCCTTAAAATCTTGACTCCAGATATAAGGGTAGAGGTTGAGCGTAGGCTTGAAGAACCGGGAAAGAAATATGGGCTTACAGATGACTGGGGTGTAGTGAAAACTGTAGTTGAGGCGGTTGCTCACATGATCCAACGTAAAACACTCCTTTATGAATCGATGTCTCAACCATCTTCCAGTTTTCCTCCGATTCAGGCAACTAGGGATACACATATAGATTCAAAAGTTGAGCCTACAACATCCACATCTCTAGTACCAACCGAGTTACAATTTGAGATTTTGTTTAACAAGTTGGACAATATGATGCATATGCACGAGAATATGTCTAAAGAGGTAGCGGCTTTGCAGAATGTGGTGTATGCTTTAAACCCACAAGATAAACCTGCAATGCAAGCTCATCTGACTATTTATCCTCAACCAGTAAATGCTCCAAATCCACCATTTGTAGCTCCGAATCATCCATTAGTACCTCCTAATCCACCTTTTATACCTCCTAATCCTCCAGTTGTACCCCAACCAATTCCTCAACCGATTCCTCAAGCATTTAACCAAAGAAATTTCAATGAAAGGAGAAATGCCAATGTGAGGAGATGTATCTGGTGCGATGCCACAGATCATTTGACTTACACATGTGAAGCATTGAAAGATGCGAAAGAGAAAAGACTTGTAATTGATATTGACAAGCGATTGTGCGACTATAGAACACATTTACCCTTAGCTGCCAATTGGGGAAAGGGAGGGATGCAGAAGCAGTATGAAAACCTTTCTGAGTCTTCGAAATCTGCTTCTGCTGTTAAACTAGAATATGTTGATAGTGACTCTGATTCCGAACAAACAAGGGAAACGAGGAACTACTCAATTGAAGCTTTGATAAAGGCGAGAGATGATATTATGCAAAAAACTGCGTGGAACTCTCCTGTCGATCAATTCTCGATATATTCGCATATTGCGAATGTTGAAGAGAAAAGAAAGAGGGATGATGAGCAAGATACAAATGATTCAGGTAGACGAATGACTAGAAGTAAGATGAGAGATGAGCCGAAGCCTAAGAAAGTTCAGTTTGAACAAGGCGAAAGTTCTAAAACAAATGAGGAGCAAAGAAAAGAAATTAGGGAGGGTAAACAACCTGTGTTTAGTGAGCCAATTCAAACATCAGACAAAGTAGAGCAAATTTCTAGAACTGAAACAAAACCTGAAGAGAAACTAGAAAAGAAACCAAAACGAGTACCGAAAGCTATTCTTATTTCTGAACTTGAACAAAAAGTTGATTCGAAAGAAATATTGTATGACATCTTATTAAAAAGTGCAGTAACAATGACTTTAGAACAAATCTTCTCAATAGCAAAAATTGAATTTAAGGAAAATTTTATTAAACTAATTAAAAGGAAGAGATTCCCTCTGTCACAAGAGGTAGAGATGCAAGATGTTGCCGATGTAACTCACTTGATTCATGAATCTCTTTCTTTAGACTCAGAGGATGAAGAAAATAATACCTGTAATGTGAACAAAAATTTCTTAGGGCCGATTGTACCAGATGACGAAACAAAAAACTCAGAGAGTGATTTTAGAAAAAGTTTTTGGGCGAGAGGCACACCGGAGATTAAAGTTAACTTAGGAGATCAGAAGAGATCATATTCTGCTTCAGCCCTAATTGACTCTGGGTCTGAAATCAATGTGATTTCGAAAGGATTATATGATAAGTTTAAATGGCCTATTGATAAAAATCACGGCTGGATAATGCGAACCGCGGACAATGGTTGTGGATCACTCCTAGGAGCATGTGCCAACATACCTCTAATGATAGGTGGAATCTCTGAGACATTCCACTTTTTCATTCAGGACAACTGCTCTTATGAAATTATCTTAGGTCAACCATTCATATGTGAAGCCAAAATGGAGACTAAAGTAATAGATGACGGCTCAGCATACGCAAGAATTAGATCTAAAGATGATCTACAATCGCTCCAAGTTATGATAGTCAGCCCAAACCATGTACGAAATAGGGAGAAAATTAGGAAGACGCCCATCCGTTCTCATGAAAAGATACGTGAAGATCATATGCCTCTTCGTGAGTTTGGAACTTATTATGATCAAAATTTTGCCTAGATGCCACTGTTGAGCGAGACAACGGTGGTTCTTGGTTTGATGTCTCGCACCCATCTGTAGATACTTTAGATAGTTTTTCTTTATATTTCCCTTCATCATATTTGCAATTCAGTCATTATAAACAAATTCCTAAAAAAATTATAAAACATTATGAAAAATTTTATAAAGCGAAAGGATTCATTTCATCTGATGAACACATTGAAACCGTAATTGAAACTTTATCTTCAAACTCATTGATTGAAGAACTTCAAAATATTTTGCATGAAAAAGAAAATTTTAGATTTGTACTTTTAAATTCTATTGAAGAATATGATTTGATTATTAAATTTGTCATGAGTAATGAAAAGGAAGCAAAAATAAATACAAAATACAAAACCGTTGATAAAAAAATTAAACCGATTGCCCAATCATTACCACGAGAGAGTGAAGAGAAGTTTAGGAAAGTTACCAATGATCCTTATTTAAGAGAGCGCACAAATATAGGTCATACTTTCACAGAAGAAACTTTAAAGCTAATCAAGATAGGAAATGATGAAAATTTTTTGTTACCCGAGGAACTTGAACTATTTCAAAGAGTGATTAGAAAGCATGGAAAGGCATTTTCTTTATATTCCCATGAGATAGGTTGTGCAGATCCAAAAATTGTTCCACCAATGATCATCTTTTCAGTGCCTCACATTCCATGGAATCTTCGACCCATACCTGTTCCGAAAGCCCATTTACCAGAGTTAATGCGGCTTCTTAAGGAAAAGATTCACATGCGAATTTTAGAGCCATCGTCTGCACCCTACTCAAATAGGTGGTTTACTGTTCCAAAGAAAAATGGCAAGTTACGGTTCATTCAAGATTTACAACCTGTTAACAAGGTTACTATTAGGAATGTAGGTACTGGGCCCATTGTAGGAGAATTCGCTGAAGCCTTCGCTGGTCATGCCATATACTCAATGGGAGACTTGTATTCTGGCTATGATCAATTTCAGCTTGCTATTGAAAGTAGAGACATTACGACCATGAAAACTCCTTTAGGCTTAGTTCGCATGTGCACTTTGCCGCAAGGAGCTACTAATTCAGTAGCGCATATGATGAACGCCATGAATTCAGTATTACATGAATTCATTCCTAATATAACCATGCCATTTATTGATGACATTCCTATTAAAGGATGTATTGAGAATGCGAAAGATGAAACTTTAGATTCCTCTGGCTGCAGGAAGTTTGTAGTAGATCATATCTCTGACTGTGAAAGGATTTTCCAGAGATTTGAAGAGGTTGGTCTCACATTCTCCATTGAGAAATCTGTTTTTGGTGTCAATGAGGTACTTATAGTTGGACATTTATGTGGACATTATGGTTGGAGGCCATATCCACCTAAAGTCGATGATATAAACAAGATTTCTGAAACCTGTAGTAATATTAGTGAGGTAAGACGATTCCTTGGTGCTTGTGTGTTCTATGCCATCTGGATCCCACACTATGCACATGTTGCAAACTGTCTTTATGCTTTACTAAGGAAGAATCGAAAGTTTCTTTGGACTGAAGAACACTCAAAAGCTATGAAAAAGTTAAAGAAATTACTTCTTGAAGCTCCTATTTTAAAGCGAGTAGATTATACTGATCAAAAGCCTATCATTTTAACTGTTGATACGAGCCCTATAGGAATAGGATGGGTTATTGGTCAGGACGATGAAGAGGGCAATAGGTATGCTGTGAGATTTGGAGCAAAGATTTTACACGATACGCAAAGAAATTATCCGCAAATTAAACGAGAACTATGGGGTTTAGTCACGGCATTAAAATCCGATAAAGAATATTTTATAGGTGCAAATGTAATAGTTGAAACAGATTGTCTACCTCTGATTGGAATGATTACAAACTGTTCATCACCCGACATTGCCATGCTTAGATGGATTTCATACATCAAGTTTATAAATCTTGTTTTGATACATAATGCAGGTAAATCTAATCCTGTGGCTGATATGCTTTCTCGAGCTAGATTTGATAATGAGGAAGAAACAGAATTAGAAATGAATGCAATCAATTATGATTCTAAAGCATACGCATATGAACATTTTAATATTGAAGAATACGAAGGAGAGTGGCAGGATATTGGAAAGTATTTAAGTACTTTGGTTAGGGCACCTTCATGGTCTTCAAATAGATTTCGGAATATTAGGAAAAGAGCTTACAACTTTTTTCTGAAAGATGGTTTCATTTGGGGACATGCGAGGGGAAAAATTAGATTGCCACAACGAGTACTAGGTACTAAGGATCTTCAGTTACAAGTCATGAAGAGTATGCATGATACTTTATGGGCAGGACATAAAGGTTTTGTAGCTACGTATGAAAAAATTAGAGAAGGATACTGGTGGCCAGGGATTTATGTTACTGTTAAAAATTATGTTACTTCATGTGATGTATGTCAGATTCATTCCTCAGTCAAACATAGGGATCCGTTGCATCCTACCTATCCACCATGCATCCATTATAAATGGGTTATAGACTTAGTTACCATGCCCAAAGGTATCAATAAGATGAGATATATAGTCTTGGCACGTGAAGATCTTACGAATCATGTAGAAGGCCGAGCTTTAAGATCTAAGACAACCTTGAATGTATGCAAATTTCTTCTTGAGGATGTTATTTCACGGTTTGGTTATGTGGAAAAAGTAGTGGCTGATAGGGGAGAGTTAGATGCGCAGGAGGCTAGAGAATTCTTTGCTAGGCATGGAATTCGCTTAGCCCTTACTACTGCTTACAACCCTGAAGCTAATGGGAAGATTGAGCGAGGGCATTCTCCTATTATTAAAGCAATTTCCAAAGCTTGTAATGGAGAAATTAAAAATTGGCCAACTTATCTGCCATTTGCGTTGTGGGCCGATAGAATGACCTACACTAGAACAACGGGGTATATGCCGGCAGAGTTGATGTATTGCCAGAAACCAATTTTCCCTGTGCATACGCAAATTCTTACTTGGACTACGTTACCATGGGAAGATAATTTGTCGACAGAAGATTTATTAGCTCTGCGAATCCAGCAGTTAGAGCAAGGGAATGAACGTTTAGAAGAGGCTATAGCTAAACTAAAAGATTCTCGATTGAAAAACAAGAAGTATTTTGATAAATCACATCGGTTAAGGCCAAAGCCAATTTATGTTAATGATTGGGTTTTACTGTATGATAGTACGTTTGATTCTCAGTATGATGCCCGTAGAAAACTAAAAAGACGTTGGTTTGGACCTTATGTGGTAGTCAAAACCTATGATAATGGAACGTATGCCTTACGCGAATTAGATGGCACGCCTCTTAAAAACTTAATTGCTGGCAAAAGAATTAAATTATTTAAACAAAGAGATGATGAAATGTATGAAGTAATGTTTGATGATGAGCATGATTAATTATGTATGAATGAATTTCTTTAGTGTGGGTTTCTTTTGCAGGAAAACCAAGAGAAGATTTGAATATGAAATTTATTAATTTTGCGTGTCTAGCTGTTGCTGGTTGAGTTTTAACAGGTCTTTGAAGAACAAATTAAGATGCATAAAGATGAAGCAGATTGAAGAAAAAATTGATTTTAGGTCGTATTTTTCTTTGTCTTAAAATTTTGTTTTACGTATTTTATTTGCATTCATATAAAACTAATTGATAAAATCTGGAATGAAGAATATTAATTTATAAAGGACTCTATTTAACCATATTAGGAAAATAGACATAATTTATATTTCAACATTTATAGATTAAGTGAGATTTGTTAAAAATAGAAGGATTTGTAGTTCATTTAGATAACGAAAGTAGTTGTATATATGTAGGAGCATATTGTTGCATGATACATGTCTGTGAAAACCTAGATCTTTCTTGTCCATGCAGCTAGATCCTTAGCTCGGATTAAGGGGTTAAGCCTTTCCCCTTTAAAACAAAAAAGTAGCGAAAAAAAAAAAAAAAAAGAATATTGACATGGAAGTTATACCTTCTTCCACCCCAAAAAGGTATTTACATTTATTATTGACATGAAGTTTACATCATATGTATATGAAGAAACTAGTTGTGAAAAAACACATCTAGTGATTAAAATTGGGCATACAAGGCGGCTGTCTGTCCAAGTAGATTTAGTAGATTTCTTTGACATGCTTGATTGTTCATATGTGAATGCATATATATGACGAAACCTGCATTTGAATGAATGAAAATGCATTCTGTTTTATAAATCTTTACATAGTTTATAAATGGATGAAATGTAAATTAATGTTTGTTGACTGAACAGGTTAATAGTTTACCTTTATACTTTAATATGTTTTCATTGCCAGATGTAATTGAAATAAACTTCATGTGCATGTTGAAAAGATTAAAAATTTGATAATTTGAAATATTTTTATAAAAAGAATTGATGCTTTTCTATGATTTAATTTCAGGATAATCATTGAAAATGCCGCTTCCCTTAATCTCCAAGTTGGCCCATCGAGGACGATGTGCAGGTTTGGTGGCGGTGGATGTCGGGAAGATTTGCATCTTCTAGTTGATAACCAGAGGAAATAAAAGCAACTTAATTGGTGAATTCTAAACCTCTTTTTCACTGTTGATTAGTTGTTCTGGATTACATTAACTATTTTTGAAGTGTTTGCAGATACAGGAAATGATAAAGAATACATGTTTGTATTAGGGTTTACCCTAATTACTCAATTAATGAATATTTTACATTTATACATGCATGATTCATGGGTATTTAACCCTAGGGTTTTCTAAGTTCATATGATTTTATGTCAATTAGGTTCATCTGAAGGGTCTCAAAAGATTCTAATGGGTTCATGTTAGGGTTTACAAGGGATCAGAAAGATTTTAATGGGTTATCAATGATTTCCAAAGGGTTTTAATAGGGTTTTGATGGGTTTTAAGTAGGTTTTCTAAGGGTTTAGGATGTTTCAAGGGTTAAAATAATTAACATTTAATGAAATTGATCTATATCTAAACATTGATTAACTTACAAAAATAAATTATGGTTTAATTTATTAATTAAATAGTGTATGTACCTTTATTTCTAAGATTCAAAAGAATTAAAATCATAAACTAAGGTTAATTTAAATGAATTATTTAATTAAGCAATTTAGGATAATTCAATTAAAATGAAAAAGAAGTGGATAAATAATGAATGGTGTATGTAAGTAGTGATTAAAGTGTGGTGTGAGTTGAATGTGTAACTAAAGTGGTTAAAGTGAATAGTTTCAAAGTGTGGTAGTTGAGAGTGCAAGTTAAAAGAGTGGTAGAAAAAAAATATGCATTTAAAGTGTAAAAAAAGGTGTGTACAAAGAGTGGTGAGTGTGAGGGTAATTAAAAGAGAGGTTGTGTGAGAAAAGTTAATTAAAGTGTGGTGAAAGTTAGTGGTTAAAAGAATGGATGAGAAATAAAGAAGGAAACTAAAAGAATGGTTTAGAAAGGATTTGTGTGTATATATAAATGTGTTTGCTTCTTGAGGTTTTTCTAATGTTTTGTTTTCAGGTAGTCATCTTCTTATTGTCTTCTCCTCCCTGTTGTTCTGAATACGTAAACAGTGTGCTCATTGTTCTTCACTCTTTTGATAAATCTGCGTCGTTAGAGAGAGAAGGAAATGGTTAGTGCTGCAGATATAGAGGCTCATAGTAAATATCAGAGAGAGAGTTGAGAGCTATTTGATCGAAGAAGGGAGATGCAAACTCATCATCAATCTTACATTATAGTGAATGCATTATCATAGAGGGATTTTCTGTTGTTGCAGATGACATGTCAGATTTTGACAGATGATGTGCGCACCTCCGATGGCTTCTGGCGGCGGTCTGACAGAGATAGGGAGAGAGAGAGTAGGGAATTAATTAAAAAAAAAAAAGAGGGGATCTCCCTCCTTCTCTCCCAGCAGGCGGCTGCAGACGCGCAGCACACGCGCAGAGAGAGAGAGAGAGAGAGAGAGAGAGAGAGAGTGCGACAGAGAGAGAGAGAGAGAGGGATTCTGGGAAAAGTGCAGAGAGAGAGAGAGGAATCTTGGCAGAAAGATATGAGGAGAGAGGGAGATAGGTGGATGCGCACGTAGGCAGATAGAGAGAGAGAGAAATTATTCTCTCCCTCCCTCCACGGCGCTGCGCGCGGCAGCGCGCAGAGAGAGAGAGAGAGAGAGAGAGAGAGAGAGAGAGAGAGAGAGAGAGAGAGAGAGAGAGAGAGAGAGAGAGGGAGAGAGAGAGAGAGAGAGAGAGAGAGAGAGAGAGAGAGAGAGAGAGAAAGAGAGAGAGAGAGAGAGAGAGAGAGAGAGAGAGAGAAACGGCAGAGAAAGAGAGAGAGAGAGAGAGAGAGAGAGAGAGAGAGAGAGAAAGAGAGAGAGAGAGAGAGAGAGAGAAAGAGAGAGAAAGAAAGAGAGAGAGAGAAAGAGAGAGAGTGAAATAAAAGAGTTTTTTTTATTTATTATTATTCATTTTATTGGTTTATATAAGAATCTTATTTAATAGATTTTATTTTCGTAATATTATATGATATTTTATAGGTTTTATTTTCGTAATATTTATATTATTTATGAGTTATAGATTAATAATTTAAAAAAATATATATGAAATAAATACTATTTATAAATGTTTATGTTTATTTATATAAATGTTTATGTATTTATTTATATATATGTGTATTTATTTATGTATATGTATTTATTTATGTATATGTTTTAGAATATGTTTTCTATGTATGTGTATGTGTGTGTGAAAGTATTTTAGCTTAGGTTCATTTTATCTTAATGATATTATGTCATGCATAGTCATTAAAAATGTATGTTAAAATGAATGATATGTGAAGGGTTATGAGTTTATGCCATGTAGTGTATAAAAAGAGTATGCATGCATAAATGAATATTAGTTTAAAAGCATGTGCATATGTGTGAGTGTTAGCATATGATTTAATGCATAGGTAAGTAATTGAATTATTGTATGCATATGCATAAATGCATCTAAGTATTAGCATAAATGAGTATTTGCACATTCATGAGAACTAATATGTGTGAGAGCATAATAGCATATGTTTGATGAAATACAAGTACAAGTAGGAATGTAAGTAAGATTAGTTAAGCAAACATTAAATGAATGAGTTTATGTTAGCATATGTGATAATGCATGTGTGTGTTTATGAGAATTAAATCATTTGCATGAGTATATGCATGTGTATGATAATGTAAGTTTATGTTCTTATTGATTTTGTAAATTTACTAATGTGCTAATGTTTTGTTTTCAGAAACATTGAAGATTACAATCAATTAAAGTGAAGTGAAGACAATTGAAGTGAAGCTGCAACCTAAAGATCCATTTAAATCTTATTTAGTCAACTATCCAATTGACTAAACATTTATCCAATTGTTTAGGCCTTCCATTTGTATTAGAATTATTGATTTGAACCATTAGCTTAATTCATTCAAACAATTTAATATCATATTGTTTCATTAGTTTTTTCCATTACTTTCCTTGATGTCTTCTAAGTTAGTTCATGAGTCTGAGCACAGTACTATTGAAAATATTGAAAATATTCCGCCAACTCTAGTCAGACCAGAACCCTCTAGCTTACCTGAAAGTTTAGTAGAAGAACCCATTATGGAAGTTTCAATCTCATATCAGGAAGTTGTTGCTATGTACGAGGCTGCCCGTCCTTACGGTCCATATTTAATTAAAACTATTTACTTTTGATAAGAGAACTTTAGTTTCAGTCATAGAATTAGGTAATTTATATTGTTTTGACATTAGAACCCTTATTTTCATAAGCCTGAGTTTGCTACAGACACCCCGCGTGTGCCGAACGATTTAGGCGGATGACTTGATCCACCATCCGAGCATCTCTCACGGTCTGACAACGAGCTCTTCTAATAACTCCTGGTCGTGGCATACTAAGAGTTTTTGTTCCATTGTGTTGTTTCCGAGATGTAGAGGTAAGGTAATCTCTGCTATACATTTGGTAATTTTTCCTCCTATTCCAATCAGTTGTGCCTTAGATGGCCGTAAGTCTTCCTTGAGTTTCTGAGTCAATGAAAATCTAATACAGCTTATAGCAGCTCTTGTGTCAATGAGAGCATCCACCAAGTGGTACTCCTTTGATCCAGCACCCAAATTCAAATAAGGTTGCGTCATTTGCTGACCTAGGTTTTCAGTGGCTCTAAAATTAGCCATTGGGACAAGTTCCTCTCCTAGTCGATATCTCTCATCTCTCTCTCTCATCCATTCTTTTCGTTTCCTGATTCGTTCTAGTGCTTCTTGTCTAGCTTCTTCTCGTATTCTTTCTTCCTCTATACGCCTATTTTTACCCATTATTAATCGTGACATTATCTCTTCAGTCAATGGCTCTAGATATTTTTTCACTCGACATCCACTGATATAGTTTGGTAATACGTCTCCATCTAGGGTTACTAAACTGATGGCTCCGTTTGTGGATATGCGATTGATGATTAACGGGCCATATCCCCTTTTTTGCAGTTTCTTAGCATGTTGTTTCAAAGTATATACCAAAACTAAATCTCCTTCCTTCAAGTTTTTATATTTAATATGAGCATCAAAATATGCCTTCTGTCGTCTTTTTGCAGCATAAATCCCTGCTACTGCTTGTTACCTAGTTTCATGTAACTTTTCTATTTGATCCAATTGAGCTGATAGTTCATGTCCAGTCCACTCATAAGTTGTTGCTACTCTGAGAGTGGGTATTAAGAAATCAATTGGCAAAATAGCATTCTGTCCGTACACTAAGTTAAAAGGAGTAGTTCCTATAGCTGTTTTGTAGGCTACTCGGAATGCCCATAATGCATGATGTAATTGTTTATCCCAATCCGATCTACCATTGTTCACAATTTTCGTGAGAACTGTGCACAAGATTTTATTTGAACTTTCAGCATGTCCATTGGTTTGTGGGTGATAAGGGGCTGATTTCTTATGAATAACTAAGAATTCATTCAGTAGGGATTCTATCACTTCATTCACAAAGTGCGTGCCTCTATCACTCACGATTTCTATCGGCAGTCCAAATCTAGTAAAAACGTTCTCAAAGAGAAACTTGGCCGTAGTCCTTGCATCATTTTTCTTGGTTGCTTTAGCTTCAACCCATTTAGTCAAATAGTCTGTGGCTACGATTATGTACTCAGCATGAGATCCTTTAGCTGGTGGGCTAATAGGTCCTATGAAGTCTATTCCCCATTTAGTGAAAGCTCTGGCACTCATCATGGGTTTCAGTGGCATTTCATCTCTTCTAATTGGATATTTCATTCGTTGACAAGTATCACATCGTTGCACATATGTTGCTGCATCTTGATGTAGAGTTGGCCACCACATTCCTGCAAAGAGAATCATTTTTGCAGTTTTATCTGCAGAGAAATGTCCTCCTGCAGCTCCTGTATGTGCCATCTCCAGGACAGCAAGATACTCGTCTTCATGCATGCACATTCGTAAATGATTATCTCTTCCTCGCTTAAAAAGTTCTTTTCCTCTGAGAACATAGTCCTTACTTTGCCCTACAAGTGCGCATTTCCTTGCTAAAGTGGCTCCTTCCGGGTACTCTTGGGTCTTCAAGAATTTCACTAGAGGCATGCTCCATCTTGTTGCTACAGTGGAGTAGCATAAATTAGAGTTCTCTTCTGGATTTCGTTCTTGACAGGTTGGTGTTGGCAGTAGTCTTGGTACACCAGGACTTACAAGACGTGAAAGTCAAAGAAGGGAGTCAGAGCGAAGGGACAGCACAAGCAAACAGGGCAGTCAAAGAAGATCTGGCAAGTAGGCCAATATTTTTTCAAGACACTAATGCAGATCAAAGAGATGGACATGCAGGGAGGAAGAGCAAGTAGGGAGCTCGAAGATATGTATGGCAGATCACTAGAAGAAACCCCTACAACAACAATGATTTTTATCACTAACAATCATTGTAAATATCATTTCACATTTTTGTAGCTCCATTCTGTGCAAGCCAAGGAGTCCTTGAGCTTGAGGAGCCTTAGAAGTAGTTGCGTACCAATTTTCGTATTTTTTAGATCTCGTTTGAGCCCCCAAATAAGCCCTGGAACCTAATTTTTAACTAGGCCGGACACTAGGTCTAGACAGGGCCAAAGCTAGTCAAAAACTATAAAAGGAGCTAGAGAGCTCATTTTTGAGGTTAGATTGTAATTGAAACAAACTTGTAAGAGCTTTTGAAAGTAATCTAAAGAACTCCATTGATTCTCTCTCTTCGTCTTGCCGTGTGTGCGCGTGTGTGTGTATGTGTGTGCATGCTTGTGTGCTTCTCACTCACGCACTTGTGCCGCCACTTGCTCGAGGTCTTCATACCATCCTCACGTCTTCCCGGATTGACATTAAAGGAGGTGCTACTCATCACTGAGCTACACCAAATTCTGGCGCCGTTGCCGGGGATCGAGCTTTGAGGACGAGCGTGTGATGGTAAGACGTAGAGTTGACGCGTTGGAGTTGTAGGTATTTTCTTCACTCTCATCGATTTTCTTTTACCTTCTTTACCATCTTCATTTCCATCATCATCATCACCATCTCCCACCTCCATCTCCATCATCGCGAAAATTTCAGTTTTTTTGACTATATCCCCATCTCCACCTCATTTCCCTCATTTCACTTGTGAGAGAGAGCGAGAGAGCGAATTTGCATATGCTATTTTTGTATGTTTTCTGAGCTGTCTTGCAGGTATAGGCTGCATCATCATCCCCAGCACTCCGCGCAGGTACGGAAATCTGAGTAATTGTCTGTGTGTCGCCGAGCTCTGTCAATCGCGACCGACAGAAAAATTGCTCTAATTGCTAAACAAAGTGCATATCCATGACCTACAGGCCTAGAGCTTCCCAAAAATGTGTTTAGTTTTTTGAAATTCCACAGATTTCTGTCAATCGCGATCGCTCTCTCAATCGCGATCGACAAACCACGACGGACAGACCTGTCAATCGCGATCGACACGTCAATCGCGATCGACAGCCCACGACGGCTCTGTCAATCGCGACCGACAGAGTCAACGACCGATTGACCACGACTGACGGATCATACGCGCGACACGTGTCAATCGCGATCGAGTCATCAATCGCGATCGACTCATCAATCGCGACCGACACAGTCAACGACTGTTTGACCATGACGGACAGACCACGACGGCTCTGTCAATCGCGATCGACACAGTCAACGACTGTTTGACCACGACGGACAGACCACGACGGCTCTGTCAATCGCGATCGACACAGTCAACGACTGATTGACCACGATCGACAGACCCTTGCGACCGACCTGTCAATCGCGATCGACTCATCAATCGCGACCGACAGAGTCAACGACCCTTTGACCACGACTGATTGACTTTTCGTAACCCCTGTCAATCGCGACTGACCAGTCAATCGCGACTGACAGCCACGACGGACCTGTCAATCGCGATCGACACGTCGATCGCGACTGACCTGTCAATCGCGACCGACAGACTTTGCGAACACGTTAGAAGGGCAATTTAGGTCGAATTTTCAAGGCAAAAGTAGTGGTCTAAATTTTGGCCAAGTGTGGGACAAACACAAGGGTGTAGCATTGCATTACGAGGACACGACCCAAGTAACTTTAGAATTCTTGTTTGCCTGATAACCGAGCGCAATCCTGTTTTAGCCCCAAAACCCTGAACCGGCATAACTTTCTCATACGAAATCCGTTTGCCGTGATTTTTGTTTTGTTGGAAAGCTCACAGGGAGTACAACAAAAACATCGACTGGTTATAGTTAAATTAAGATCAGGAATATTTGCTAGGGAATTTTGAAGTTGACCATACCCAGGGGGATCAAAGTCAGGGGTCCTTAGGATTGTTTTCTTGAAAATCACTATGCAAGTTTGTGTTTGTGCTACATGAATGAAAATAATTGGTTCTGTCTTTGGAATGTAAATTTCAAAGCTAACTTTGAAACTCTTCCAGAGCATCGAGAGGCGTTCTAAGCAAGTGTAAGTGCGAGCTTGGGAACACATTTCCTGGGCACTCAAGAGCGACCGAGCAGGAAACAAAAGGTTGGACACTTTTAACCCCCTCTGTCAATTCATAGCTTAGGCTAAGAACGACGAGAGGTAGGAGTAAGTCAGAGCGACGATAGGCAGTTATCAAGTTGAAGACTACCTAAAAACTCAAGTTCAAGCTAAAAACTTAATCTCTGTACTGTCCATAACATAAAGGAAAAGAATCTAACGTGGAACGGTCAACCTGAAAGCACGAAGAACGTTCAAGTATTCCGACGACTTAACATCAGACAAGACATTAAACACGATAAATAACTAAAAAGAATCAAGTGACTGATACCAATTGATCGGCAACGAGGTTGTACTCTGGGCCAAGAGTTGGGCACCTTAGTTAGGCATATGAACCTTAGATCAGGACGACATTTAGCAAGGGAGAGACAAAGCCTTAGATCTTAAGAGGCTAGTGTCAACCACACTGCTAGGTCCTGGGCCCAGCAGTTGAGCCACCACTCGAACTACCCTAGCTCTGAGACCAGTGAGTCAGAGACGTCTCAAGGCATGGACAGACCTACGGGAAGTTCAGGTGTGCCTTACTTGTACAGGGTAGAAGGCCCTTACAAAACACAGTTGGAATACCTTAGGACCAACCGATTAGGTGCCAGCATCTATGAGGACGGCCTAGGAAGATCCGTGGTCCAGATTAAAAATCCTGATCAATCCATTGGACTAGAGCACCCAGCTGTCAAATTTGAAAACGGTGCATACCTGGATAAAGAAGGAACCATATACGTAGTCACCAGTCACCCAGATAGGACAAATGACTATGCAGATCAAGGATATCATATGGCAATGTGTGCAGTCGCAGGAACCAGCTCACATAGGATAACTGATCGACGTCCTTTCGTAACCCTAGAGATAGGACAAGGAAAGAGTGCAAGGTCCGTAAGAGCCTTGATTGACTCAGGTGCAGCCACTAGTGCTGTTAGAGTGTCTTACTGTCAAGAGTTGCAGTTAACTGTCAATCCTGTGGAAGCATATCTCATAGGATTGGGAGGCGGGGAAACCCCTTGCATGGGCGAGGTGGAACTTCCCCTCTACATTCATGATGAGGCAATGACAGTTAAAGTACTGGTGTGTCAGGATGAGGATCTCACTGAACCTCTTGTCTTGGGTCAAGATTGGATCTATGACCAAGCAGTCAATTTAAACCTAAGAAGTGGACTTCTCCAGGTTTGGATCAATCATAGTCGAGTTACAGTAGAATTAGACAATGGAGCACTCAAGGAACTAGGAAAGGCACAGACTCCTGGTCCTTCCAGGGGTACACATGAAGATGACCATGCTGTTCTTGTCCAAAACTATGTGTTGCAGAGGAATGATATTCGCAAAAAAGGAGTCAGGAATGCGACGGAACTCCTTTCTTTTCCAAAGGCCAGAAGGAGGCAGCAACCCAAGGTGGATCAAAGGTAGAAGAAGCAGAGCACTACCTATGTCCGAGATCAAAAGTACCTGCTTAGCAGAATGTCTCAGAAAATAAACCATGTGTGGGTGCGGAAAGGCGAACAACCGGTTGCACCACCGTCAACTACACGGACGAAGTTTCTTATTAATAACCGACAACATGACATTAATAAGAAGTATTGCAGAAATTCTCCTGCTAATGTGAAATCTATTTGGGTGCCCAAGAAGTCGATGAAGGCTAGCCCACAATCAAGACAAATTTGGGTGCCTAAGGCTTGCTTGAGGGCACAAGTAGCTACGCCGAGGCCACAACCTAAACAGCATGACGCAGCTACGCATACTGCCAGTATTCACTCGTTCTCAACGCTCAAGAACACACCAAGACCCAAGAGCGTGCATGTAATCAATTGTAAATGGGTCCCTAAAAGGCCTCATTTTCAAACCGCGACACCAAGAAAGCTCTCTAGAGTCTCTCCGAAACCGAAAACAAAGCCCATCCACTGCATTTGGCAGCCTAGGACGTGTAATAAACCCCCCGACCCCAATTTGTAAATTCATACCCACTCACTAACTGCATTAGTCTCCTAGGACAACCCAAGCACTAACTACACACACTGTCTTCGTGCACTTACTAACCACTAACTCACCATCTACCTCATGTTAATGTTGTAACGGGGACAACAACAGATTTATTCTGTCCATTACGATGTTAACACTTGGTTCTATATTCTCACAGAACCAACCAGCAAACAGGGCCATGGCAGAAGCAGGTGCCAGTTCTCAAGCCGGATCGGTTGCCCAGATTGTGGACATAGAAACACTTCTCCTCGAGCCACATCTCACCGCAAGGCCGCAAGAACTTCAAGCCGTGCATGTGCTCCCCATTCAGGATCCTCCTCAAGGGCACACTTCTCAAGTAGGTAAGCATGCGCATTGGTTCAGTGATATTGCTGGACCACTCGGCGATGGAACCTATTTCTGGGAAGCAGAATTGGAATTTAATGGCAAATGGGGTCGATACCACTTTTTCACGCGCGAGTTTGAAAGCTATCAAAACGCCGAAGTCATGAGATCAGTTTGGATCAAAGCGGGTGTGGACAGTTATTTCAGGGCCTACTTACCAAAGCCGGATTTCTTACGATGTTCATATCTGATCAGTACCATCACGCCAAGCAGGGCCAAGGGAGGCGACAGCACCTTTGTGTTGCCATCACTGCTGCCGGGTCATGAGCTTAAAAGATTCAAGTTGACCCTCAATCTAGTAAGAGAAGCATTGGGTATGTATGGCATGCACATCCCAACAGAAAAGGAAACCATGGTTCCAGGCCGAATGAAACACAAAGATCTTAATAAGTTGAAGGATATGGTAGCGATGACACCTACCATTGCGCTTCACCTGCGGACCCTCATGCAACATTTTGCTTTCCCCGCCCAGGAACGATTCACAATGCCCCCGAAGAAAATATGGTTCAGCTTGTATCTAGCAGAGACAGAAAGCCTTCCCATCAATGTGCCCCACTGGATCATAGATCAGATCCACCTAGCCCATCAAAGGTGGAACAAGAAGCAGAAAAATGTGCTCCACGGGTGTTGTGCTCTGACCAGAATAATCTATAGATGCTTGGCTTATGACGTGCCTGTTCAGCGGGCACTCGTATGGTCCCGGGCCCAAGAATTCCAGAGAAGACTATCAGCAGCAGGTCCCCCATCAAAGAAGATGAGGGGGGGAGTCCAACTACCCTGCGCTCAACCAAGGGGAGCCACCACTACACCAGAAATTACCCCTCCCCAGACACGACGCGTTAGGCCATTCACTATCCGGCTACCAAGACCAAGTACAGAGGGACCCAATCTGGTGTTTCCACCCATTCCATCAGATTTGGAATTTCCTCAGGGATTTACTCTTGAGGACCTCACGGATGAAGAAATTGCCAGGTTGATCTATGACTCTAATCTCGAAACTGAAGCAGACCGAGCTCAGGAACCACAACCCCAAATAACAACATCGGCCCCCACCCAACCACAAGTTGTAGAAGTCGATGTAGATGAACAAGAGGCAGGAGGAGATGAAGAAGAAGCCAACGAAGAACAACATCAAGAATATGACGAACTCTCCGAGTTAGCAAGTGCCCCAGCGTATTCGGCACAAATAAAAAGACTGTATCGAACCATGAAGCTAGTTCAAGAACAGCAT
Organism: Ceratopteris richardii; assembly: GCA_020310875.1. NCBI lineage: Eukaryota > Viridiplantae > Streptophyta > Polypodiopsida > Polypodiales > Pteridaceae > Ceratopteris > Ceratopteris richardii. The sequence goes on from CM035415.1 coordinate 37,410,982, forward strand.
AAAATGTCACTTGAAGCAGGCAAGAGACTCATGAACGACTTGCTAGCTGAGGAAGGTGTGGACGAGTTGTTCATTGAGTCCATAAACCTTCATGCCGACGCAGTAGGATTGGATGAGGCCATACATGAGGCAATGGCCTACATTCACAGATTTGAGAAAAGGGTTCCCGTTCGTCCCAGGAGGTCTGGGAAACAAATTCACATCAATGTATCAGCACCAGGAGAGACAACGCAAGAAGAAGAACATCAGGAAGCACCACTGTCACCACCATCCCCACCTCGCACTACACAATTCACTCCACCACATGACACTAGCAATACCACGTCCACTACCACTACCATTGTCATGGGCATCCCACTCTCTCCGGGAATCCAATTCGGGGGAGTCACCATGCCCACTTTCACCACCCTGTTCACTGACGTCACATCCACTCCACCCACGATCCCCATCTACACTGTCACTCAAACAATTGACACGATGGAAACATCACCTGCCACAGCACCGCTCCCTCCCCCCATGCCACCTTCATCTCCCATGCCCCCTCCACCCACATCACCGCTTGCATCCACATCATTCACATCTCCCATTCCCGCCCCCATTCCCCCTGCATCTTCACCCCTCCCAGCATTATTTAATGTAAATAACATATTTTTAGCATTAAATCAATGTGTATACCAGCTCCAGAATGAGTACAGAGCTCTAGACGACCGGTATCAACAACTGACAACGCACCATCAGAACTTACAAAGACAATTTCACATTCTACAAACAGAAAATGCAGAACTGAATCAACGCTACACAACGCTTGAGCAGGCTCACCAAACATTATTGGAGGCACCCCAACCATCGACAGAATCAGGTGTCAAACAACTAGAAGCTTTGCTCGAAGTATACCAGACCGATAACCTGCGAGTCAGACGCAACTTGGCGCTACTACGGAAACATATGGCCACAGCACTGGAGGAGAACAAGAGACTGCAGCAGCAAAATGAAGCAAATCTAGAAGCAGCAATGGAAGGCTCTCCCCACGAAATTGATCCAGAACAGTTTAAAGCCGTACCCTCAGAGACAATGAAGACCATCTTGGAAAGTTATGCAGATCTATTAGATGCTCATGATGACTTGAAAAGGGAACGTGATGAGCTGCGCAATCAGCTCCAAGAGCAAAAGACAGCACCCAGAGTCACAGAAACGACCACGACTTCAGAGGAAGTCAAGACATTGAAAGAGCAGGTGGCCGAATTACAGGAAAGATTACTCGCACACGAAAGGCAGCCCTCTCCAGTTGTCGAACCAGAACCCGAGGATTTGGTACCCATCGAGGTAGATGAGACGTATGAGGAACCATACGTTCCTATGTCAATGCCAGGTGGTGAGCAAACCGCAGAAGGAATGGATACGTTAGAAATTGAAGTACCTGAGTGGCTCCAGACACTAGAGAAAACAGCATCAACTCATGAAGATCGAGTGGCAGTTCAAATCCAATCTATGGCAAAGATAGAGGACACTATTATTAAATCAGAATACTTCCGCAGCATGTCCCACCATAGATGGATCGGAACCAATGATGATCAATACGTGCCATATTGTATACTCCTGGCGGACTACAATGCAGATATCCAACAAAGATGTGGCAAACCTCCAACATTTGCTACATAGTTCGGGCCAGATGACATCCCAGAGAGCGCTAAAAAAGGATCCATTCATCAACCCACCTGGAGGATCCGACTCCTTGAAACCTACCCGGAGATGGTTCGCACCTGGACGAATATGCCTCTTTTTATTAAATATAACCCTTGTTACGTTCTTGTCTTCCGCAGACGCACATGGCCAGAGTTTACCCTTGCAGTCAAGAATATCAAAGGCTGCGCCAAATGGTTAAACTACGTCTATCTAGCACCCCCTCAAGGACCTCCCACCGTCAATTACATGATTTCCACCATACGGCACTGGAGCATCCGATTAAGGAATACCCCTGATGTGATGGCCCAGATGTGCATGAAAATTTTTGAATTAATGCTTATTACATTCAGGACATTCAAGAATATCAAGGACCCACACTTCTCAGGTGTCGGATTCCTTACAGGAAACCAGGATTTAGTTTATGACATGAGTACCACTCCTTCCATAGAGGTGGTATATGCTTGGCACGCCAGAATAAAATACCTCCCAGCCTGCTTTAAACAAACATTCGAGGAGATGTTCATAACAGGGTTCTGGGAATACTACTCAGAAATATTTGTACCCAGACCCTCACATCTCCTCCATTTATTTGCTGTGGAGCGAACCATTCACTCAGAACAATTACGGGTGCCACATCCAGATGTCCCAGGGCCAGTCAATTGGGATGCATTGCTGACAGATCTAGCAAGGGGACTCAGGTTAGAAGAACACCACCTCGCCGCCGATGTTGTCCAATATTACGTCCAAAAAGCAACTAGACAAGGGTCTGTCAGGGGCGACAGACGCGAGAGTGGGGGGGGTGTTGGCAGTAGTCTTGGTACACCAGGACTTACAAGACGTGAAAGTCAAAGAAGGGAGTCAGAGCGAAGGGACAGCACAAGCAAACAGGGCAGTCAAAGAAGATCTGGCAAGTAGGCCAATATTTTTTCAAGACACTAATGCACATCAAAGAGATGGACATGCAGGGAGGAAGAGCAAGTAGGAGCTCGAAGATATGTATGGCAGATCACTAGAAGAAACCCCTACAACAACAGTGATTTTTATCACTAACAATCATTGTAAATATCATTTCACATTTTTGTAGCTCCATTTTGTGCAAGCCAAGGAGTCCTTGAGCTTGAGGAGCCTTAGAAGTAGTTGCGTACCAATTTTCGTATTTTTTAGATCTCGTTTGAGCCCCCAAATAAGCCCTGGAACCTAATTTTTAACTAGGCCGGACACTAGGTCTGGACAGGGCCAAAGCTAGTCAAAAACTATAAAAGGAGCTAGAGAGCTCATTTTTGAGGTTAGATTGTAATTGAAACAAACTTGTAAGAGCTTTTGAAAGTAATCTAAAGAACTCCATTGATTCTCTCTCTTCGTCTTGTCGTGTGTGCGCGTGTGTGTGTATGTGTGTGCATGCTTGTGTGCTTCTCACTCACGCACTTGTGCCGCCACTTGCTCGAGGTCTTCATACCATCCTCACGTCTTCCCGGATTGACATTAAAGGAGGTGCTACTCATCACTGAGCTACAGTTGGGTAGGCTGATACATAGTTATGTGTATCCCTTTGCATGGTTGGCCAATATATGTCTAATCTCTTCAATGTTTGCCATGTTTTGTTTGCATTTAAATGAGTTTTCCATTGATTTACATGTGCTTTTTGAAGCCACATTTCTTGTTCCTCCTCTTCCACGCATCTCATGAGTAATCCACTTGAGCCTTGGTGATATAGGCTTCCAGCAATGATATGAAGGTTTTTAATCTTCCATAAATCTTGATTTCAGTTTGGAGAGATCCCATGTTTAGGTCCATATGTGAGTATTGGGATCAACTTTTCTACCCATTGGGGACATACTTCGAGATTAAAAAGGTACGTGTCAGGCAGATCATCTGGTACTCCGATGGGTGGTTCTCCATGTGTCATTCTTGATAGGTGATCTGCTCTAATGTGGGTATTCCCCTTCTTGACAACTACTTCAAAATCAAATTCCATCAACAATAGAAACCATCGTACTAGTCGTCCTGTATTACAAGGCTTATTGACTAAGTACAGTAGGGCTTGATGATCAATGAAGAATTTGAATTTGTTTGCCAGTAAGTAGTGTCGAAACTTCTTCACTACGTACACCATTCCTAGACCTTCTCTTTCAGTCGTGGTATAATTGCGTTCTGCTTGATTCAATTGTCTACTGGCATATGCTATAGGGTGATCTAACTTTCCTGTATCTGCGGGTTGAGCTAGGATGCGACCAATGGCAAACTTGGAAGCATCTACGTGAATGTGAAATGGTTTGTTCCAATTTGGTACTCGAAGGATTGGGGCTGAACTTAATCGACTCTTTAATTCGTTAAAGGCCTTTTCACATTCTTCTGTCCAATTAAACTGAGATAATAATGCATAAATAGGTCTAGCACTTATGGCATACATATGTATAAATCTTCGGTAGTATCCACAATGTCCCATAAATGCTCGTACTTCTTTAGCAGTTTTTGGCCTAGGTAAATCCAGAATTACTTTGATTTTGTCTTCATCAGTTGAGATTCCATTCTTAGAGACAATATGTCCTAATGTCTTTCCTTGTCGAACCATGAAGACACACTTTTCCGGATTAAGGCATACTCTATATTGTCGGCATTTGGCAAAGATCTTTCCTAATTCCAAGATATGTTCTGATCATATAGCAGAATAAGTGCATAAGTCATCCACATATACCTCCATACTCTTTCTCAGGAACTCCTTGAATACATGGCACATCAATCTTTGGAAAGTGGCTAGGGCATTGGTTAGGCCAAAAGGCATAACCCTAAAGGCGTATACTCCCCATTCAGTTGCAAAGGTTGTTTTATGTTGGTCCTTAGGAGTGATGGCTACCTGATTATACCCTGAAAAGCCGTCCAAAAAACTATAAACTTCCTTCCCTGCCACTCTTTCCAAAAGATGATCCGTGATGGGTAATGGGTAACTATCCCTTATGGTGACAGCATTTACCTTTTTCAAATTGATGCATACCCTCAACTTACCATTCTTTTTCGGTACGACCACCAAAGGTGACACCCATTCCGTGTGTTCAATCTCATAAATGAACCCAGCATCTAACAACTTATCTATCTCTTCTTTGATTTTTGCTGAGTAAACATCGTTATATGTGTAAGGTCTTTGTTTGGAAGATTTAGCTTCAGATGTCATAGGGATTCTATGGGCACATATAGAAGGATCTACTCCTTTCAAATCCTTATATGTCCAAGCAAAGACGTCCCTATATTCCCTTGTGAGTCGTATTAACTCTTGGTCTTCTTCCTGTGAGACATCTTGACCTATAAAAGTACATCGTTCTTCTCCTTCCTCTAATGTTACTACTATTTTCTTGGTCTTCTCTTTATTGTCATATGCTATTCCTGGCTGTGCTTCTCGTTTTGGCATTTGAATAGCAATTTTTCTCTCTTCTACTTCATATTTTTTGAAGTGGGTAGGCACTTCAAATTGGTCTTGAGGCTTGTTGTCTTCATCATTTTTTGCTTTATCTAATCCAAGCTCTTCTTCCTGTGTTGGTTCTTGATTTATTTCATTAGCTATGACACTTACTTCTTGATTTCCACTTTCTATGTCCACATGCTCTTGCTCCATTTCAATGCTCTAATAGTCCTCTTTCCATTCCTTTTCAATTACTTCTCCTTCTTCAGCCTCTTGAAGAACTACCACGTATAGACTAACATCATATCGTTCCTCATCAACGCATTCATTCATGGTTATCACTTCTTCGTTTACACATACATCGAGAGTGGCTAGAATCTCCATCCAACCATGAGGTTCGAATTCCTCGTCTAGGAATATTTGAGGCATGTAAGTTGGATCTTGTACAGATCTAGCGATTCCCCACCTGTGCTGCCATCCTTTCCTCCTATCCTCTTCCTTTTTCGCAGTTTGGCATATCCATAGATGAGTGTCTTCGTTCATCCACGATTGATCGCTTGATCTTATACTGTGAATCGACTGCTCATCTTCTTCTTTATGAATGATTTCATTGCAAGGGGGGAACATCTTGATATGTGTAAGTGTGGAGATTTATTCTTGTGGTGGTTCCTTCATGTTGTAAGTATACTGCGTCTTTTCCCCAATCTTGCACTATCATTTCATAATTGCTAGCCCTTTCAAATTGACATATCGCTAAGGTGTGCTCGAATTCAACTCCGCAAGTGGTAAAAATTACCCGTTCCAATAATCCCAAGGGTCATTCAGTGTGTCCGTCGCCATTTGTATCTTCATGCGGGTTCGTCTTAGAGCTGGTTTTCCCCATTTCTCCCAGATTTCTTTAGTTGCAATTCCTACTCCAGCTCCAGAATCCAAGATGGCTTTAGTGGTGTAACCCCTATAGGTAATTGGAAGACAAGTGTTTCCTTCATCTCCCTCACTAAAATCTCCAACCTTATCGACTGGGATTTTTAATGTGTTTACTTCATCAGGCATCTCCTTCTCTTCAGCCTTGATCTCCAATTGACTGGTTAATTTCTCCTTCAAATGTGGTTTCACCTTCAACAGATCTTCCAATGTCAGAGAGCAAGGGATTTTTACCTTTCTAAGGTGTTGTATGATGTCCGATGTTTGGACTGATGGGTCCTGTTCTTTTTTTCTTATTGAGGGAATGCAGTATAATTCTTAATTATGTTCGTATTCTCCTGTGTAATTTGGCAAGATCTTTTCACTGTCATTCTCCTTTTCACTTTGGTCAAAGGGTAATAATCCTTCTGAATTCAGCTCGGGCATTGAATGTTCTACTTCACCTCCTGCTTCTAACTCTTCAAAGGGTGGTTCTATTCCTTCCACTTTCTTCCATCTGTCTTCTTGGACTCTTGCCCACAAGTCTTTAGGCCATTCCCTATCTACTTCGGGAACAATGGATCCTTCCCTTTTATCCTCGCAGCGATTTCATTATGTGTCTCACCTTCTTTGGTTTTCTCAGGGTCATTAAGGATGACACACGCTTGGAATTCTTCTTCGGGAATTCGTGAATTGGGTAATCTGTAGATAGGTTTTTCTAAGGTCTGTTGAGCTACTTCAATTAATTTTTTGCATATCTCCAACCTTTCTTTCTCTAAGTCACCTCTAGGATATTCTTTTTCATGTTGTTCAATAGTCGGTCCTGCTCTGATCCGTGCCTGTTATGCCTGAATCCACATGGCTAACTCTTCTAGCACGAGATCTGCTAAAACTGATCCTACCTCTTCTTTTTTATACTTTTCTTTTTTATTTTCTTCTTCAAGTTTCTGGTTTTCTTTTTTATCTTGTTCATTTTTTTCATTTTCCTTCTCCATCTGTTGCTGTAGTTTCTTTTTCTTTTTCCTGTCTCTACGATTCTTCTATCTCTGTGTTCGTTTACTTGTGATACTTTTTTTAGGCTCTTCCGAGTCTTCAACTCTTTGAGATGTGGGTGTATTCACCTCTCTGTCGCTTTGGTCATTCTCGCCAGTTTTCTTTGGTGTCTCTCTAGCTTTAGCTCTTGTTATCGCTTTCAATGGCACGGTGTACTCCTTATCACTCGCTGACGACTCTATCACTTCTATCACATTAATCTGTACGTTCAAGTTAACTTTGTTAGGATTTTTGGGGCAATCTATGAAAAGGTGTTCTTTACCACAATCACTACAGTATCCTTCCCAAACTCGCTGTGGTGGTGGTGGGTTTGGTAGTGTACATTCTCTGATATAATGGTCACCTCTGCATCTGTAACATGGTCCTCTAGGTACAGGCGGTCTATTCATAGGTCAGGGAGGCATGGGTGCTCTTGGAGCTGTGTACATCAATGACACATAATCCTGCTCATATCCGTAAGAATTATCTAGTGCTTCCATGCCATATGCGTATGGTTCATACATTTGTCCATATTCTATCATGGAGCTCTCATATGCGGAATAATCTCCTTGATTATGGTCATAGGATGAATCATATGGTTCGCTACTAGTCAAAGGCGTGGCTGGAACTATTGCTCTTTCAAGGTTCTCTTCCTGTCTAGCTACTTTCGCTGAGACTACATTTTGAGGATGGGACGGTTGTTGTCCTAACACTGGTTGTGGTTGAGTGTAACTTTGATAAGCATAGGGTCGTGGTGCTGGTGTCTGCTGCTGATATGGAGGATATCTAAAGGCTTCTCCTCCTTGATCTCTCTGCGGGTATCCATAAGGTCTCATGAGCGGTTGTACGGGTCTTGATTGCCGATTGTAAGGACAATTTTCTATACTGTGGTTTGTGTACTTTTGTTCTATGCTGCAATATTGTAGAGGGCCCGGAATAGGTGGTCTATTGTAAGCATAAGCAGGTGGTGCGACTACACCCCTAGTGCACAAATGAGAGGGATGGTCACCTCCACAATGCATACATCTTCTAAGCATGGGCACTCTCAGTGGGTTGTTGGGGTAGCTCCTCTGTCCTTGAACGTTCAGTTTCTTTGCTACTAAGTCGGCTATTTCCTCTACATTGTTCTTAGGGTTTGATGCGCTGTTGACTGAATCTTCACTTTTTACGCTACCTTGAGGTATTTTTAGATCTTCCGCAAGGTTTTCCTCTAAATCAATACATTCTTTCATACACTCTTGCAAAGTTTGAACTCTTTTCACATATATCAGAGATCTTAATGATCCATTCACTAACCCTTCCAAAAACAATGACACCATCTTGTTTTGAGTGGGTCTCTCTTCCACAGGGCATCTATCCACATATTGTTTGAATCTTCTTGCAGCCAATCTCAGTGATTCTGTAGGAGCTTGCTTAAAACTATGGATCAATGATGATGAGTTGTTTTTTATCCCAAATTTAGTGAATTCCTCAATCGTTTCTTGATAAACTTGTTCCATGTTTTGAAAATTATTTGGGTCTAATGGCTGGAACCAAGCTAAAGCCGTGTCTGTCAAAGTTAAACCAAAAGATTCATATTGAATAAAAAAATCTTCCACTTGTTCAGCTCTGATTACTTGCTTGAATTCCGCTATATGATTGTAGGGTTCACTAGAGCCATCATAATGGTTTCTCATGCATTTAGCAACATAAATAGGCTTTAATATTCTTCCTGCTTCAGGTGTTCTAGGCATCACTAGGAAAACTGGTCTTCCTATCGGTATACCAGGTCCTCTTACCACAGGTGGTCTGTTTGGGACAGGGATTCTATTCCTTGGGTCAACAGGTGGCTGAGGCCGATAGTTCGGATTATTTGCAGGCATAGCAAACTGCACATGGGGTCTCACCGAGATTTGTGTTTATTGTGTTTGTCCTGACTGTTGATATGAATTAACTTGAAAGGTTCCTTGAGGGTTCTGAGAAGTAGTAGCTTGATCCCTAGGAGGGAACACTGCAATGTTCTGATACTTCAACCCTGCTCTTTCTAACTCTGTTAGAGGCCAGTATCTCCTATGATTTTTGTCCAAATATGTGATGATGGTGGGGAATTCAGGATCTTGTAACTCATAGAAAGTAACTAGGTTAGGGGCTACTTCCCATAATGAAGAGTGGGCTCTAAGGAGATGCTCCATTCCATTGATCAAATACACATCCATTAAGGAGTCATCTTGGGGAACTAGGTCTCCTCTCCAAACCCTAACAACAGTAGATCTCCCTCTAGGAGTGGTCACTTGTTCTTCATGTCCCTCTGCATTAAGGTTATGAGCATTATCTTCTTCCCCTTGTTCGTTGATACTTTCAGGGTGTTCCGTAACAACATACTGGATGTCTCTCTTGTCCATATAAATTCCTCTTGCATACTTAATTGCTGGCCTAGGCACTATGTTCGCATCTGAAGCTTTCTTTAGTCTGGCCACTAATCGGTTTAGATCATCTAGGTAGATAGGTATCTCATTTTGGTTGGTGTTCACATATTCCAAAGATGTCCGATATTCTCCCTCAATAATTGACATCATGCCAATCATTGGTACAGTGTTCTGCATATCCTCGGAAGCCATGGGAATTTCTTCCTCTGACTCACTAGAGGTTTCAAAATAATGTGAGCGGCTACTGGGTTCGGCTACACTTCCCACTGAAGAGATTACACTTCTTTGGCTTCCTAGGGTTCTCCCAGACCTTAGGTTCATTCACTTAAAAGTTCTCTTTTTGTTTTAACTACTCCGAGCCTCCAAAGCTCCTTGCTGTGATCCCAATTTAAGGAATTTACTTGAGTGACTGGGGGAACTTCCTCTGAGGAGCATGATATACGATATCTCACACAAAAAGAGTATACCACGATACTCGATATCTAACACTAGAAAGGTACCACGATACTCGATACTTAAGCAAACGATACACGATACTCGACCACTTGATTGGACATGATACATGATATCTGCAAAAACTCGATACACAATACTTCAAGAAACACGATATACAATACTTGGTGGGCATGATA